>CM033722.1:61412204-61832204 GCA_019671005.1 Hibiscus mutabilis | reverse complement strand
TTATATGAAAAACCCTTTTTTTAATAGTTATTTACGAAAATGACCCTTAACCAATGTTATTTAGAAAAGTGACCCCCAACTTGTCCACATCAACAGAACTCACATTTTACAGAAAGCGAGTTCCATGTTAAAAAAGGCAGGGAATTAATTTTTTTGTTTTTACCAACTAACTCTCGTTTTGTAGAAACCGAGGTTCGAACTCGCTTTCTGTAAAACGCGAGTTCAGCTTATGTGGACAATTTGGGGTCACTTTATAAAAATTATGTTTTTAAATAAATATTTATGAAAAATATTTTAAAAATGTTTAAAAATCATAAAACAACACTATTTTATCAAAATAAAATATAAATTTTCAAAAAACTAATGTTAATATGGAAAAATTGAAAATCGAGGTTAACCTAACTGAAAATTGATGGTTACTAAAATAGCTTATCGAATTAATCCAAAACCGTACCGTAAACATTCTTACGCACACTTGGCGTGCAGACAAAGTTGTTTGAACCCTGATCTCCTAAGATGATCATCATCTTCTTTTTCAATAAGACCCATTATTGAGTTTTGATCATGTTTATCAATTAAGTGGGTGGAATTGATTTTGATTAATCGAATCGAATTTTATTAATTGTATGCTCGGTCTAATTAGGATGACAAACAATTCAATAACCTATATTTTAATGTTGAATTTGAGACCAGGATTATCTTTTGGGCTCTCTCTCATTGTGCCCCAAATTGTGACCAAGCAAGGCAATGACCTAAACCCTAACCAAACTACTAGGGCCATTTCACTCCCCAAGTGGAATTCAACATCATTTTAACCAAGAAATAATTTTGATATATAAGTTACACAAATTTTAACTATTTAACTTTAGGGTTAAAAAAATTTAGCTTTAGAGTTTATGGTGTAGGATTTAGGGTTAGAGATTTTAATTTTAGATTATAATGAAGGATTGTGAATTGTTTTTACACATGTTGTGTATAAAAATATAACCATTTATCAAGTTTTGATTTTGGTCTTTCTATTAGGTTTAAATTTGGAATTTAATTTATATATTTTAATTCAACATAATTTGACATAGTTAATTGCATCACACATCTCCAAACTATAACTCTCATTCTAAATTGGTATATAGACTTTTTAATGTTTCAATTTCATCTCAAACTATGAGTTCTATTCCAAATTGACCCTTAAATATTTGAAAGTTTCAATTTCATCCCTAAACTATGACACATAAAACCCAACTTGCAAACTCGTGTGATACAGTCTAAAAATAAATTAAAATTAAAATTAATTCAATCTGAATTATATTTCTATAGTGTATATTTTAAACTTTTAAAATTTTTATCCAATGAACTGGCCAATGCTACATCTATCCACTAGATAATCTACCCAGCTGAGATGGCATATGATATGACAATTGAAATAAATATGAGTAAAGAAAAATTAAAATATGTTTTAAAAGTTTGACTAGGTAATACAAAGCAATTGACACTTTTTAGCAATGTAATTAATACATATTTTATCAATACATAAGTACTATTAAACTAGGTAGCTATAGCGATCTAAAAAACGACGAGGTTTTAAGGTGTTTGGATAATTTTCGGGTATTAAAAATTTTTTCCGTGGGGTTTTGAGAAAACGTATTTTATTTAAAATGGAGTCACCACCAGCCACTTAGGTAGGTCGGACACCACAAAACCAGAGATTTTAAAATGTTGGGTTCGGGAGTCGGTTACGGATGGGGAAGGATTAGCACCCCCACACCGCCCAAAATTGGTACTTTAATAATTACCGCTTTATTAATATTAAACTTTCCGGATTAAAATGAAGATTAAATTAAAATTTGGTCATAAGTGCGAGTAAATTTTAAAGGCCCCGTTATCATAGAGTAAACGCCCAACCACCATTATTACGCCTGATACTGGCCCCATTTACGCTCGGATAAAAGGGCACCGCATTGACAATTTGTATTCCGAAATGCAACTTCAAAACATGGCAAACATAAATAGATACAATGCGATAAAAATATAAATAAATACTAACATTATAAAATACTAATCTAACATAAATAAAATGCTATTCCAAAAAATACATAAATATTAATCTAACACATAAATAAAAATAAATCTAACATAAATAAAATACTACTCTAAAACATTTATAAATATTAATTAATATAATAATAATATAATAATAAAATAAATCATTAAACAACACGAAACTAAGGATTAAAGACTTTTGTTTGGCCTCTGATACCTTTTGTCTAAAGATTTCAGCTCTTCTGCATGTTTGGCCTCTTTCAGGGCTAGAGGTTGACAATTGTGTTGTTGCCCCCATGGCTGAGGCTCTTCGG
Source organism: Hibiscus mutabilis (assembly GCA_019671005.1). Classification (NCBI taxonomy): domain Eukaryota; kingdom Viridiplantae; phylum Streptophyta; class Magnoliopsida; order Malvales; family Malvaceae; genus Hibiscus; species Hibiscus mutabilis. Next base: position 61,829,853 of record CM033722.1, on the reverse strand, counting down.
TCTCTTCCCTGGGCCTGTTTGAACATACAATCAAAAATAAATGCATCATGAGTGCACCTAAATTTGTGCCTAATGCATGTGTCTAGTCTAAATGCATGACAACTTAAATGTATGTAAAATGTATACATTTTATCCTATATGCAAAATGATTTAAATATGCGAATGCAATTTTTGGTCCTCAAAGGGATGCCCCTGACTTCTCCTTGGTCTTGTCAGGTTTATGGTCTCTAAAATGATGCCCCAAACTCAACCAATTTCAAATATCCTCATCTATCTCGGATGGATGCCCCAAAAATGTTTACGCAGCAAACTTGATTCCTTAGAGTACATAGTGGCTTTTTCTTTTGTCCCATTTTTATGAAAAATATAATGCCCCCAAATTAGATCTGAATACCATTCAAATATTTGTTGTTTTCATAATTTCTAATTTCCTTTATCCATAGGCGCGATCGCAGTAGTCTTCAAATCAGAGTCAACATAGTTGAACAAAAAGGTTTATTTCATTAAAACTTGTAGTTTTTTGCCCTTACAAAAGATTTTCAATGTCTTCAGGCTTGAGACAGTGAAATTGATCCAAAAAGTGTTATCTTGGAAGAGAGAAAAACTACAAGCGGACCTACAAGGGTCAGAATAGCTTAATATCCAGCATTTCAAAATAAGCATCCTTAATAACGGGGCATGCCCCAATACTGGGTTTCAAAAATTCTCACTTAGGGTCTTCATGCTTCGGTAAGGGATTCCCACTTGTGGCTGAACTTGCAGGGTTTTCAATACTTATAACACCAAGCTTGAGATACCTTTCTATTAGCCTCTTGAAGCCCCAACAATTTTCAATCGTATGGCCAACCTGTCCAGCGTGATACTCGCATCTTGCGTTAGGATCATACCACTTAGGGAATGAGGGTTGCGTCGGAGCCTGGTGGAAAGGTACCACTATATGGGCTTTTAGCAAATCCTTGTACACTTTCCATACGACATTGGCAGGGGAGTAAACTCTATCTTCTTAGTGTTCTTTTTCTGACTCGGATCCTGGCTTGAAGAACCTTGAGCATTTGCAGCCTTGGGTTGCACAACCGTGATAGGCTTAGAGTAATTGGCATTATAAACTCCCAAAGAGTTTACTTCATGGTCCTTCTTTGCATGATAGGGCTTTTTTTGGGACGAACTACCTCCATCATCGATTTTTCCAGTATTGACAGAATTCTCAATGAGCTCACCGGATAACACGAGGTCGGCAAAATTGGTAGTCGCATTGCCTATCAAGCGACCCAAGACTAGACCCTCCAAAGTTTGGACAAATGTGACCACCGTCTCTCTTTCGCTGAGCGGGGGTTGAACTTGAGCAGCTACATCCCTCCAACGTTGAGCGTACTGCCTAAAGCTTTCATCATGCTTTTGTTTCATGTGTTGCAATGTCCACCGGTTTGGCACCATATCACTGACGTATCGGTACTGCTCCAGAAAAGCTTTGGCCAAGTCTCTCTAAGATTTTATCTGATGTTGGCTTAGTTGGTTATACCATCTAATGGCGGATTCGGACAGACTATCCTAAAAATAGTGGATCAAAAGCTTGTCATCTCTACTGAACCAGTCATTCTCCGGCAGAACATAGTAAGATGAGCGCGGGGACATGTTGTCCCATCATACTTCTCAAACTCTGGGACCTTGAATTTATGAGGTAAAATCAAATCTGGGACGAGGCTGAGTTTGTTAGCATCGAATCCACTAAAAGTATCACCCACTTCCATAGCTTCTAGCTTCTTTTCGAGCCTTTTGCATCGGTCTTCGATTTCCTTTGAAGTTTCCACCTTCGGTTTCTAGTCTCGAACAGATGGTCCATCTCTGAGATAAAATTTTCAGCATGATTACCCTCGGGCTTAATTTCTGATGTCGATGGCAGATTTATAGGGATCGAAGTACTAGTCTGATATAGATGAGACTTTCTTCGAGAAATGATCACCTGAGATTGAGTTTCCGGTTGCATCCTGGTTTGAATGTAAGTGAACCCTGGAGGATACATAAGATTTTCATCCCAAACAGTGGGTTTAGGATTTGTAGTAGGATTTACATCAGAGGACTCTCTAAGCTCGGGAAGTTTTAATCATAACATTTGCGTCATTCGGTCCAGTGTATCTTGTTGAGACTTTGCAAGTTGTTCCCTCTATCTTGTTGGACTTTTGCTAACCGATCCTTAACTTTCTTGGCTATGTTCACTTGCAATTCTTTCTGGTCTTGCTTAATTTTTTTTCAATCTATCATCGTTTGCCATCTTTGTTTTGTATCGGGTTCCGTATGGATGCTGAGCTGACTGATCTTTCACTTTATCCAGTATCACTGTCACGGAGGACCCCTATAATCAGTTTTATTATTTTGAAAATGAATGTATATACATGCAAAATGTGTCCTAAATCGATGTTTTATATGAATGCAGTTGAAAATTAAGATTGTGATGATATTGTGCAATGATGCATATGAAATCGATGCGATGAGAATAAAATAAAAATAAAATGAGTTAGTACCAAATAAAATGATTAAATAAAAAATGATAAATATAACAAAAATAGAGTAATTAAAAACTGTACATAAACAATAAATAAGGCACCAGAGCCTAAATAGGGTGACCACTAACGGGCAGAGTACTGACATGACTCTAAAAGGGTGGGCTCTATGGGCCACTATATGCAGGTTTGGTGCTAAAAGGTACCCGAATTGTCATTGTTGTCCCCTACTAAGAGTAGCAAGGCCCTTGGTCATCACCCATTATAGGCTCCTTTCAACCGGGTTCAACTCAGGGGGATCCATTCTCTTATGCCCCTACAAAGGAACGATATCCTCATGAAAGCATAAGGTACTCGAGCCCCGAAGGTACTTGCTGGGCCCATACGGAGGAGCGATATCCTCACGAAAGCATTAACGTTTTCCCCCACTTAAAAAGAACGGGTTTATATGCCAAGTTTTAAATGCGTTAAAATAAACGCGCAATTATAACTGAATGTTAATTTAATAGTCACTTTAATCCAAAACTTCTGATATTAGTAAAACGGTAATTATTTAAAAAGCTTGACTCTCATTTGTTTTTTGAAAAACAAAAACTGTCCCCAGCGGAGTCGCCATCTGTAGCGATCTAAAAAACGACGAGGTTTTAAGGTGTTTGGGTATTAAAAAAAAATTCGTGGGATTTTGAAAAAACATATTTTATTTAAAACGGAGTCGCCACCGGCCACTTAGGTAGGCCGGACACCATAAAACCAGAGATTTTAAAATGTTGGGTTCGGGAGTCGGTTACGGATGGGGAAGGATTAACACCCCCACACCGCCCAAAATTGGTACTTTAATAATTACCGCTTTATTAATATTAAACTTTCCGGATTAAAATGAAGATTAAATTAAAATTTGATCATAAGTACGAGTAAATTTTAAAGGCCCTATTATCTGAGAGTAAATGCCCAACCACCATCATTATGCCTGATACTGGCCCTGTTTACGCTTGGATAAAAGGGCACCGCATTGACAATTTGTATTCCGAAATGCAACTTTAAAACATGGCAAACATAAATAAATACAATGTGGTAAAAATATAAATAAATACTAACATTATAAAATACTAATCTAACATAAATAAAATGCTAATCTGAAACATACATAAATATTAATCTAACACATAAATAAAAATAAATCTAACATAAATAAAATACTACTCTAAAACATTTATAAATATTAATTAATATAATAATATAATAAAATAAATCATTAAACAACATGAAACTAAGGATTAAAGACTAGGATGCAACAAAATGTAAAATGTATATCAAGAAATAATATAAAAAAGACTAAAATGAACAAAAATGTGAAATGCATAGGCTAGAAAATGAAAAAAAAACATAAAATAAAGGTGCTGGAATTAAAATCAAAATAAAGACAGTGGCTAAATTGAATAAAAAACAAAATAAAAGTGCAACATTGACATAAAAAAACGAAAAAAGAAGCGGGAACACGGGGCAGGGACTGATGTGGTAATTAGACCGTAGACATAAATGAGGACATGAGAAGAGATGAGGGGCTATTTGTGTAATTAACCCATTAATATTAATCTAACATAAATAAAATGTTTTATAAAATATTTATAAATGTTTTAGAGTAGTATTTTATTTCTTGCTATTTGTGTAATATTAATTAATATTTATAAATGTTTTAGAGTAGTATTTTATTTATAAAATACTAATCCAAACATAAATAAAATGCTAATCCGAAACATACATAAATATTAATCTAACACAAAAATAAAAATAAATCTCACATAAATAAAATACTACTCTAAAACATTTATAAATATTAATTAATATAATAATATAATAATAAAATAAATCATTAAACAACATGAAACTAAGGATTAAAGACTAGGATGCAACAAAATATAAAATGTATAGCAAGAAATAATATAAAAAGGACTAAAATGAACAAAATGTGAAATGTATAGGCTAGAAAATGAAAAAACATAAAATGAAGGTGCTGGAATTAAAATCAAAATAAAGACAGTGGCTAAATTGAATAAAAAGCAAAATAAAAGTGCAACATTGACATAAAAAAATGAAAAAGGAAACGGGAACACAGGGCAGAGACTGATGTGGTAATTATACCGTAGACATAAATGAGGACGGAAGAAGAGATGAGAGGTTATTTGTGTAAATAACCCATTAACCGCACGCAGATCCTTCCCAGGTTACGAGTCACCACTCGGGTTAGGCACCAAAACGGTGTCGTTTTAGTTTTATTAGCTTAAAACATATATATGTTACATTTTTTGGTTCGAAATGGCAAAAAAAAAAACCTAGGCTACAACACTGAGCCTCTCATCTCAATGCTCTCAGCCGAAATCCTAACAACGCCGCCCCTTCGCTATTTTCGCGACCGTTCCTCGGCGTTAAACCTTACGGCGGCGGAGCAGCGGCGGCAAGACTGGGTAAGCTCCTAATCCCTCTTTTTTTACTTTGAAACAACGAGAGACCTTTGATTTTAAAAAGGGTTTAGATTTTCAAAATAATGAAACTAATATGGTTATGAGATTTTTGATTTTTGATTCGAATAAAAACGAAAGAGAAAATACCTTAAATTTCTTTTTTTCGAAACCACTTCCCAGATTACAGAAAATTTCTAAAACCTCCCATAAATTTCTCTCTAATTTTCGAACTAAAAAAAACCCTACTTCGATTTTCACATGGGTTTTATAAACTCATTCTTACAAAGAAAATACTAACCATTCATATATTTTAATATTGCAGATCTTTTATGGCCGGATTTTGAGGATGTTAGTGGCAGGGTATGGGTGAAATTTTACAGGTTATAGAGGTATGGGTGGGTTGAGGTATAGTCAGAGGGTAGGTTTATTTTAGGGTTTCGAGATTTGAATTGGATTTGGGGTTTTTTAGATTTGTGGTTTAATTTAGGGTTCTAGGTTGTTCGGGGTTATGGTACTGAGGTTGGTTGCCGGAAAAGGGGTGAACGGCGACGGCGGGTTGATGGCAGCAGGTGAAGAGTTCAGGGTTATTAGGGTTTGTTATGTTCGGGTCGGGTCATCAGACCCAGGTTTGGGTTTGGGTCTAGTCATTTGGTTTGGGTGTAAATGGGTTTTGAGTACTGGGCTTAAGGCTCGGGAGAAAACGAGTCATTACAGTAGCTAAATATGATTGAAATTTTAATTATTCCAGAAATAGAAAAGAAAGAAATAGAAAATAGAGAATAATATTTATATTTTTGCTTAATACACAGATTGCCCTTTAACATTAACATATTTTTCCAATTTAATACTTAATGTCATTAGTGCTCCTAATGTTATGAAATTCATTAGCAAATAGTATACTTCCGCTAATATTTTTGCCTTGTATCACGTTTGTTAGGGAATTCATTAGTAACTGAAGACATATTTTCCTTAAATATAAATTTACCATCAAATATTGATATTGAATTTTTAAGCTTTGGTTTTACTATAATTTAAAATATAGAGCTTTATGATTATTGTAATTATTTCGGAGCAAATTAGGTCAAATTATATATATATATATACTTTGATGTGATTCCGAATGTTCAGTTAGGGGCACTAGTGACCAAAAATATATTCGTACGAAATTAGGAAAACATGTAAATGTAAGGGGCAATTGGTGTATCAAGCCTTATAGTTTAGGCAAGAAATCAATACGAGTGATAGATTGTGAGCACCTAAGCCTCAAGAGGTAAGGATAAAATTCCAGGTCAATTTATACTATTTAGTTTTACTCATTCTTTTTGTTTGTATCTTGTACACTCGAAAGTAAAATCAAATTTTCTAGATTTATATATTTATTAGTAAAAGTGTTTTTTTTCTATGAATAATATATTAAACATTCACCTACTTTTAAAAAATTGATTTATATTATATATTTTGATATCAAGTGAAGTACAAAACTTGTAACAAAAGTCAAGTTCAAAAGTAGAACATTCACCTACTTATACTCTATCATTAAAAAATTAAGTTTAGGGTTTAAGATTATGGTTTAAGATTATGGCTTATGATTAGGGTTTAGAGTATTGAGTGTGGGATGTATTTTTTAGGGTGTAGGATTTATGATTTAAAATTTAGGGTTAGTGCTCAAGATTTGATTTTTTGGTGTTGGGATACAAAATGACACAAAAAAGGGACAATTTTTTTTGTCTAAGTTCAAAAATTAGTTTAGACTAAAAATATAAATACAAACTACATCTATGAAACTAATTTCTTATAAAAATATTGTTCATTTACTAATAGTAGTCGATACAGACATATATGTATGTGAACAATACTTAATTTTATAATGAGATGTGTGATTTTTTAAAAGTAAATGAATGTTCAATACCTTTCTCCACATAAAAAATAATTGATCTCATCGATAAATATATAAATTTAAAATAATTATTTTTGTTTTTGAGTATATAAGACATAAACAAAAGTAAGATTAAACTTAATAGTATAAAATAAACCCAAATTTTTTCTGCTCTTCGGGCTTAAGAGCTCATATTCTATTACTCGTATTGATTTCTTGCCAAAAATATTAATATTATATTTTTACATTCTTTTTTTCCTTTCCTATTTCTAAAATAATTAAAATTTTGAAGTAAAATATTAATTAATGGAATAATTATTTTTTTCTTCAATATTAAATTAATGCTTCTTCATTATTTTTTGAGTTTGAAAAACCTTCTACCTAACTATCATGTGTCAGCTACTCAGCTGGGTAAACACAGTTTTCTCCCATTGAACCTCCTTTATTTACGTACCCTAGATTTCTCCTGCCTCCAAGAAAGATAGGCATTTGATTTGGTAGAGGATCGACGTCAGTGTATTATTGGTGGTAGGGCAAAAAAGGAACTTCCTTAGTTGTTCAATATGTATGCCACCATCCTTTCTTCACCCAACTAAACTCGAATTCAAAATTATTAATTAAAAATATTATTTAAAAATATCTAAATTTAAAAAAATAATATAAATTATATGTTTTAAAGACTAAAATATAATTTTATTATTATTGTAATTATTTTTTACTTTTTAAAATTTAGAAGGCCTTGAACTCATCGATCTCCGTTGAGTACCGCCTCGTGAGCATCGTCGGGGTGATGAAATCCTCATAATTTCACCACATCATTGTATTTAGGAGACATTTGATAGAGTCGAGTCAAAAAAAATTAAGTTGGTAGAGTTGAAAAGTTTTATTCTATAACTCAAATTTTATTTGAAAATTATTCGAGTCGAGTTTATAAAATTAAAGTTGAATTGTTCGAGTTTCTGTTCAAATTTAATTGTAAGTATTTATGATGTTTATGGTACTAACTAGTTCTAATTTAAACTGTTTTCTATAACCCTATACAATATATATATATCTTCATATTTATTTCATATGTGATATTCGACTTGAATTTGAAAATTGATCCACTAATCACTAAAAATTTGAGTTGTTCAAATTTCTATTTTAGAACTCAAACATTATTTAAAATTTTGTTGTGTTGAGTTGAGTTTATGAAATTACGAATAGAGTATTTTCACTTCAAGTCCAATTTTACCCATCCCTAAGTGCATTATTGGTGGTGGAGCGGAAAAGGACCTTTTCTAGCCGTTCAATTAATATATAGTATCACCCTCCTGTCTTCATCCAATGAACCCTCTTGTTTATAGTTTTTTAGAACTCCAATCTCTGCTGCAATGGAGCTGTCTCCTTTCTTTCGACGAGATCCGTCGCATACTAATCGACATTGTCTCCTTTGGATGCACGCAACATCCTCGAGGTTTTCTACTGACTCAAGCGAGACGAACCTTCACTCTCTATAAAACCTCGAGGATTATACCGGCATCCAAAGGAGATAATGTCCATTTGTATGCGATGAAGAAGCCAACAGCTGCATGGTGAGTTTCTTCAACATAGGGCTTAGCTTTTCTATGTCATCTGCTGCATTTTTATAACATTCTTTTAATAAATGTTAGAAAATTAGTTTATAACTGTTGAAAATAGTTATATTACACGGTGAGTTATTAAGTTCGATTTTTTTTTGTCAAAACATAAAACAGATTTGTACGAATTCAAATTTGATGTTAAAAACATGAGTAAAATCCAAGTAAAAAAAAACAATGAATATTCAACAAAAGGCTTTGGAAGGGAATCAAATAGTCTAGAACATTTCCTTTAAGACGTTTCGTGATATTTCCCTTACTATCACAAATCATTACTCTCACAAAAATATTTGATAATATGTGCATTGTCACTATTTTTATAGTTTAAGATATTTTTTTTCTAATATAAAAATAATATTTTCACTTCTCTCGGACATGACATTTACAACCGATGTGGATTGAAAAAGAACACTTTCTTGTAGTGCAAATAATCTTAGCATGGGGTTCTGTCACATGGTAACTTTCGGAACAAATAATTTAGCATGGAGGAAATTATTGTTCTGTTTGACAATTAGCGGATAGCTAATAGTTGATAGCTTACCGCATTAGTTAATTTGATTAGCGAATTATATAAGGTGATTGTATAAAAATGTTTGGTAACATTAACTGATAGCTGATAGCTGTTTGATTATTTAAACAAGCAAAATGACATATAAGAACATTATTATATTCGATACTTGTTTGAATAGTTTATTAGTTATCAATATTTTTTATATTAAATAGATTATGTAAATATTTTTTTAATATAACATTACTAAGCATATTTGAAGGATTTATATATTAATTTATTATTTATATACTTATTTTTAATATAATTTAATTAAATTAAATTTAAATACAAATATAAATGTGTGAGAATAAAAGAAAAAAATATTAGTTTACAGGTGTCACAATATAAATACGTGAGATGAAGAATTAAAATAGAAAAAGTTAAATTTAGGTTCTTTGAAGATTTTTGACAATTGTTAAGGGTAAAATGGTCTTTATAACTCTTATACCAACTAAATGTAACCCCCTAAACCAGCCTATCTGTATAGTCCGCATCTAGGAGATCATATTACTTACCAAAACTTTTCAAGTAAACATTCAAATATTTAAAGGTTTAAAATCTTTAGAAATAATAGTTAATTCTAACATAAATTAAATTAGTTATTCAAAATAACCATATTAAATGATATTACATCGTAAAACTTGTAGAGTATCATAATGAAACATTTAGCAACAAAACATAGGCCCATGTCACCAAAATAGACAAACTGGAAGATGGAAATATTACAACAAAAAGAGTACAAAATATGTCGATCCTCCAAGTGCCAGGTCTGGTAGCCTATCCCAAAAAGATATCTGAAAAGAAAGGGGTTGAGGTGTGAGCTAGGGGCTCAATGTGTCCCAACATGTACATAACAAAAATATTTAAAACAGTTCAATTAATTATAAAATTATATCAGTAAAACATACTATAGGGCAACCAAAGTTTTCAATTAAACCTAGCTACCTTCCAACCGAACACCAAATATATTTTACCCATAACTGGAGGCTAGTCCTAGGCCTGAAGGCATAGGATGCCTAACTAGAGGCTGGTCCTAGGCTCGAAAGCGTAGGAGGCCTAACTGGAGGCACAAAGCCTATCTGGAGGCACAGCTAGATCAGGGCTGTACTTGAGGATCTCTAATCATTTTCCTAGTAATCCTAGTTAAAATAGTCTATACAGATCAATAATATCAGAAATCATTTTACACGTATGCATTTCAGCAAACAACAACTAAAGAGCATGTTATCAATTAGTACATACTTGAACATAATATATCATGATCAGTTCAGAAAATCATTTCAAACAATTCATATAAAACGGTAATGTAACACACAATGAACACACCTCAAAAGCTGGTCGGGGTCTAACGAGCACCTTCCTCGCTACGATCTGCGACAGTGCTAGATCCTATGACAACGAATTAGGGTTTTAAGGGAATATATAACTTTTAGCTTAATAAATGATCTATGGAACTTAAACATACTGGTAACTATAAGAGCTCGTGGAGGTGCTGATCGGGAAGAGCCAGGCTGAGCAGATGTATATCAAACGTATCTCGAGTACCTTAAACAATAATATTTCATGTTAGAAACCTTAATCCAACTCTTTTGCTCTTAAATTGAATAATTTAATACATATGTATGATCGGGTTTAAAGTCCATTTCGGAGGCTTTCGTGTTAGAATTTGGTGAACCGGGCTTCAAAAACAGACTCAGGATGTCGAAAAACGTAAAACAGAGGTTTTTTTGGCAATTTTGACTTTTTGGTTAAAGTCAACGTTGACGTCAGCAGTCAAAGTCAACGCTGACGTCATACTGACGTAAGCAGATAATGGTCAACGGTCAATGCTGATGTCAACAGTCAACGCTGACGTTAGCAGTCAACGGTCAATGCTGACATCAGCAGTCAACGCTAACGTCAACGGTTTGACTCTGGTGAGTTGACTCACTAGGTTAACTCGGCCGGGTCAACTATTGAGTTTACTCGGTCAAGTTGATTCACTGTGTTGACTCAGTCAACGGGTCGGACCGGGTCAACAGGTCGGTTCACAGGTTGAATCGGGTTAAGAGGTCAGATCGATTCAGAACCGGTTCAAGGTAGAATCGGTTCGAGGCCCGGTTTAATACGGCCACCGTCCAGGATGACCGAAAATCACCCCGGCGGCGAGTGCACTCAGGCGCGGCCAAATTAGCCAGAAAAGGCCCAATATTCATATTTTGGCCGAATAATGGGTAGATGAGGAGGCAAATCTGGTTTTATTAATTTTAGAAATGTCACTAAGGTATAGCTTATATAAATTTTGGGGCAGACATTTCACTATGAGCACTTGGCTCAGATAGCTGGGTACCTGCCAAACATGCATTGGGTTGTGGGTTCGAGACTTACAACCAGCAAAGCTACCAACTTTTTTTAAGTGTTACACAAGGAAACATCAATCAATTTGTAGATAAGAAATGGATAAATGAACCAATTGACAATACCTTTGTGAAGCCCACCACCCTTCAACTTTGCTCAATATGACCCAACTTTGATTTTATTTCAAAGGAAATCATTTCAAAATTAATTTTCCGATTCTAATATGTTTTACCAACGGGGTTAGCCTAAGTGGTCAGGGTCGTATCTGAGCCTGGGCAAAGGAGTACCCGCTCAGAGCCTAAATTTTTTATAGTGCATTATACTTATGAAAATGTTTTTATATTAATTATAGGGCTCAATTTTTTCAATACTTATTACTAGGGGTCTAATTTTTTAATATTTATTATTAGAGGTCTATTCTTATAATTTAATTTTTTTCTAATATATGTTATTAAGTGCCCAATCCCTATATTTCTTATCTCGAACGTGCTCTTAAAATTTACCTTTTTTCTAATACTTGTTATTAAAGGCTCTATTTTTTCAATTCTTGTTATTAGTGGACCAATTTATTTTCAATATTTGTTATTAGGGGATTACTCTTAAAATTAAATTTTCTTTTCTAATATTTATTTTTTATTAAGAGTCCATTTTTAATACTTTTTTTTAAGTGTCTAATTTTTTTCAATACTTGTTATTATAGAGTTAGTCTTAAAATTTAATTTTTCAACACTTGTTTATTAGGGACAATGATTTAAATAACTGTTCGCAACTGCAACAACGACCGTTATATAGTGATTATGACATCGTCTGAAATCGCGATATCCGCAACCGTTTGTCCACAATAACATATGTTATTAATAATTCACAACCACAATACTCGCAATGACCTCAATAACATACATTATGTCCGCAATTACGATAAACGCAACGCGACCGCAAACATGACTGCAACCGTAATTTAAATCCTTGATTATGGGCCCAATTTTTTGGTTCACCTTAAGGCCACCAAAATCTAAAAACATGCCTGCAAGTGATAAATAACTTGGTATCGCTTAAACAAATATCGTGTTCGAAATCTTACGTATACAAAAAAAATTCCAAGTAGAAAAATCACCCATCAAATCTAAATAAAAAACCCCGAGGAACTGAGTCCGAGAGGGCAACTAAAAAATAATACTAACACGTTTGATTCATAAAACATTACTTCGAGTTGATATTGTTTAATTATTAACATTTTCAAAATTCAATAATTTAATAATATTGGTAAATAATCTTGCATTATTTTTATCAATTTATTATACACTTTTATATAATGTTTTTTTAACAAACCTTAAATAGAACTAATTTTAAAAATAGAACTAATACGACTATAAAATCACACGTTAAAAAAACTAAAAAACATTTGTTTTATAGTTCAGTCCACAACTTTTTTGTATAGTTTAAGGTGATTACAAGATAATATATGTTTGTATATATTTGTAACCATTTGGCAATACACACCTTGCAGGTAAAATAATTTGAACTCAAATTTCATAGGATAAACACCATCCTCTTTTCCACTAAAATCAGTGTTAGATTTAAAAAGTCTCATTTTTTTTGACAAATCTTAAATCTAATCAGAATCCTACTTGGAGGAAAGTGAATGAGAACTTTAGGGGAAGAAAGAGGAACACTCCTAGTGGGTCTAAAACTCTTAATTTAAAAAAATATATGAAAAAATCTTTAACCACTTGCTTTAAATATATTTGCACAAAAATCCACAACTTTTTAATTATTACAAAAAATGATGTTTTAATTTTACTGAACACATTTTCTATATATTTTTATATAACCATGAAATATGATTAAGTATTCCATACCATTAAAACTTTAGAAATAATTGAGTAATTAATTATTCCAAAGTTGTCGTCAATAATGACCTTTCATTCTCCCCTTCAGAAGTTTCTGGACACAAATCTGCAAAATATCAACCATCTTCCTCTAATCCCCACCGTCCATCTACCACCACTCCACAATATAATAAATAATTCATTTTCTTGTATTAATATTTCTTAATTGTTTTATTTGTTTTATTTCAATCAATATTTTTTTACATCCTTAATAAAAATATTTTCAATAATATTTTATTAAGGCATTGACTTAATGAAAGAATTTAAGTTTTGGAAATTTTAAGATTTTAATTTTATATTTTTATTAAGGTGTTATAAGTGAAAGAATTCAAAATTTTGAAAAGAAAAAAAATATTTTTATTAAATTTAAAATTTTAATTTTAGATTTCACCATATGTAAATATTATATATAATTTTTCAGTCCAATTTTAATGAAGCGTTGAGATTTCTTTAATTATTTTCTCACATCTAAATTATGAAAAATTATTCAAATACATATATTATATAAATTTAGTTTAAAATTTTAAAATTAAGTTGTAAGGTTTAAGATTATATTTAGATTTTAATTTATTGGCTTAAAGATATAAAAAGGCCTTAAAATTTTAAAAAATTAATTAAGCCTCTTATTTTTTTTGCGCTCAATTAGATCATTGAACCAAAAAATTTATTCAATTAAGCTCTTAAACCAATTTTGAATCAATTAAAATTTGACATTTTTTCTTTAAATATTGACATTTTTTTCTTTAGATATTACTTCTGCATTATTATGATTTTTCAAAAAATATTTTTTTTAAAATTTTTTCAAATTTTTTTATTTTTTTTAAAATAAAATAAGTGTTACGAAAATATTATTATAACATTTCAAAGAATTTTTCAAATAAAATCAAAAAATTTCAAGAAAAATGATCAAGATTTGTTAAATAACTTTATTGATTTAAAGCTTAATTGAGTACAAAAAAAATCTGAGACTTAATTGATTTTTTTTCGAAAATTTAATGGCTTATTACACCCTTAAACCTAATATATATTTCCTATTTAAATTTAACTTGTGTATATTTATTTTTGATAAAATCAAATTTTATTTTAATTATCAATCTAATTATACATTATAATAATTAATGGATATGATTAAACATAATTGATTTCTTTTTATACAAAGTTTAAGTTTAATATTTTACCTTGATAAATTTCAAATTTAAATATTTTAAGTTTATAATTTAAAGTTAGTATTTAAAATTTATATTTTTAAGTTTTATAATATAAATATGAATGTGTATCGAAATTTTACCCTAATTATAATTATACTAAAAATCATTCAATATCGAAATAATTTATATAAAAATAAATAAATAAACACAACACAACCCAGAAAAAAACTTTTATATATATAAAAATCATAAAATCGATAGTTTTCTCGATAGTTCTTGCCTTTGGGAGAAGGAAAACCTTTTCTTTGTTTTTGATTTCCTTTCTCTCTGGGTCTTTCTTTTCCTCTGAAAACCTTTTCCTTCACGGAAACATATGCGGGAAAGGTTCCGTGTTTGCAGTTCCCCCAAAGATGTAGTCTTTAAGTTATGTTTTTTACAAAAATTCTAGTATTTTTCTCAATGTTATATCATAAGTTTGTTCGTCGTCTTGGTTTGCAGCTGTAGGTTTTGGTATCTGTAATTTGTTGACAATACAAAGGACTTGTTCTGGGCTGTTGGTTCTGGGTTCTTATTTTGAAGAATAATGGAGAATGGAGGAGAGAAAAACCGTGATTTTTATGCAGTTTTGGGGTTGAATAAAGAATGCACTCCGAAAGAGCTGAGGACTGCTTATAAGAAACTTGCCCTGGTTAGAGTTCTAACCATCTTTTCTTTGAATTTCTTTGTTTTTTTATAGGAAAATGGGTTAATGGAGTTGGAAATATTTTTTCCCGGGAAAATTATGTGTTTGTTGGGAACAGAGATGGCACCCTGATCGTTGCTCAGCGTCTGGGAATTCAAAGTTTGTGGAAGAAGCCAAGAAAAGATTCCAGGCTATTCAACAAGCTTATTCTGGTTAATTTTCTCTTCTTACAATTATTATTATTTTTTTTATTGATTTAAAGTTGGAATTTTTGACCACCACGAGATGCTGTCTGTCTGTCTGTCTGTCTGCCACAGTTCTGTCTGATGCAAATAAGAGTTCTTGTACGATGTTGGAGCTTATGACAGTGATGATGACGAAAATGTATAATTTTTCCTTTCAAAAACTACTTATATTTGTTTTAAGTTCGGTTAGATTAAGGTTTAATCAAACCAAACTTGAAAACAATTGTTGAATGAATGTTTCTTATTTATTTTGCAGGGCATGGGAGATTTCTTGAACGAAATGGCAGTGATGATGAGCCAGACAAAATCTAGTGTAAGCATATGCTTTCCTCCTTTCATTTAGGTTGTTTTTCTTTTGTTTTCTTAATCGGATGTCGAGTTCAGTCAAAATTTATTTTGAATTATATTTTTCAAACTTCGGTTTTTATCCACAAAACTTAAACTTGACATTTCGGACACGACTTAGTAGGTAAATGGGCAAGGGTTGCTTTTGGATTTTTTGTTGTCTAGGGGTAACCGTTTTTAACCTTTTAATCTCGTTTACTATATATATTTTGGGTTGACCAAACTATCATCGATTTTAGTCCCCAATGAACATTTGTCCGTCATTTTTAACTCTAGTTTATACGCGTCAAATTAACTTTTGTTTGTTTTAAAATTTTCTTATTTAAAAAAATTTATTAAAAAATTAATAAATTTTACAAAACTTTTGTTTTACCTTTTCTTTTGTTTTTGACAACCCCAAAAAGCAATTTTTAAAAATAAAAAGTTGTTGCAATTATTTGGAAAATCCTAGGTAGTTTTTTAGTAAAAGCTGTTTTTAACCTTTTTAATCTCATATGCTCTACTCTTTTATTTTATATATATATATTGTTGGGTTTTTAAATATAACTTTAAACTCTTATCACGGAATCATAAATGAAATCCGTTGTATTTTTAGCCCATTATAGGGATTGACCAATGATCTCCCTGCTTTTCTAGAAATGTCATTACAAAGAAATGGCTGTAAAGTTAAAACGTTTGTCCTCCTGTTTTTGTCTTGGATAATGGATTTTAGGTGTTCCCATGCTCCGCCACTTAATTCAGGGCTGTTATTGACAAAAGTTGCAACTTTTAACCCTGTAGGAAAATGCAGAGGAAAGCTTTGAGGAATTACAGGAACTGTTTGAAGAAATGTTCCAAGTGGACATTGATTCATTCGGCTCGAATGGTCAGCCCTGTTCTTCTTCATCTTCGTTCGCATCTTTCGGAGAAAATCCTGGCTCCAACAAGCGGAACTCTGCCGATATGAGTTCCGGTGAGACGATGCAGGAGAGTACTTCCAGGTTCGACTCACAATTCAACGGCTTCTGTCTGGGGGTAAGTTCAATGCCACGAGCATATTCACGCATCCAATTGTGTACTACATATTGGTATTTTATAATCTCATTCCGAGTAAATGTAAAAATTCACATGAATGCTATTGTTTCTGTTTGATGTTTCGAAGACAGGTGGAACACAAGGCAGATATCAGGCAACGGAGAGGAGCCAAAGGAGGAATAACGGTAGGCAGAGCCGGCGGTAGTAGACAGAGAAACGGCAGAAAGCAAAAGGTTTCGTCCGGCCTCGATGTTTCTTCCTACGGCTATGGCATCATCTCCGGTTCATGATCATCACTGTATTTTACTTATCGATTGATTCGAACCAACTAGGGAAATGCAGATGGAGCCAGTAGGTGAGATCCCTGCAATGGGAGCCTGATGAACCGAGGCACCATCCGGACTTGTAATTTTGTTTCCATGGTTGTGGTTGACTATGTCAATGAGTTTTCATTTAGAGCTTTACATTAAACTAGTCTACATTTGCTAATCAGTAGGATTTCATTTAATTTTAAATTCAGTTTGGTTTGAATAATTATAATTTTTAAATTTATATTTCATAAACTATCTAAATATTTTGGTTCGACTTGATTGATTATTTTATCAATCTTAGAGAATATGAATTAAATAATAAAAATTTTGATGTCTTATTTGTTCGATTCTGAATTTAATTGAAACTCGATCTCACACCTTAGAAAAGATGTGGGGTATGGGTCCAAATTCATGTGGGTTTAGGGACCCAAACAGAGTTTTAGCCAAAATGCAGTGATAATAAATAAGGACGAAGGTACCTTTTAATGGGGAGGAGATGTTGTCCCAACCTCCAAAATTTTTATTTATCCATAAATTATACAAAAAATTAGAATAAATTATAGAATAATTATAAATTACCCTTGTTTTTTAAAAAAATATATCTTATATCGAATTAGAATCCTGATTTCGTCTCCGTCAAGAGGCATGACTAGGAGTGTAAAAAATTCCTTCCGGCTAATCCGATCCATTTATCAGTTGATCCCATCCAAAAATTCGAACATTCGATCTAATTTTTATGTAACACCCACAGATCGATACGGGTAACCCGATCCAAACCGAGGTGTCACATGCGGGTCACCGGAGCAACCCAAAAAATTCAAATAAAACGAATTGATGAACCATTTAAAATCATAAAAATAAGTTCCGGATTAAAAATACAAGTTCAGAAATCATTCAGGCAATGAAACAGAAATCATGATACAGGTTACAAATACATGTTTCCGAATCTGATATAAAAACAAGACGTGACATATATGCCCCCTATTTACACATGTACCATACTCCGCAAGCAGTGCCGAAGGAACTTTTATGCTGATGTCATCAACTACACCATGATCAATCTTTTAACCTGCGATGGTAAAGAACAACATGAGCTTGGAAAAGCTCAGTAATACAGAACAACCAAGAGATGATGTTTCTGGCAACAACAGACTCCAATTACGATTCGATATTTTAGTAAAGCATTATATTTGAAGATAACATAGTTGTTATTTATTCGATCACTGAGTATCTGACGAGAAGCCTATAGTCCAAAGAATCATAATAGAGGTAGATTACGTAAGTTGAGCTAGAGAGTTTAGTGTGTTCTAACAGTGCAAAGTTAAAACATACAATGTAAATAATGCAATAAACATTTTATTTCAAGAACACATAATTCAAGTAGCAATAAGGTTCAATTTAAATTCCTATCTACCCTCAAATCGAACTCCAGTATGCAGTTTCCCAGAACTGCATCTATAAGACGTTAACCCATGCCCGTTAGGCATAGGTGTCATCCTAAGGGGATACCTTAGATCTACGAGGAATTATCCTAGCCAAAGCATAGGAACCTAGTACATGCGAAATTACCATATCTAAAGCGTAGGAACCTAATACAGGCGGAATTACCAGCCAGATCATGGCTGAACCTACAAAAACTTTATATATTATCCTAAGTACCCAATAAAACAGTCTAGGTAGTAATAACAGTAATAACAATAATCATTAGTAAGCAAGGGTAGCAGTAGATATAAAGCAAATAATTGTTTTCAGTGAAACAGTAACCAGAGAACATATTTTTCAAATCTGATACAGAGGTATATTCCAGACATTAGAAGTCATGATTCAGATTAGAGAGACTGCCTTGATTTCAAATCAGAGAGAATGTTCATGTGCACGTGGAACACACTAGATAAAACAATTTATTTATGGAGGTACTTTGTATTTACAATAAAAGGGATCATTGAACTTCTGACCATTTTTGAATTGATTTTAGAAGTAAGGTCCCTATTAAAAGGGTTTCGGTAACCAACGTCTCCTGTCAGGCATTCGGGAATTGGTACATTATGATCATTCAAGATATCAAATATATCAGGAATGTTTCGATCATTTTGGCCAACAAGGCATTTTGGTCATTTGACTGCCAGGGACAATTTCATAATTCAACCCAATAGGGACAAAATGGTGATTTACATAATTGAAGATTTCTACGATTTATTAGGTTTTCAAATCCATTCGAACTAATAGATCCTAATATTTTGGTACTTACCAAGTATTCAAAAATATGTACCTCACACGTATACCCCAATATCGATTGCATCGTATAGTTGAACGAGTTATATTCAAAAGACATCCCCGAACTTATCCCGAGTAGACGAACATGTATTCGAGCGATATTCATCTCGTGTTGTAGCATTACCAGGAGTGGCTTACATATATGAGTCAAGCTTCGTAACCCGTATGGGCATCATAGTCTTTAGGTTTTATTGGTATTTTTAGGGTTTAAAGGCCTCCACTATTCCAAGTCACAAGAGTATTTTTAAGCCATTTCAGAGCTCGAGGGTATATCTGTTATCTCAGTCAAGTCAATTATATGGTGTACTTACGTTAAATTGGTTATCAGATGTTTGTTCGGAAATTGAGAGATTAGGTACTTTTCCAAATCTCGAATGCTAGAATCATGTTACCGAGATATTTTTTAAACAAACCATGAATTTAACATGTGAATCAGTAGTTCCATCAGGTTGAGAATGAATTCCCAAGTTATTTATACTTTCAAGGGGTATTCAAGTTCTTTTTACACCTCAGGGGTATTTTCATTAATTGTCATCCAAGTATTTCGAGCATTAAATCTTTTATTAAAAAATAATCTGAATTAAAAGTTTTGAGTTGAACTGCTTTATCGATTATTCACTGAACTTGGATTTCTTACCAGTCATCAATTCCTTATTCGAGTAATTCGGTCTTAACCAATTTATTATCATTTTAATGTAAATAGTACAACTTTAAAATAATCAACGATAATCAAATGACCAATCATATTTGTTAATG
Organism: Hibiscus mutabilis; assembly: GCA_019671005.1. Classification (NCBI taxonomy): domain Eukaryota; kingdom Viridiplantae; phylum Streptophyta; class Magnoliopsida; order Malvales; family Malvaceae; genus Hibiscus; species Hibiscus mutabilis. The sequence continues at coordinate 61,809,850 of CM033722.1, read as the reverse complement.
CATTAATCAATTACCAACATGTTCCCTAAAACATACAGTAGGTAGTAAAGTATTACCTCGACTCCGGCTACATCGGTCGACCCTTAAAACTTCATTCGATCACTTTCAAACTCGACGTCCATCAAAAACTCGGATACAAGGGACTGCGAATACCTTCAATTAATCGTACTTCAAAATCTATCTTTAACTTAATTATGTTGCTATTAAACTGAATAATTAAACATAAATATGAATACTCAGGCTCAAGGTTAGATTCGAAGGCTTTTGGGTTATAATTTTGCAAAATAGACTTTAAAAGCGGACTCAGAACATCAAAAAGCATAAAATATGGATTTTCAGAAAAAAAAGAAGTTGACTTTTTGGTCAGAGTCAACTTAAAAAGTCAATGGGCTGGTCAAAGGCCAACTGTCAACAGGCAGGTCAGCGATCAACAAGGTTGACTGGGCTGAGTTGACTTGAACGAGTTAACTCAGTTGACAGGTTGACTCGGGCGAGTTGACTGGATCAACGGGTCGAGTTAGATGGGTCGGGTTAAACTTACCGGGTTTGGGCTTAGGTCAAGTCGGTTTGGTTTATCGGGCTCTGACAGTTTTGGGTCTAAGCCAAGGCCATTAGGCCTGAAAATATGTTGGCCCAATCAATAGAGTAAGTCGGTTCAATCTTAGGCCTAGCAGGCCGGTTCAGATCTTGATAGACCAGGTTTGAGCCCCACTGGCTCGGTTTAAGGTCAGACCGGTCCATAACCGATTGGACCAGTCCAGATTAGACGATAATCAGTACAGCGACTGAAAACAATGCTAAACGAAAAAAAACAATGGGAAAAGTCTAAAACAAATGATATTTTAGGCTTACCGACGCTGAAACGACTGTAACACGATGGAGGAAGGATAAATCGTTTGATTTTCCTCACTTTCTGATGACCCTTGAAACGACGAAGGACAGATGATTGGTGGGTCGAATTTTGATCACCTTGACACCGAGAGTTCGGTGGTGCTAACAGAGACGACCACAAATGATGGACGACGGCAAAATTGTCGAAAAATAGAGACGACACTTGGGTTACTTGTAGAACTTTCAAACATTGAGGAGTTTGGTGAAAGGTTTTGGGAAAACTTTAGAGGTCTGATTATTTGTTTCAGATTGAATAGCCATAATTTGGGTAGATGATGAGTTATGTCAGACTTTATTGAATTTCGATATAACCACCAATAATAGTTTAATATAAAACTGGGGCAAGTTCTAACCAGAAATACCCTTAGCCCAGATGGTTAAGGCTTCAATTCACTAGGCTAAGTAATCTAATTTTTTATTATTCAGATTTTATCGCGATATTTCAAGTTTTGGATTATTCAGAAATTCAAAATTTCCACGGATATGAGGCTTGTTATATTTAGCTTATTTAGCAACTTGATGTTTGTTATATCTAAAAATTCAAAAAATCAAAATTTTTATAGATGCGATCGCCAATTTGAAAATATACTTAAACTAAATTATATATTTAAAAAATCGGATATCTAAATAGTCGATCAGAGTATCCAAATATCTTGGTATACTTAAATCAAATATCTTGCTATCGTTATTTTACTAATCCAAAATTTTAAATATTAGAGTTTTTGAATTTGATCGGATCAATATCTAAAAATATATACTCCTAGTCAAGTAAATTTTAAATATCAGATTTTTAGCATTTGGTTTGATCCGATGTCCAAAAATATACATCCTTAGTCATGGCACCACAAGTGCGCAGGGCAGTTTGATGATGGGGAGTGAGAGGTCCAGATTGTCCCCATCAACCTTAAAATATCCAGCACCACTTTTTGATTTCATCAATGTTAAGAAGGTCACGGGGTCCCACACCTGCAACTTGCCATAAATGTTCAATCCCAACTCCCATGTGCTTACATTTTAGACCTAACATTTCCCATGACTTTTAACTATTATTTTCCTCCAATTTATTTATCAAATAATACGCATAATAAGAATGCAATAACAGGGATAGCAACTGAAGAAAAGTAATAAAAATATTAAATATAAATATATATCTATAAATAAACTGCGTCAAGGAGTTTTTACTCTAAACGCGAATCCGGCCCAACTCAAACTTTTTAAAAATTCAACCCAAAAATCAAAAGTAAAAAAAAAATATCTGACCCTATCGAGTCGGTCGAGTCGAAACCCGCCAAATTTGGGGGTGCCATCCCTACGTAATATATCATATTCTTATTCGATACTAATTATAGTAAAAGTAAAGTAAAATAAAATAAAAATAATAATTTAGATATTATGATTTAGAGTGAAATCGTGAAAAAATCACAATATTATTACATTTTAATTATATTTGAATTTGATCATTTGTATTTTTAAAACATGTTTTAGTTATTTTCTATGTTATATTCGTGCTATGTTGATTTTATTAAATTTATTATTATTACTATTATATTTTCTCCATGTTTCTATCGGTTTTCCACTTTTGGCATGCAAGTTGGGCAAGTTGCATGGTTATTGTGGATAGAGGTAGGCAAAATTCGACTCAATTCGAAAAAATTAAATTACTCGACTGAACTCGAGGCGAAAAAATGACTCGTTTTGACTTTACTCGTAATTTCATAAACTCGACTTAAAAAAATTTTAAAAAAAAGTTTGAGTTATGAAATGAAAATTCCAATAACTCGATTTTTTTAGTAATTAGTTGATCGCTTTTCATATTCAAGTCGAGTATGTCAATTTTACATGATATATTATGCATATCACATGTAAAAATATGAAGAAATATGTATATCGTATATGCATATAGAAAGCCGTTAAAATTGGAATCAATATGTATTATAACATTATAAATAATTACAATTAAACTTGTACAAAAACTCAAAATCTCAAATCAATTCGCCTAGACTCGAATTTTATAAACTCGACTCGATTTGAAATAATTTTAAATAAAATTTAAATCGTAAAATAAGACTTACAAATTCGAATAACTCAAATTTTTTTGACTCGACTCGATTAAACCGCTGGCCCTAATTGTGTGTGTGATAGGAACAAGAAATGTTGAAATTTCCAAACAAAAAAGAAGAGAACATCGATGGTTTGAATTGAAGGGGAGCTGTTTTGATTCCATTTTAATTTATGTACGTGGGGGTGCAATAAATCGAATGTTCATGAAGGACACTAAAATATCTAATTTTAAAGAGTGGTTGGGATTTTTTTATCATTTTAATTTTTTAATGATTCAATTGGCTTCCCCATTCTTTTTTATATTTATATATTAATTAAACGATCACATTATTCATGTTTAAGTTTTATAGAGAAAAAAAAGGGATTAAAAAAGTTTATTTATAAGTTTTAATTTTAGAGTTATGTATTTAATTTAGATGATATAATTTAGGGGTTTAGTGGCGTAGAATTTAGAGTTTTTAGGGTTTACGTATTTTAGGCTCTCGGGTTTGTTAAGACTTTGTTTGAAATATACGGTATTTGAAGGGTAAAAAGAGATCATTCAGACTAATTTGACCTGAAACAACCTTAGAGTTTAAAACTTTTGGTAGAATTTCAAAACTTTTCAATACTCCAAGACTCTTTTTTGCCTAGTTTCAAAACTTTGGGCAAGAATTTGAAAATTAGTTCCCATAAACCTAGTTTCGATACTTTAGTCAATAGTGCCAATACTTGGCCAACAAAATGACTCAGAACTCATCACATGACCTCATATACTCATCCAAATCAACATATCATCAATTCAACACTCGCATGCATGCTTTAAACACATTAAGAATACTCAATGTCAATTTTAAGCATCATATAATCACATCTGGCACACAAATAACCCAATACTCAATATCAATATGAGACCCATATTTCGGATTGAACCGGACTTAGACAAGTACGAGGTGCATTAATCCCACACATAAACCCGACCTGATCCGTGAACACCAACACTTACGTTAAATGTTGATAAAATTACCATTTGGTGCCCGAAAGTATTAGTAAAATTAAGTTTCTCCACCAAGTAGTTAAAATGTGGTACCATTGGCCATGGGATAAAGTTGTGATGATTATAGGGAACTAGACAAGAGCTAGATGTTGCAAGAATATGGCAAAGTGGACAAGTTGAGGGACTAGTTGGGATACAACAACATACTTGAAACAAAAATACAAGTTGATGCTAAGTTTGATTTGTTCATATGATGTCAACCCTTTTGATTTTTAGGGCAAACAAGTTGAGTATTTAAAAGATAAATCTTTCCAAGTTGGAAATTTTAAATACATAGTTTGTTATCATCTAGATTCATGCTCTCAAGGTTTTATTTTTAAATACATAGCGGATGCGCTTTGAAGTTCAAGTTGAGTCTTTCAGTTCTACTTTATATATATGGTTTATAGAAAACTGTTTAAATCGGAATTAATTAGCGTCATAACATTATAAATGTTCAGAATTAAATTTGAACATAAACTCGACCAATTCGACTCGACTCGAAACAATTTCAAATAAATTTTGAGTTATAAAATATTACTCTTCGACTTGATTAACTCGAAATTTTTTAATTTGACTCGATCGAGTGTTCACCCATGTGCTGTGGGAAAACACAACTGGGCTTTCGATAGAAGGGAATCAGACAGGGCATATGTTTGTCTTTGTGTAATTAAAAGAAAAAGAATCCAATTGCTAGGTCCAGACCAAAGGCAAGGTAAGCCCGAGTTCTCATTTTTCTTGCAACAAATTTAAGTATCATTCTCGGTTTAAATCGAAGTCCAAGCAAATATAAAAAATATCGATAACAGATTACATACTTTACAGAACATAGTTTGTGTTATTATCAACCAATAAATGAGTTTATAAATAAATTTGTTCATAAACAATAACGAATTGAACACTCATTTATTCAAACTCGTTTGTTTAATTAAATAAATATATTTTTTTGTTTATATTTGTTTTTATTTAAACATACTCATATTCGTTTATTTAGCTTGAGTACTTAACAAACGAGCATAAACATACAATATACAAACGGTTGAGAAACAATTTGTTTTTTTGAATAGTCTAAAGGTGATTACAATGTAGTATCTGTTCATAGACATTATTAACCTTTTTACTATGTACACACCTTACAGACTTTGCAATTGAACTAGGGTGTCCTAAGAGAAATATCATCCGTTTTTCTACTGGGACCACTTGTTGAGTTCAATAACTAATGCCTTTTATTTTTAGTAAGTGTTATTCCTTCTGAATTAAGTATTTTTATTAGTGCAAGGCCGAATTTTATACCAAATTAATCTATTTAATAATAGAGAACCATTAGCCTAAAACTATTTAATAACAGGTTTTAGTGTTCCAAGATGAGTAAAAAAATAATAAACTATTATAATCCATATTTTATTTTGTGTCTAATAATTTTTATAAAATAAAAATATATGTGTCACCGACTACGTAATTGTTGGGGGGCCTATATAGAATTTTTCAAACCTAAGGTGGTTGGGTGGTAGGGATGGTACAAATTACAAAGTGAGGCTCATGATTCAATCAGGACCCTCCATTTCACAACTGATTTTTAGAATTGGCCTACCCTTTTACCAGCATTTGATGTCGACCTCACCACTCACCAAACCATCCCTTTTTAATTCGTTAGTGAATCTCAACCGTTGATAATGCTCGTCTTATCAACCGTTTGTTCAGTTAAAAAAACAAATCTAACACTTTCTTTTATTAAAGATAAAATATTCGGTGTACTGGCGGTAAAAATAAAACTTCTATGTTGTGTCAGTTGCAGGGTTTAAAAATTAAATTTAAGGATTATAATTTATGGGTTCTTGTTAGAATTCAGAGTCCATGGCTAAAAATTAGAGTTTAGATTTTAGAATAATATGTTGAGAATTTAGGTTTTAACCTATAAACCATAAAATTCTAAGTGTAACCCTTAAATTCTAAACTCATACACCTAAACACCTAAACCCTAAAACTAAGGCGCTTGTTGAAACTTTTTGTTTCTACCAACAGTGCATAGTATATTACCTTTTATTAAATTAAGATTTATTTTGGAATGTTTAAGCAATTATTTTATGTATAATTTTTATTACTATTATTTATATTTGGGAAAACTACATGTTTAGTACCCAACTATGTCTGTATTACTGTTTTGGTACCCCAACTATTATATTTGGCAAAATGGTACCTAACGTCAAGTTTTTGTTATATTTTGGTACCCGGCCTTTAAAAACTAACTAAGATAATAACGTGTCTTGGTATAATCACAGTTTCAGTCCAAATCACTTATATATATTATCAATTTTGTCCAAAGTCCAACAATTTAAAACATTATCTTAATTCTAGGGGTAAAATATCATCTTAATTTTGATTGGATTTTGTCTCATCCCTTTCCAACCCCTTCGTATTCTCGTCGGTATCTTGAAGTGGAGTTTGGATTCTCCAATAGACTCCGCATTAGCCTTATTGATCTGCAAATCCTAAAGTATTGATTGTTCCTAGCGTGTTTTTAAACTCCAAAACCCAAAAAATGTTTGATTGGAAGAAGAAAAAAATGAGGAATTTACAATTTTAGCCAAAAATTAAACTAATGTTTAAATTGATAGATTGTGTAAGTTTTTGGACTAAAATTGTTATTAACCCAAGCTGCGTCACCATTTCTATTAATTTTAAACAGCAGAGGTACCAAAACAGAACAAGAACGTAATATTAAGTGTCATTTCACCAAAAATAATAATTGGTGTACCAAATAATAACACATGCATAATTAGGATACTAAATATGTAGTTTTCCCTTTATATTTTTATAACACCCAAAATCTCGGTCATCGTTTAAATTTTTAATTTAGAGTTCATGGTAATATGGTTAGTGATTTAGGATTTAACCGGTAAACCTTAAATTCTATACCTTTACACCACCCGTGCATAAAATAATTACTATGTATTATATTAATAAGTTTTATTAATTAAAAATGAATTTTGTATTTTCTAACGTGGAAATCACATTCAAACTAAATTATTAGAAAAGTGAGATATTTTCGTTATACCAAATATTATTCGTATGCAAATTATATTTTTTATTAAATAAAGATATTACATTCTTAAAGATAGATATCGTGATTTGAATCCATTTAAAATAAATAAATAAATATTATTGATTACTCGACTAATTAGTAGATATTCAAATTATATATAATTTCGTTACAAATCTATTCTGACTTAAGTTTTGCCATAAGTGAGACTATTTAGATTTATTCTAAATTCACTGAATAAATACAGACTCCCTTCATTTTGGGGGTATGGTTGTTATTTTCTTTGACCCCAATTATAATTATTTATAGTTTTGAAATATATTGCGTGCTTTTTTTAATCCGACTGATGTGATTATAAGATAATATTTATTTATTATAGTCTTTTAATAAAACACACAACATGAAGATAAAGTTGTTTGAACCTGGATAACCTATATACATTGGTGCTTTTGAATATGTGCAACAGAAACGATCACACAACTCCCAAAAAGAGAGTCTCAAAATGAGTTACATTAAATTCTTATAAGTAAATATTAACCATGGACTAGTGATAGAAAATATGAGAAAAAAATATTATTGTACTTCATAAATTTTGAGTCATATTATACTTATTTCTTACTCAAAAGTCAATCCACTGCGCACACAATACACCAACAAACATTTAATTTTTTGTGTGTATACAAAACATTACTATATCAAAGAGAGAAAAAAAATAAAATATTAACCATGCATGTTATACTCATCTCTTACTCGAAATAAAATATTACTGTACTTCATAAATTTTACGTGTATACAAAATAGTACCATATCAAAGAGGGAAAAAAATGAATATCATGTGTCTATGAATTTAATTTTTCAACTCTTTTTTATTTTCTTTGACATCTTTTAACACCTTTTCCCTCAATCATTCAATGAGAATTCCCAAAGAGTGTAGTTTGTTGAATTCTTATTGAAGCATTTGTCATGGTTTTCCACTTATTTAAAGTTGGTGAAGCTTCCCCTCATGGTATTCAATCAAAACCATTATATGTTTATATTATTTAATGCAATGATCCTAATATATATTTTTTCGTTTCACAAATAAAATAGAATGGTCGGTGACAAGTGTCAAAGGGATAATGATTGTAAAATACCCAAAAGAATTTTTTTTATAATAGCTGATATATGATTCATTAATCGATCGAGAGTAAATGTCTACTAACAAAGAGTAATATTGTTAATCTAATTTGCTTTATTTATAACACTAAAATTTAAATATTTTGATCTTATTTAAAAAATCTAATACGTTATTCTTCTGAATTAACTAGTAGTTGTTGATATAATAAATTATTTAATATATCGATAATATATCAAATAATGAATTAAAAATATTTAGGAATGGAAAATATAATTGTTGAAAAAAACATGGGTCGGTGCTTGAACCGCGCGGGTGGGTCCGTTTCCCCTTCTCGGTCTCATTTTCGAAACCTTTTTTATTTCAACAAAGAACCGTTAAAATCTCTCTCTAAAGTCGGTCCAACTCCTTTTTTCACCTTAAACGTGTTTGAAATGACATAAATGCCCACACCCCTAAATTGTAGTCACAATTAATCACAACCTTCCCTTATGTTACATGGACAATTACATCCTCATTGGTCATCACTAATGAAAATAAAAAGGATTGCACATGCCAATTAAGCTCTAGTATAATCAAGCAAGACGATTTAGGCTTTGTTCATGAGCGAGTTTAAAATTAACTTTTGATTATAAAAAAGTAGCGCCGAACGACTTAAAAATTTTGTTCTTTCAATAAACTTTGCACCTAATTTCGTCTCCAAACCAAGCTTTTGAAAACGTTAAAAAATATAACTTTTTCTCAAACCACCGTTTTCACCGCTTTTGTCCTAAAATTTCGTTCCAAAATCACTCTTGAACGGAGCCTTAAATATATAGATTTAGAGTTTTAAATTGTGGGTATATGTGAACTCAACGAGTGTTTTAAGCGGAAAAGAAGATGATGTTTATCTTAGAATACTTGGGTTCGGGCAATTTTATCTGTAGAGTGTATGTGTCATATCAAATGATTAAAAAAGTATAAATATATATTACATTATAATCACTTGATTATACTTTATCGTATATGTGTATATCAATTGAGAACCGTATACATTTTTTAAAATTACTTTTAAAAAATGCATTTAAACATTTAATTCAATAATAAATATACATTGGATTAGGTTATATTTGACAATAGAAGATGGAAAATTGAAAATTTTATTTATATTTTTTAGCTATTTTGTAGAGACAATGTTATGTCTTGCTATTGAAGATTTTACAAACATAACGAGTAGAAAAACATACATATATAAAAATATATACAGATTTTACTAATGAACATGTTTAAAATAAAATGTTATGTTGTCGATTAAGAATAGGAGAACGTGTGATCGAACATGCTTAAACGTTCAATATATTTTGATTTATGAGTGAATGAGTCTGAGTAGTATAGAGATTATATATCGAGTGTAAAAAAATAAATGTTATGTTTAAGGTATCAAATTAATACTAAACCAATGCGGATAATATGTATATATATTATACTAATTAATGTGTAATGTTATATATAAATTTTGATTTTATACAGTTATATATACATCATTTTAATTTGAATTATTTTTCATAAGTTTATATCACAATTATCAACATAACATCTTTTTACAATTATATATTGCAAATACTAATAATTGTGTTAATTCAATATAAAATAAACGAGTGTTATTACTCTTTAAAATACGTACAATTGAATCGAAATAAAAATTTTATGTGTATAACTGAAAAAAACCTCCCAAAATTTTGTGTGCATAATTATATTAGATCAAAAAGTTTATGTATCGGATTACATATTTAATCAAAGTTTATGTATAAATATATTTAATATTTTCTCAAATAAAATCTATATAAGTAATCAACTTTAAATTATTAAGTTATTTCCATACAAATCATGTAGTAAGAAAGTTTTTAAAAAATCGTATACGGTAGATCTAATCTTCTTGATGGGAGAGTTTGAGAATACATAAGCATTAAATATTTGGTGGAATTTTTTTTGGTGGTTTTATTTAAATTGATATGTGAGGACACATTAATCATAAAAAAAATTAAAAGTTGAAGAACCAAAATGTAATCAACCTGAATTGGTAAAAGTAATATGCAGTTTGATATTATTTTAGTATATCTTAAATTTGAAATTTTACGTAGAAATTTTTGCTGAGAGACTTATCCATCAAATTAAATGTGCGACGCGGGTCAATTTAAATTACTTAAGACAAAATCTTAAGAACCGGGAGGGCAACAAAAAAAAGTAAAATGTAAAGGAAAATATTGTAACTTCAAATAAAAAAATATGAGTTATATTTTAATGCACAAGCTGTGTAAAAAGAATTTACATTACCCTTCATATTTAAGTTATAAAATATAAAATCTAAATCCCTAGTCATAATATTCTAAAACTTAAACCTTGAACCCTAAACTCTAAATTCGAACCATAAATTTTAAATTTTATACTTTACACCATAAATTTCTAACCCTCTTATATTTTAAATCTTTCAACTTTAGAATTAAAAAATTTACGTAAACTTTAATTTAACTTGTGTATCAAAGTATTTTTCAAAAACTAAACAGAAAAAGGAGATGAAGCCCTTATCTGTAAATAGAGTTTGGGAGCGAAGAGCGACGAGTCGATCCATGTTTGAAAAAATTGAAAGAAAAAAAAGCACAGAATATAACAAAAAACTTGTCTGAAAAGAACATATACATATATATTCCTTTTTTTCCTCTAAAAAAGCTCGTCTCTTTCTCGCTCTACTGTATCATTTTGGACAGAGAGTTGCCTAGAGAGAGAAAGCAAAGTCCATCGTCCCATATAAGAGGATTTCCCATTTGATAAACGACTAAAGCTAAAAAACAATCTTGTCATTCTTAGGGTTCTTCCTTCAATCTCAAAGAAATTAACCCCACCCCATAAAGTTGAACTCTTTAACTTCCTCAAAAAAAACAACCCAAATGCAGGTACCCATTTGAGAGTTGATTATCAGGATCCGATTCCCCACTCCAAGATCTCACCTTCCACCTCCTTCCATTTTTAACTTCAAGTAAGTTCATTTAATTTGTTTGCATTTCAGATTTTGTCAAGTTAGTGTTTTTTTCCCTTTGGTATTGAGTTTTGTGGAAATGGTTTAGTTTATTTTAGTACTTGAAGTTGGGCCTTTTGGGTGGAATCGGATCTGGGATGTATCTGATTTACATCTGTGACTAATGGGTTTCTATTTTTGTGCCAAGAGTTTACTTTTCTATGTGCATTTTTTTTTTTGTTTTTCGTCTGAGTTTTTTTTTTTTATATAATTTGAGATCCATTTGTTTATTTTTGGTAAGCGTTATGGTCCGAAATGAGTAGGGTTTTCCCCTTCAATTTTTGAGCTTATAAGTTATCAATATTATGTCATCTTTTGTTTGAAACGTGAATCGTCAAGACATTGTTTCCTTGTTTGATTTGCACATGTTGAGTTTAGTCAAGTTGAATTTCATTTGTAAGTGAAATTGTTAGCTAATATAATCTTATTTGGCATTTCTTAGTTCACTTTTTTTCCCTATGCTTCTTATTCTAGAATCTGCTTTCTTGCTTTAGGTTTTATGAATGAAGTTTTGCTGATTTTGACTCCAGCAGCAGCTTGTACTTGTGCTAAGAAGTATACTTAAAGAGTTAGCATAGGGAAGTTTGTAAATATCTTAGAGAGAAGATGAAATCCGATACACATCTTGATTATGCCATATTCCAATTGTCGCCAAAACGCTCACGGTGAGATATCATTCTATGACTTTGTATGTTATTCCAAATCTTCTTTCTTTTTGTACTCATTGCTGTAATTTTCCTACGGGCAGATGTGAATTGTTTGTTTCAAGCAATGGAAACACAGAAAAGCTTGCTTCTGGGTTGGTGAAGCCATTTGTTACTCATTTAAAGGTGGCAGAAGAACAGGTTTCACTGTCACTTCAATCAGTTAAGCTTGAAGTTGAAAAGCGTAGAGATTCCGAGACTTGGTTCACAAAAGGAACACTTGAGAGGTTTGACTTATTCTCTTATTATTTCATGCAAAGACTTTGTTTTTTTTTTTAATTCTAATATCATTCCTGCTTGTTTCTAGGTTTGTCCGGTTTGTTAGTACACCGGAGGTTTTGGAGTCGGTGAACACATTTGATGCAGAGATGTCTCATTTGGAAGCAGCTCGGAGAATATATTCTCAGGTAGTAATGGCCTTCTTTTCTAACCTGTAGCAGAATCGTTGCTTTATTTGATTTAATGCAGTTTAACTTTACATTTAAACTGAATATTGGAGTCCTTTTGTTTCAGGGGGTTGGAGATCTGCCTTTTGGGGCATCAGGTTAGATTTTCTTATAACATGCTATTAGAGCTAAGATTTATTATTTTTTCTTACATTCACATGTTGAAGGCTTTTTAAGTGGTGCTATACCACTTCTGATAATCCTATATTTCAGAGCCATGTGTTCTTGTCTTGCTCCCACAACATGTTTTGTCAAGTTAGATTTTCTTGCAATGTGTTTTGTCTAGTCATATTTTCTAGCAATGTCCTCTACTTTGTTGTTGGAAATCTTTAGAAAGGTAAAGGGTTCTGCTTTCTTTTCTTTAGTGATTGATGGATAAGCTTCTTGTTTTTTTTTCTTCTATTTTCCCCTTCTTTTATTGCTTGGCAGAGATGCAGAATTTGATTGATAAGAGTTTTTGGTTGTTTGGATGGTTTAGGAGCCTTCTAATGTTGTTGGTTCTTGGATTGCTATACTGCCATCTTTCCAAATTATTTTGGTTCATCATTCTGCATCCTGTTTGCCTTCTGAATTGGTGTGAGATGATACGTTACAATTTGACTTGATTTAAAATATTTTTGATGATTATGCTTCTTTCTGTTAATCCACTTGATCTTGTGTTTACTTATACGTTTGTATGATTAAGTATGGCTTATAAAAAGTAATTGAAGTAGCCCTTGCATTTTTAAAACAACAACTAATCATTGTTATTTTTGTAGCTCGTATTGAGATGAGCAGTATTTAGGTAAAATCTCAAGGCTATGATCTTGTTCCAATTGTAAGTCATTAAACTGACATTGTATGTATAATTTGTGATAGGTGGAGATGCTGCAGGAATGATGGCAGCTGCTGATGCAACAAAGTAACTCCTTTTTTTCTAGCTTTTACATATCTTTGATGGTATACTTTGTTTGGTTTAATTATCATTAATTTAAACTTGTGGTTGTAGTCTTGTAGATGATTGCGACATTCGTATACTGCTGCACTTACATGTTTGCAAATGTTAAGTTGATTTATTTAAAAGCTTTATACATGCTAGAAAATTTCCATGCTTTAGACATTGAAGGGGCTGTCAACGAGTTTATTATCATATATGGGCCCACTGACAATCGATGCATGATGACATGCTCAAGAAAGCTAGGATAGCCTGTCTTTTCTTGAAAGTTTGGAGTTGTTGAAGTGGATTTTTTATCTGCACAGAACTATTGAAATGTTTAAGTTTCACTCGAGATGTGAGCTGGTTGAATAAAGCTTTGGTTAGGATTTAGGAAATATTATTGTAGCTATGCAGAAAGTGGACGGTTAATGAATATTGCTGGAGTTGTTGCATTTGTTAATCATAGAGGCAAAAAATTGCTCTGAATGTTTGAAAAGGTTCAGGCTAAAGCAGCTGTTGTTGCTACAAATGGATCTTCCATTCGCTTCACCGCGTATGCTTTCTGATTGATTTGTTTCGTTTCCAATTTAACAGGAAAGAGCTTTTAAGGGCTATTGATGTACGTCTTAATGCAGTTCAGCAGGAATTTGCAACAGCTTTTGCACGTGCATCTGCTGCCGGTTTTAACTCTGACACTGTGTTTGAACTCCAACAATTTGCAGATTGGTTTGGTGCTCATCACTTGAAGTAAGAACTCTAGAAATCCTTTTGATTGTGACTCTGTCTGTCTGTTTGTCGGCCTTGGTTATTCTTCATGTTAGCACAGGGGCCTTCAGTAGGCCTTGGTTGGCAATAACCATGTTTGAAATGGTAGAATCAATCTTCATATGTTTGGATTTCCAAGAGCCCAAATGTGTCTTAACAATATCAGTTCAGTGTTCGATAGTTTTCTTTTAAGTCAAGTTTCAAATAAATATTGATTATCTATGTTGGGATTAATAGAATTGTGGAACCAACATAGCCCTTTACAAAATGAGTTTTATGTTCCATTTTAGAACGTTGCGATATCAAACCAAAATGTTTCAGGACAACATGGTTTTACTGTCCTTGTCGTGAGAGTTGTTTTGAGGTATAATCATTATTAGAAGGCTAGAGGTCTACAAGTTGCCTGAAATGGTACCTAGTTAAAGCTGATCTAACTGCTAAGCTATTCTGAAAACGAAATCCTACCATGTGCGTAGTTGCAGACAACCTTCAGTGAAACTAGATGGCCTACAATGACATCCCTCTTGTCTTTTTTCTATATAAATGTCAGCAACTGATCTAGATAGTGTGCTATCCCATGCATATGTTAACTTAAAAAATGATTGTTTTCCATTTGTTGGTCATGGAAGGACCAAATTATATTCATGTTTATTACCTACAAATCCAGATGAGGCAGCCGTTGAGAATTAGAAAACTCGCGAGAAATATTTCTTCCATTTTGTTTTCTTTAGCATATTTGGGTTTGGGAGCAATTGCTTCCCCTGAAAAGTGGACCATTTTGTGAAAAACAAGTTAAAAGACGGAAAATGTCTGCCTGTCGCGGTAAGTGGATGTGGGTAATTAGTAATTACCTCATCCGAATTTTCCTGGATATGATCACATGTTTCTGTATACTTTTCTATTGTCATATTGTACTTATTGTTATGGAAAAAGTGGGTATTATGAATTAGCGAGATATGGAGTCTGGCCTGGTAATATTACTGGTATGATAGTTTTATCTTATGTTACTTGGGCTTGGGTGTTTCGTATACAAGTATATGTCCAGGATATGTGTTGACCACAGAGTTGGAGTAACGTGGAGTTTTAAGTTCCAACATTTCTTTTACTTATTACCTTTAGTTTTCTACCATATATATGTGTGTGTTTCTCATGCAAGTTTTAATATTTGTGCAGTGAGGCTTGCGCCAAATTCATGACACTATGCCAGGGAAGACCGGAATTGATTAGCCGATGGAAGCCGGGTGTTGATGATCAAGTGGTCATCGCATCATGGGGATCTGACATGTCAATCGATGACCCCAATGAAGATCAAGTTTGGTCTCATGTTAATAGCAGGGCCAAGGATCCTTCGAAAAATAAGCACGAAGAACAACTTCTACAACTAAAGACTATGCAGACCCAGCACCATATATCCCAATCAAAGCCAGTCACATCTCAACAACCAAAGCTCTCGAGTACTACGCAACAACATTCTCAAAATGGAAACAAGGAAGAAGAGAAGAAAGAAGAGGGGGCGACAGAGTCACCGCCTCGTCAAATCAGTCAACCTGGTAGGCGGCTTAGTGTGCAGGATAGAATCAATCTCTTCGAGAACAAACAGAAGGAGAGCTCAAACTCCGGAGGCAAACCCATTGCTGTTGGCAAATCCGTAGAATTGAGAAGACTTTCATCTGATGTATCAACTGCGACTGCAGTTGCTGAAAAGGCCGTGTTAAGAAGATGGAGCGCTGCTAGTGACATGAGCATCGACTTGAGTAATGACAAGGACGGTAATACGGATAGCCCTTTGTGCACACCATCCTCATCTTCTGTGTCCCAAAGTAACAACTCCGTGTTTCAAGGTTTGTCCGAGGATAAGGAACAAAAAGATGAGAAGGATTTGAGTGACAAGGTAAGTTCAGTTAGAGTTGAACCTAAGAGTGTTCCTGGTAGAGCTGCTGATTCTGGGTTGAAAGATCAGGGTGAAGTGCAAGCACAGATAGCTGATAATTTTTTGGGGAAAGAAGGGGATGCTGGGTTAAAGGGGCAAATGAATTGGAAGGCTCAATCGGGATCACAGAACAGCCATTATCAGTCTTTTACTGGTAAGTCGGAACAGACTGAGTTGGGTGATCAAGTGGTTTCTCGGGACAAGGTTAAGGGTTCTTTAAGAGGAGAGAAGGGAGGTTCAGAGGTTCAGTCTTGGGTTGTTCCTGATAGGACTGTAATCGTAGGGGTTAAAAACCAACCTGCTTCTCAATTCCTGGATGGAGTATTTGCAGATGCTGTGGTGGATGATACGCCTGAGGGTGAATTAAAGAATAGAGTGGAGGCTCAAGGGAAAGACCAATCGGTATCACAATCGCGTTTTAGGTCTCAAGGCCACTCTCTGACATTATCAGGGCAGTTTGAAGGTGGTATCGGACGAAAAACTAAGGAGGCTCAGTATAAAGGCAGTGAAGGTGACAAGTTTTCTCCTCAGCAACAGTCGAGATCTTTTAATGGGGAAATGGAGGTAGCGGGAAAGAAAGACGTAGCATCATCTGAGAAGCAAATAGGCAAAGTTGATAATTCCGGAGTCCGCGAAATGAAGTTCAAGAAACAGGTTCCAGTAGGTTCTGAACCGAGCAAGAAGTCACCGGGTTGGAAGGACGAAGGTGGTTCTGTTTATGCAAATAACAAGTCCGTTCTTGGTAAAACGGTTCCCCAGAGTGAAGAGAGTGTAAGTGCCCCGATGGTGCCAGTAGATCAAACTCAGAGGATAAGGCCGTCAAGGGGAAACCAGGAGCTGAATGACGAGTTAAAATTGAAGGCAAACGAACTTGAAAAGCTTTTTGCAGAGCACAAACTTCGGGTTCCCTCTGATCAGTTCAGTTCTGCAAGGAGAAGCAAGCCTGCTGATGCACAGATTGAACCAGAACCAAGTTCGGAGTACAAAAAACCAGCTACAGTAGATGTATCTCCCATACAGATGCCCAACAAAAACTTGATTTCCGAATCAGTGGGTAGTTTTAGTAATATGGCTACCTTTTGTACTCCTCCCACAAAGATGGTAGATAACCAGGATATTTCTGATAGTTTGAGGCGGAGTCTCTCCAGTATCACCTTTTCAGATGATTCTAGAGGAAAATTTTATGAGAAGTACATGCAAAAGAGAGATGCAAAGCTGAGGGAAGAATGGGGTTCGAAACGGGGTGAGAAGGAAGCCAATTTGAAGGCTATGCAGGATAGTCTTGAGCAAAGTAGAGCTGAGATGAAGGCCAAATTTTTGGGTTCTGTTGGTAGACTGGATTCTATGTCTAGTGCTCGTAGACAAGCTGAGAAAGTGAGGTCATTCAATTTTCGGTCACAGAGGGAGCAGGTATCTCCTATAGCATTTAGTTTCTCGGGAAATAAATGCCAAAATTCATAACTGGTACAACTGATCCTTCTTTTTGTTTTTTTCCCTAAGTTTTGGTAATTTAAAAACTTGTGATTGAATTATTTATTACTAATTTGACAAGGTTCTGCTTTTGGCAGCTTCCAATAAGTTCAATTCAAAGCGAAGATGATCTTTCTGAGTTTCCGGATCAGAAGTACTATGAACATGATAGAACATATAATGACACATCTTTTGGTTATGGATCTTCTAGGAGCTCCAACAATAAGAAGCATTTTCCAAATAGAAATGTGTCTTTATCCACTCCTCGTACCACAGCAGCTGCAGTTCCACGTCCTGCAGCCAAAGTTTCGATCCCCAGTTCCGGAAGGCGGAAAGTGCAATCTGAAAATCTTCTCACACAGTCGGTACCAAACTTTTCTGATCTTAGAAAAGAAAATACAAAGCCCTCTTCTGGACCTAGCAAGACAACTAGCTACTCCCAAGTGAGAAACCTTGCTTGGAGCAAGAGTAACAATGAAGAGTTTGAACTTGGTAAGGATGACCAGCATCTAAGGTCTCAGTTGTTTAGAAAAAGTTCTGCTGGTCCTGTAGCATTTTCTGATATGTCTGCCTTAAACTCGGACGGCATTGTTTTGGCACCTTTGAAATTTGAGACGAAGCAGATGGGACAGAGCTTAAATGACCCAATTTGGAAGAATGTGGAAGTAAAGCCTTTCTCAGGAAAGCTAATGGTATAGGTCCTGGTGCTGAAGTAAATATTGCAAAGCTAGAAGCATCAGAGGCATCTGAGATTCCAAAAGAGGAAGAGTCTGATGATGAGCTAGAATTTGAAGCAGATGATTCCATGGATATGAAAAAAGAAGATGAAGAGGACAAGCTTGAAACTAGAGCAGTTGATGATTCTGCTGACATGGAAAACAGAACAGAAAGACTGAGCCAGGAATCTGACAAGTCAGATAATTCTGGAGTGGAGAATGGTCATTCCTTGAGGTCTCTATCTCAGGTTGACCCTGCATCAGTTGCTGAGCTGCCTGCTGCGCTACCCACTACGTTCCATCCTGCAGCATCCTTGCAAGATTCACCAGTCGAAAGCCCCGTGTCGTGGAATTCACGCACGCACCATCCATTTTCTTATCCCCACGAGACTTCAGATATTGATGCTTCAATGGATTCCCCCATTGGGAGCCCTGCTTCTTGGAATTCTCACTCACTTGCCCAAACGGAGATGGATGCTACTCGAATGAGGAAGAAACGGGGAAGTGCTCATAAAAACCTTTTCATGTTGCTAATGTAATCCATAATCAGTCACTTAGGGATGTGACAAAAGGGTTCAAAAGGTTGTTGAAATTTGGATGGACAAGTCGTGGGACAGACAATTTGGTGGACTGGATCTCAGCTACAACTTCTGAAGGAGATGATGACATAGACGATGGCAGAGATCCTGCCAATCGATCATCAGAAGATTTGAGGAAGTCGAGAATGGGGTTTTCACAAGGCCACTCTTCTGATGTTGGCTTCAATGAAAGCGAGTTGTTCAATGATCAGGGTAACTCGTATTGTTTCCCTTACATGTTAATTACCTCATTCGTACTTAGCATATTCATTGGTTATTTTATTTTCCATATCTTTAATTTTGAATCTCGTCGATTGCATGCATGGTTTAATATTATTATATATCGGTTTCCAAACTTCATGATACATGCATGCAAACATTTTAAATTTAATTTTGGCTTGCTCTTTGAACATGATGCGTGTTTCTTTTCTTTGTTTCATCTCCATTTCTTTTGTTGTATATATGAACCTGATTTTAAAGTAGAGTCATCGATGGTCCCTTGCAGTTCAATCGCTACGTACTTCCATTCCAGCACCACCCGCCAACTTCAAATTGAGGGAAGATCATATGTCAGTAAGCTCCATAAAAGGTGACTCATCGTCTCGCATGAATATTCAGAAGAAACTTTTAGTTTGTTCCCGTGTTGTATTCATAGTTTGTAATTCTGCAGCACCACGTTCATTCTTTTCACTCTCAACATTACGAAGCAAAGGTTGCGATTCGAAGCCAAGATGAACTTCGTCCGAGGAAAGTCCAGAACAAGTGCTCAAAATCATCTTAAAACAATCGGGTGTAAAGGAACACATATAAGGTACAAACACTTGGGGTAGGCACGATATACTGAACATTATCACATCGAAAATGGGATTTGTAGATCTTCAATTGATAGTCGCCTGACCTTCCTCCTGATCTAGTAAATAATTCCCTACAGTTGTGTCGAGGTACAGTTACATATTTGTATCGAACAAGAAATTGCCTATTGGCTTAAAGTCACTTTGATTTTGGTAGAGTGTAGTTTTTTGTCCTTTTCATTTGCTCTTTCCCTTATGATGTATTATCAAAAGTGTAACTGTCATTGACAACACGGATTAACCGAAAAAACTACTTTTCTGCTACTCTTTCTTTCCCAAGACTTAAAATATAGTAACATGACATTGAAAAGATGATAGAAATGTATGCATTTGTAAACCATTCGACAGATAGGACAACATGATAGAATTCAGCATGTGAAGACAATTGGAAAGGGAATGTCAAAGGGCAAGTATTTTTAGTAAGCCTTCTTCAGCTTGGCCTTGGCCTTGGCCGGACATGTATTTGCACCTCAGAATTTGAGATTTTGCTTGAACCTTGTTTGAAAATTTGCTTTTTAAAACAATGAAATTCAAAACAAAATTAGTATGGTCAACCATGCATTGTTTATTTATCGTCTAGGTACTTTAATGACAAATGGAGAAGCCCCGTTGCTCTTGCATAAGTTTAATTACCTCCACAGTTCTAAAAAAAATATCGGTATTGCACTGTTTCAAAATTAAAAATTTACTCTACATATTTTAATTTTGTGATTAAGTGCATGCACAATTTTTTATTTAAAAATTTTAATTTCTCTATAAATTTCTGTTCAATTTTACGTTTTTTTGCTGATTTATCTACTATAAAAAAGAAGACGCTATAGTTCTTTGTCCTATAAGTTTAGGATTTTTATTAAGGGTAATGATTTCATGCACAATCGGGGAAACGAAAAGTTTCTATTTAATTTTAGGATTTAGGAATTTTGTTTAGAGGTTTAAGTGTAAAAGTTTTAAATTTAGGGAGTGTGGTTAGAATTTAAGTTTTATGAATTACAACCTAAATCCCTAATCATATTACCCCAAAGCCTAAATTTTAAATTCTAAACATGAACCATAAATTCTAAACCACTATTTAAATTCATAAACCTTAAAACTAAGGACATTTGTGTAAACTTTCCGTTTTCACCTTCGGTGCATGAGGTGTTTTCTTTTTATTAATAGACACTTATTCCATGCACAAGCGGTGGAAATAAAAAGTTTCTATAAGTGCTTTAGTTTTAAGGTTTATGGTTAGATTTTAGGATTTATAGGTTTGGGGTTTAGGTTTAATGGTTTAGAATTGATGAGTTGCGGTTCGAATTTAGAGTTTGTGGTTAGAATTTAGTGTTTATACGTTAAAACTTAAATCGCTAACCATATTACTCTAAACCCTAGATTTTAATCTTAAACCCCTAAACCTAATCTCATAATCTCTAAATTCTAACCTTAAACCCTAAAATTAAGGTTTTTGTGGAAACTTTTTATTTCCACTGCGTATGTATCGAATATAAATCCTTTAATATGATATTTAAACAACTGAGATTCAATGATAAAACCTATAAACATAAAGAGACTAAAAACGTTGTTTTACCTTAAACAACGGAGACTCAATGTCATGGTCCCGAAAAGAACTACATGAAAAAACATCTTCAGAATACTGCAAAACAAATTTTTATTACATTTTCCATTTTCATGTAAAAAGTTAAGGATTAAGAAATCTAAAACTATTTTTATTAATTTTTTAGTAAATAAAAGTTTTAATTTGTATTGCATGCCGGCCTCGCCCGGTAAGGCTTAATTTTATGATCCTTGATTTCTTACCCAGTTTTGGTTGGCTGTGTTTTCTGTCTTGAGTGATATATGTAGTAAGGAACTAAAACAACGAAACACCATTGATTTTTGTGAGTTACACAGCAACTGTTTTTTCATGTTTCATGGAAAGACAAGCCGAACGAGTAATGTTCGTTGACTCCTAGGAGCACATGACATGACAGTCTTCGGATAGCTCTTCCTAGAATGTTGTTTTGTTTCACATTGTCTGCAGTGTTCTTTTCTTCAATCTTCCATGGCTGATTCGCCTTTCGAAATCGACTTCCCTTCCTTAAATTACCACACGCCGCCTTCTCGCTATGCCTCATGTACTTCCACGCCACGCTACTTTGTTCGAGTGCCCCACACCACTCCGTGGAGGCTCAACCATCGTCCCCCTGCTACGCCTTTTGCACCAGACGATGATATGTCATGGAAAAGTGAAGTTTCATGGCAGTTTGAGCCTTCCGGTTGGTGCGAAAGCTGCAATTTGGGTGCAGCCCTTAGTCCTTGGGCGGCATCCAGCGTATCACCATCGAATAGTCAGGCATTAGGTCGACGTTCGGCTAGAGAATATTATCTTTCTCGCACATATGGAGGGCTTAGAAGCTTTGCAAATTCGAGATACGAGTTTTCGGGTTACGGAGCAGTGCCTTCGGAGAGGCTTGAGCTTCATAGCTATGTCGCTAGAGACTATGACAGTCCAACACGTCTCTGTTTCCGTGATCATAGTAGGCCTCATCACAATATTTCGAGTCAGGTTGCTGTTACAGAAAACAGCAGAAGAAACAGTCTGAATCCTTTGATCGATGAGGATGAACTTAGCTCTATAGATTATGACACTCAAGAAGATGTTGAGAGACAATTAGGCCTATTACGGACCAATTCTAATGTTCATGCCGGGGCTGGTTCCAATCGGTCTTCGGTTTCACAGACTTATACGGATACTTATCAGAACAATGATTCGCTAGGGAACCATCATCAGCATGGTAGGAGCCATCACATGAGGCACGAGGTGGATAATGATCTCGATCTAGTAATGCAGCACGAGCTTGCTGGTCATGATGCTCGGAATAGCCATCATTTTCATGGTAATCATCAGTATAACGACCTTAGCTTTTCAATGGATTTTAGTGAAGATGGTATTACAGGGCATGGTCATCGTCATGGATTATCACATCAAAGTGTTCGTAGTAATCTTGATGGCCATCATCAAATGAGACATGAGTTGGAAGGTCTTGACCATAACTTGCCATTAGCAAGCCATCGATTCGGTGGTGAACATAAGTACAACGACTTTGATCCGACATCAAATTTCGACGAAGAGGAAGAGGATGCAGAACCACTGAGGCCAGTTGGTTTGTTGAGTTTGTTCAGGTATTCAACAAATTGGGATATAGTACTTGTGATTTTGGGTTGTGTTGGAGCCTTAATCAATGGGGGTTCACTTCCTTGGTATTCTTTTCTTTTTGGTAAGTTTGTCAATAAGATTGCAATGGAATCAGAAGGTGACAAAACAAAGATGATGAAGGATGTTCAGATGGTAAGAACTGAAACAAGAAATCTTAAATTATTTATACCCAGATTTCGGTTATATTCGAAACACTTATGTTGTCTTCTCTCCTGCTATGTATCTTCAGATATGTCAATTTATGTCTCTCTTGGCAGCAATAGTGGTAATTGGAGCATACTTAGGTAATGAAAGGCAGAGATTGTTTGAACTCACTTTTCTTTGTATGTTCCATAAGTATTAGGAATGATTTTTCATTCAATAAATGGCAGAAATTACCTGCTGGAGGCTGGTCGGGGAACGTTCGGCTCAGCGGATTAGAACAAAGTACTTGAGAGCAGTTTTGAGACAAGACATCAGTTTTTTCGACACCAAAGTTGGCACCGGTGACATTATGCATGGTATTTCAAGTGATGTTGCTCAAATCCAGGAAGTTATAGGAGAGAAGGTAACTCGAAAATTTCGGACTTTTCACTTCTTACACTGCCAACTAGCACTGAACCTGATATGATTGTTCAAAACCTGAACTACGTTATGCAGATGGCACATTTCATTCACCATGTATTCACCTTCATATGCGGTTACGCAGTCGGGTTTACAGCAGCTTGGAAAGTGGCACTGGTAGTTTTTTCTGTTACCCCACTAATGATGTCTTGCGGTATGGCTTACAAGGCAATTTACGGTGGTCTCACGGCAAAGGAAGAGGTAACAAACTTCACACAAGTTACCAGAAACGTTTACAGTGTCAACCTGTTAGTCTTATCATGTTTGGGTTCATATTCTGGAACTACAGGTTTCTTACAGGGAAGCTGGTACCATTGCAGAGCAAGCATTTAGTTCGATTAGAACTGTATTTTCTTTTGTTACCAAGGAAACTTTCGCAGCAAGGTATACTGAATTATTGTCGAAGTCGATGCCTCTTGGGGCGAAGATCAGGTTTGCCAAGGGTGCGGGAATTGGGGTTATTTATTTGGTTACATATGCAACATGGGCATTGGCCTTTTGGTATGGTTCGATCTTGGTTGCTCGGAACGAGATCTCTGGTGGTGATGCCATTGCTTGCTTCTTTGGAGTCAATGTCGGGGGAAGGTATCGATTATCGACCTCTCTTCCATTAGAGTGCAACTTCTAGTGCATATTGGGAAACAAAATCACCAAGTTGTTTGATCTTTTTATTTCAGGGGCTTGGCATTATCACTGACACACTTTGCTCAGTTCACTCAAGGCACCGTAGCAGCGGCTCGAGTGTTTGATATTATAGACAGGGTTCCGGAGATAGATCCTTACGATCCTGAAGGAAGGACATTGTCGAGTGTTCGAGGGAAGATCGAGTAACTTTTGCTTATCCATCTCGTCCTGATACTACGATTCTCAGTTCTCTCGATTTAGTTATCCGATCAACAAAGACTCTTGCATTGGTTGGAGCAAGTGGAGGTGGCAAGTCCACCATCTTTTCTCTCATCGAGAGGTTGTATGATCCCGATAAAGGTAGGCTCATTAATCATCTCAATCTAATAGTTTCATTGAGCTTAACTATGTGATGTTTTAGTTCTTAATCTGGTTCGGGTCCTGTAACTGGCAGGAACAATAACCTTGGATGGCTATGATTTGAGCACACTACAAGTGAAGTGGCTAAGAAGGCAAATTGGCATGGTCGGACAAGAACCGGTTCTCTTCGCGACGACGATATTGGAGAATGTGATGACGGGCAAGGAAAATTCCACCAAGAAAGAAGCTGTTGCAGCTTGTGTTGCTGCCAATGCCCAAGGTTTCATCTATGATCTTCCACTAGGATATGATACTCAGGTCAACAACTGCTGACTCTGTACATCGAACATCCGTATCGATGAACTTTTTCAATGCATACATGTTCTGATTTTCTGGTCTTGAAAATGGATTTTGCAGGTGGGAGCAAAGGGAACTCAGTTATCAGGTGGTCAAAAGCAGCGAATTGCTATAGCTCGTGCGTTGATTAAAGATCCGAGAATCCTTCTCTTAGATGAGCCTACCAGTGCCCTGGATGCCGAAGGCGAGGCGGTTGTCCAACAAGCAATTGGCAAGATTTCTAAGGGAAGAACAACAGTGGTCATTGCTCACAGGCTAGCAACGGTAAGAAATGCCGACACCATTGTTGTTCTCAATAATGGATCGGTTGCAGAAGCTGGTAGTCATCACCAGCTAATGCAAAGAAAAGGGGCCTATTATAAACTTATCAAACTTGCTTCTGAAGCAATATCAAACCCTGAACCGAATGAGAAGAATTCTCACAAGGGAATTGAGTTTTCCCAGCATGAGAAATCGGCCTATGAAGCATCGAGATCGCCGTATGCATATGATATTTCACGGTCAAGGTACTTGCAGTCTATCCAAGTAGTTAACCAAGTAGAGGAGGAAATGCAACAAAAGCAAAAGCCTAGAGAATATAGAATTTCGAAGATATGGTCTCTACAGAGACAGGAGCTTGTCACGCTTTTACTAGGTTTTCTATTCGGTATCCATGCGGGTGCTATTCTCTCCATTTTCCCCTTGTTTTTAGGCTTAGCTCTTCAAGCTTACTTTAATGACACTCCAAAAGAGTTGAAGAAAGAAGTTAACAAGCTCGCCTTAGCTCTCGTTGGCCTAGGCTTCGGTTCTATAATTACCTTGACTGGACAACAAGGTTTCTGTGGTTGGGCTGGAACAAAGCTGACACTAAGGGTGAGAGAATTCTTATTTCGATCGATACTTAAACAAGAACCAGGCTGGTTCGATTTTGAGGACAATTCCACTGGAATCCTTATCTCAAGACTCTCAATTGATTGTCTCAGCTTTCGATCGGTCCTCGGGGATCGGTACTCAGTCTTGTTGATGGGTGTGAGTGCAGCTGCAGTGGGGCTTGGCGTCTCGTTTTATCTTGAATGGAGATTAGCTCTAGTGGTTGCTGCTGTTACACCTTTTACTCTCGTTGCAAGCTACTTGAATTTGATTATAAACATTGGACCGAAGTTAGATAACAAAGCATACGAAAAAGCTAGTAGCATCGCTTCTGGTGCAATTTCGAATATAAGGACAGTGACAACATTTTCTTCACACGAAGAGATAGTTAAGTCCTTCGATAGAGCTTTATCCGAGCCTAGGAAACAATCAGTGAAAAGGTCACAAATTCTAGGCCTCACACTCGGTTTCTCTCAAGGTGCCATGTATTGTGCATACACTTTGACACTTTGGTATGGTGCCTACCTTATCAAACAAGGCCATACAGGTTTTGGTGATGTATATAAAATCTTTCTCATTCTCGTGTTAAGCTCGTTTTCAGTCGGACAACTAGCAGGCCTTGCACCAGACACCTCCAGGGCTGCAACAGCAATACCTGCCGTGTTCGATATCCTCCATCGGAAGCCACTGGTCGGTAACTTCGGAGATAAAGGTAGAAAAATCGAACGGTTGAAGCCATTGGATATCGAATTGAAAATGGTGACATTCGCTTATCCATCTAGGCCTCAAGTGATTGTGTTGAGGGACTTCTATTTAAAGGTCAAGGGTGGTAGCACGGTGGCATTGGTAGGTGGAAACGGGTCGGGGAAATCGACGGTGATATGGTTGGTGCAAAGGTTTTATGATCCGAATGAAGGAAAAGTAATGATGGGAGGCATAGATTTGAAGGAGCTCAACTTGAAATGGTTGAGAAAACAAATGGCCATGGTGAGTCAAGAGCCTGCTTTGTTTGCTGGAAGTATAAGGGAAAACATCGCATTTGGGAACCCGAATGCCTCGTGGGGTGAGATCGAAGAGGCTGCAAAGGAAGCTTACATCCACAAGTTCATTAGTAGTCTCCCTAAAGGCTATGAAACTCAGGTACTGTCTAACTTAGAATACAAGTTAAACACATACCCGTTTTAGACACGTACACGACATTAAGTTTGAGTAACACTATAACCATATGTTCAATTATCTGACATAATTTCCCTTTTTCTCTTGCTAAACAGGTCGGGGAGAGCGGGGTCCAGTTATCGGGCGGTCAAAAACAAAGGATAGCAATAGCAAGGGCCATACTGAAGAAATCAAGGGTGTTACTTCTTGATGAAGCAAGCAGTGCCCTGGATTTGGAATCAGAGAAACGTATCCAGAATGCACTAAGAAGGGTGTCACAGAGTGCCACCACAATTATAGTCGCGCACCGGCTTTCCACGATCCGGGAAGCCAATATGATAGCTGTTGTGAAAGATGGAGCGGTCGTCGAACATGGCAGCCATGCAAAGCTTTTAGCTTCGCATGCAGACGGTGTTTATGCTAGCTTGGTTCGAGCCGAAAGAGAAGCCAATGCCTTTCCTTGAGATAGAGCTTTTAGATTTTGCTTCTTTTACAAATCCTTGGTTTCTGTTATTTGTTTTTGCTTAAGATAGTCTAGTCTAAGTTCCACAAATCTACAAATAACACACCTAAAATTAATACGAATCTAGCCCCTGCTATTTACGTGAAGACTAAGCTATCTCGTTTGGCATAATAGCAAAGGAAATGCTCAAGATTTACTTGCTTTTTCAATCGCATCCTTAAATTTTTTTATTTCTTAATGTGAACCATAACGTTTGCCCTTATTATAAAATCAACTAATGGCGATGACGTGGCATGACACCCTCATTATTCCGATATTATCGTTCGTCCTATATATCTCCGATATAACACTTTACCTTTATGTGCCAGCAACAACCCATCTTCACTCGACACCAAGCATTTAACTGAGGATAAGGGTTGGAATTTAAAGGGTTGGGGTTTGAAAGAGAAGTTTGTGCTAAGCTCATAATGTTGTGTTAGAAGTTGTAAACTGATTTTTTTTTTCTGGTTCGAAAAGTTTGCATAGATTAATTTTGAGAAAACAAAATTGGAGATTTGTGGTGGATACGAAGATGACTCAACAGTTAGTGTCCGTAAATAAGTATATTTTTACAATTATACTTTGCTTTAAAGTAAACTTCAGTTTAATTAGAATTTTTCCGTAAAAATATTTATACTTATAAATTGATAATTTGAGTAAGAATTAGAATATGGATCTGAATAACTCACAAATTGTGCTAAAATACAATTCTATATTTTGTGATTTTTTCTCCAAAGAGTTTTACACGTAAATCTTAGTGTACGTTAGTTTGTATTATATGGACGAGGGTCATGTCGTGGAAATAAAACCACGTGTTACAAAGCAAACAAGACACATGCTTGAAACAGTGGGAACAAAGAGTGAAAGAAACAACACAAATGAAGAGTGTAATACCCCAAAATTTTGCTTAGTGTTGGTATTGCATAGAATTAAGTTTGGTAGTTTTAGTTTAGTGGCTAAAACGTAAAGTTTCAAAGTTTGGTGATAAAAGTGAAAAGTCTTGAAAAATACAGGGACTAACATGGTAATTTTCCCAATAAAAATTTTTATGAAAAAATAAATAGATCATATAAGGGTGTAGATCGAATATGAAATTGTTGGTTCGATCCGATACTTCTATTATTGGAAAATTACGGTTAAAGTTTAAATTGAATTCGGGTGATCATTCGAGCTCAGAAAATTATGAAAATTTGAAGGAAGTCTTATTTAGACTAAGGGAACATTATGTTAAACTTTGGGAATTTTTGGAATCCGATAGTTCGTAAAAGACTTAATCGCAGTAGAAATTATCGGTATATCGGATCAAATATAAATTTTAGAGTTTGATTCAAGAGGCTATGGAAAAGTGATATAATATTATTTTTGGAATATTCTATCTTAGTTTGATTGAATTTCAATTAAGATTTGGTTAGTTTCCAACTAGTTGGTTGGATTTGAACTAGAAGGTCTAACTAGTAATTTTGGGATAATTGGGGGACAAAGCTGGAAAGGTGAATAAAATGAATTTAATATTCATTTTTATGAGACAAGTGGCTTTATCATATTTAAAATAAAATACTTGTGGCATTATGTGATTTTTAATTGAATTTAATGGCATTATATTATGCCAAATGGCATAATTAAGTGATAGAATGTTAGAAAAAAATTTAGTCTTCTTCAAGCTCTATACAAGGCTGTCGAACAGCTCTTTGAACAAGGTGAGGGACTTTGATTCAATTTTTAAGCTTCTTGAATTGGTTTTAGGTTGAAGACATGAAATAAAAAATTATTCCTCTTGAAATTCTCTATCATTTGACATAATTTTTGCTTAGTTTCTATGCTTCTATGTTGAGTTTGAAGATTTAGATGGATGAAGAGCATGCTTGAAACTTGAGTTTATATGGATTATTATGATGGAAATATGCTTGTGTTGTTGTTTCTAGTGTTCAAGTGGTGAAAGTTTTCATGGAAATGGTTTAGTGACCATTTCGGGAATGATGGAAAATAAGGGAAAGTTATGGCAAAATTTTGTTTGAAGTAGGAAATGATGAGTTTGATGTTATTCAATCTTGTTTGAGTTGTTAGATTGAAGAAAAACTCGTGTTCTTAAATTATGGAATTTTTAGGGTTTATGTCAAGTGTTGAATTTTAGGGTGTTGTAGAAGGAAGAATTGTATAGAATGATGAAATAAAGTGTTTGGAATGAAATCCCTAATTATTTTGGCATTAGGGACCAATTTATAAATTTTTGGAAAGTTTAGGGACTTGGCTGCAAAACTTATTTTTAAAGTGTAGTAGGTTGAAAAATCAAGTAAAGTGACATGGAAGCTTATTTTGAAGTTTTTGGTGACTTTAGGACTTAATTGTAAATTTTGGAAATTAAAGGATAAAGTTATGAATTTTTTTAAGTTTAGGTCCTAAAGTGCAAATGATGAGAAATGTCAGGATTTGGCTTGGAAATGATGTTTGGAAGCTTAAAAGAGTCCTTAGAAACTAAATTGTGAATTTTGGGAAAAGTTGGAATTTTAAGGAAAAATATGAAAAATATTGGTTCGAATATGGAAGATTCATCGGATCAATTTTAGTTAATAATGGATAGTTATTTATTTACTTTCCATTATTATATATGAATTGTATATGTTCTAACATATACTTTGAAATGGTATATGTTATTTGTTGTGTAGATACTGATACCAATCGTGATCGAACTAAAAAGGGAAAGGAAAAGGTTCGGGATTGAATCGAGTATTAAAAGTTATACGAGGCAAAGGTGAGTGCATAAATGTTTTAAATTAATATGTGACATGATTTTTAACTTAGCATGATATGATTTTTGCATGATATTTACATGATAAATTATATGATATTATTTTTTATGGCAAAGATACCGATGAGATATTATATGACATATTGGAGTATGAACTGCTCCAATATGAAATTTCTTTTATGTGATATATATGTGAAATTTAGGTTGCTTGCCATATTTGCAGGAAAATTATTTTATATTGCCCTTGGTAGTATAATATTGGCTCTGACAATATAGTGGTATACCATTAGAGTCCTACGAGATATTGACACTTTATTGTGTCCTACGATTTATCGACACTTTAATGTGTCCTACGAGCTATTGCCACTTATGTGTCCTACGAGTTATTGACATTTTATAATGTCCTACGAGCCAGATATGAGAAGACTAGTACTTTTAAAGTACATGACTCGTATATTAGTCACTCGATATTTACCTTGGGCTATGTGATTTTTCATGTTAGAGATTTATTATGGTATGTGCTTTTGCATAATTATTAATGCACTATTAAAGTATGTGAATTTAATTGTTGACTTGATTTCTGAAAATACCATGCATTTACAGTTATTTTATATGAGTTACTTTACTTACCTTATGCCTCACTGAAAATATTTTCAGCGTGTATTTTCTGTAATACGCGTAGGTAGCTAGGAGTAGTAGCAAGGCGTTGCATCACTCTATCTCTTTTGGAAGAGATTAGCACGTCAACAGGTTATTTTCTGTACTTATGACATCTTCTTTTGTTAGAAATTAAGGGCATGTACGAAAATAATCTGTTATTTTGTGAAACCAGTTAACCGGCCTGCCTTGTATTAATTTTGGTTATGTAAATAAAATTACATGGTACGATATGTATAATTATTATATGTTAAGTTAATTACTTATGGTATGTTAATATTTGAAAATTTTAAATTTGACCTGATTTTTATAGTATAATGATTTTTAAACTACTGTGACATTTCCGACTCGCGTTCGGTGTACGGATACGGAAAGAAGGTGTTACAATATGCACAACAAGATTTCGAAGGGAACGATTCCCAAATGTGGGGAGGTAATTTCTATGTATAAGATCACATCCATCTTCCAAGTATTAGAATCTTTTAGTTGTAAGCAGACGTTAGAAAAAATTGAATTTTTTAGTTGTAAGCAAAGGAGCGTTTAGGAGTTAAATGGTGGCGGGCAAATGCCCATTTTTTTTCTAAACTAATCCATGTTTGGCACCAAAATTACAGTGACAACGGATTTAGATTGCAAAACGCAATAAAAAATAAAGCTTAAATATATTATTCCAACATTGAAGTAACTAGTAAAATGATTTGTTATTGTGCACAAATATAAAAGGAATTTTACAACCTTGATGTTCTTCTAGAAATTCATTGGTTTGGCAGATCCGACTTCGACAAAAAATTCAGTGATTGGAGAAAATTTTAAATTATTTTATGCTTCAAAATGGTCCCATTCTTTCACTTTGGTCATTGAATGTGATAGTAAAATTATGGTGGATTGGATCCGCAATCCTCAGAGATCCCCTGCAGTGTTTAAACCATGGTTTTCATTGTCTTTCTTTAGCAGCAGGCTTGAAGTGGCAGATTCAAGAAGTGAAAATGGAGTGTAATTCATTCGCTGACTTTTTAGCCAAATAAGTGTTGAAGCGTCCGACAACTTTATTATGGACCAAAGATGAGTGAAAGTATGATTTTGGCTGTATGCTGTGGTGCTAGAATGTCATGGTTTCAATGCAGTTTTAACTTTGTACTCTTTTTCCTTCATCTAGGTTTGAGGTTTTTTAACCGGACATGGTTTGTAGTCCATATTAATAATTAATAATATTATACTTTTCAAAAAAAAAAGAATTCACAAGCTCAATTATGAAAAATTTAATATCATAACAAGATTAATAAATTAGATTAATTTTCTATTTGATCTGAGTGAAACTCCATTTATAAAAACAACAAGTGTCTTATTTGACTAATTGAATTTCTAAGCTGCATAATCAGAAGGAAAAAAACTTGATACACAGACCGTGTAAACTTTAGTTTACACGTGCCTTTAAGTTTTAGGGGTTAGGGTTTAAGGTTTAGGGGTTTAGGTTGTAGGGTTTAGAATTTAAGATTAGTGTTTAGAATTTAGTGTATATGGTTTAAGTTTTAGGGTTTAGTTTTTTAGGGTTAGGGTTAGGAATTTAGGATTTTTCACAGTTTGTGTATCAAAGTTTTACCATAATCTGAATGAAATAATCAAGTCAGATTATTTTTCTTTTCAAACGATAGAATAGAATATTCGATAACAATAAGAATGAAGTTTTTTCTTCCCTTTGGAGAGTTAACATTGTCTTTACTAACATTGACAATAACCTGAGATGGATAAAACAAATAAAATCAATGTAATCGGACATTCTATTATATCATTTGAAAAAAGAGGAGATTTTTTTTTCATTATTAACAGAGTGAGAAACAACTCTCGATGAATTTAAAACCAATGTATTTGTTATATATATTTTTTTAATTTTAGTGAAATCCAATTTCTTGTTTTTGTTTCAAAAGCATGTGTACGCTATTTCCATTGATTCTGTCTTAAAAGCTTATAATTCGGTCACTTTATTTACTGAATATTAATAATTATGTCACTTTCTCATTAACTGTATGAACTTTTTATTATATTTTGGTCAGTCAATTATGATAAAGTTTACATTTTGATAACTGAACTTTAGATTATTCTTTAGAATTCTTTCTTTTCTAATTTCTTCCTGGATAATGCAAGATCAACTGTCCATTGGTTCAGTGTTTTTTTTTGGACAAAAATCATTGATGTTTTTATGCTTTATAATATGCAAAGAAAACAAGAATATTTTTTTTGATAAATAAGGAGAGAGAAACCATATATCAAGTGCCTCGTTAAAAAACCCTCCTAAACTTATGAGGGAAAAAGAGTACACTTGATATTACTTACAAAACCATAAATATCAGGACAAACAAACCAGAATCAAAACATGCCCACATCAGGTAACAAATCATCATGCAACAAGGCTAGAACCTCAGCCGGTGGAGTCTGGAAAACACCATTCTAATCACTCATTTTCACTTGTAAATATATTAATATTGCATGTATATTTATTATATGAATGTTACTAATATAAGGTGATGTGTGCATGTATAAGCTACGTATACGTATTAGGGGTGTATGTATGTCGCGTATGTATCTAGAGTATAAGCGTATTTGATTAATATATAGATGTTATGTTAATTATATGTATGATTATACGTACGTATACTAGAATATTATATTAATTAATGATTGTATAATATAAGTATACATTTTTGTATGTATATGTATTGCTGTTGGGCTGACAAAATGAAAAGAATTAAATATATTAAACCCAAATAAATTTACAGTCCAAGTCCAAGTCCAATTACAAGGCCCGGTTGGCCCAAATCTAAATCTTATCTAATTACAATGTGCAGGTAACTGTGGGCCGTTGGATCAAGATCTAATCCAACGGCCACGATGCAATGGAAGTAAAAAACATCTGCCAGGCGCGTGTTCCACACGTATGGACCGTTCGAGTACCACGCGCGCGTGTGGTCCACGCACGGACGCTTTAACATCCCACGCGCGCGTAAGATCCACGCGTTCTGACTCCTCGACTGCGGAACTCCACGTGGCGAAATCTGAAGCCGTCTCATCGAATCGAGGCTTCATCTAGGCCGATCATTCTTCAAGCCATCTCGACCGTTAGATCTGATCTGATCTAACGGCCGAGAATGTGTCTGGCCTCTGGCAGAATGTCCATATCGCCACCGCGCCGATGTTCAGTCCCCGTGCTCAGAACATGCCCAAGATAACAAGCAAAATTGTCAGTCCAGTTCAGATCTGAAAAAAGCAAGATGCAACTTGCAACAAAACAGAGACAATAATATATATGAAACGGGAACTTTTGTAACGAAAAAAAGGGGGAGGTAAAAAAAAAGAGAGAACAGAGACCTTGTAATACGAAAAAATCGGAAAGTTGTAAACATCCAAGTAAATCAAAAGACAATCCAATGGTAAATACTTGTATCTTTTTCTTAATTGTTTTCTTTACATGCATATACGAAATAAAAAAAACAGAAACAAAAAAGGGAGAGTAGTCTTACCGGCGTTGTTTGTGGGTCTTCCCTTCCTCAGTGATAAGCCTTTCGGCTCCTACAAGCCAAATCTGGTGAACTAAAGGGAGGAGAAGACCCTTTGTAGTTTTGTTTTGGTCTAAAAAATATTTTTTTGGTTCGTATTTCCTAGATCTAGAGCGAATGGAGGTATATCCTCTGAATCCAACCTAGGATTCGTATTGAGGACGAAAAGGGGGTTGTTTTGGTGTATTTTGGAGGCTCGCCGGCGCCGGTTAGCGGCGGCCAGCGGCGGAGAATACGGCGGCCGACCGCCGGATTCTGGGTTTTGTAAGAACAGACGAGAGAAAAACGAAGAACATGGTTCTTGTGAAAACCAGAAAATGAAACAAATGGCCAAAATTTTGATTTCGGCCTAAAAAGAGGGTTTATATAGGTGTTTTTATTTTGCTAAATGGGTAAATTACACACTTAATCCCACCGCGTTTTCAATATTTTCATTTTTGTCTTGCCGCATGGTATAATCACAATCCCAGTCCCCCTGATATTTCAAAAGTTTACAATCTAGTCCCTAAATTACACCGGATCAGTTTCTGAATGGTAAAATTACCCCCTTAACCATCCCGCGTTTTTGAATTTTTCACTTTGGGTCTGCCCCTTGGTCTAATTACAATTATGGTCCTTTTAGGTTTTGTTTGTTTCGCAATTTCATCCTTAAATTACATATTATTGCTCCTTAATTTCTGCCATTGACTTTTGTTTTTCTTTCATTTCAGTCCTGTATTCTTTGTAAATATTCATGTTCGTGTTATAATCGTATATATATTGATATTCTATTATTTTATTTTATGTCCCTCATATATGAGTCGTAGTTTATGTTTATATGTATATATGTGTTAAAAATGGTAGTCATGTTTTTTATCCGGGTTACTTGTATTAAAACATGCTATGTTCTATCTGACTCGTAAAACAACATGTTCTTGTATTTTTGTACACATTGTATGTTTTCTTGGCTTTTAGGTTACGTGTTAGTATGTCTTCTTTATTGTATAATATATTGTTCATATATGTTGAAATATGTTTTATTAATAGCATGTATGTCTTTTTAAATATTTGTTCGTCTACATATAACGTAATTATTCCTGCATTGTTGTTCTAACTTGTTAAAGTTGTTTTTATTTATCATTTAGAATAATATGTATATATGCATGTTTTAATCTAGTATATCATTTATTAGATTAGTATTTTATTATGTGAATATTTACTGTCTTTAAATTATCTGTCATGTTTTATATTTTTGCCACTAAGATTGCATATGATTTATAACTTGTTAATGCGGTGTCCTTTTATCCGAGCATAAACGGGGCCAGTATCAAGCGTAGTGATAGTGGTTGGGCGTTTATTCTCGGGTAACGGGACCCTTAAAATATATTCGCAATTATGACCGAATTTTAAAATAATCGTCACTTTAATCCGGAAAATCCAATATTAATAAAGCGGTAATTATTAAAGTACCAATTTTTGGGCGGTGTGGGGGTGCTAATCCTTCCCCATCCGTAACCGACTCCCGAACCCTGTCTTTTTGAATCTCTGGTTTTATGGTGTCCGGCCTACCTAAGTGGCCGGTGGCGACTCCATTTTTTTATGAGGGTTTTTTTTGTAAACCCCACGGAATAAATATTTTATATCCAAAAGAATCACAAACACCTCTCAAAAAACACCTTTCAAAAACACCTTCGAAAACCCCACGTTTTTATTTTAGCAATAGAAGAAAAAAAAAGACATCGCTACAGATGGCGACTCCGCTGGGGACATTTTTGTTTTTCAAAAACAAATGAGAGTCAAGCTTTTAAAATAATTACCGCTTTACTAATATTGGAAGTTCCGGATTAAAATGACTATTAAATTAACATTCGGTCATAATTGCGCGTTTATTTTAACGCATTTAAAATATGGCATATAAACCCGTCATTTTAAGTGGGGGGAAAACGCTAATGCTTTCGTGGAGATATCGTTCTCCCGTATGGGCCTAGCAAGTACCTTCGGGGCTCGAGTACCTTATGCTTTCGTAAGGATATCGTTCCTTATAGGCATAAGCGAATGGGTCCCCCTGAATTGAACCTGGTTGAAAGGAGCCTATAATGGGTGATGATCGGGGGCCTTGCTACTCTTAGTAGAGGACAACAAGGACAATTCGGGTACCTCCTAGAACCAAGACTGCATGTAGAGAATACATAGAAACCTACCCATTTAGAGCCATGCGGATAACCTTAGGTTTTAGACGGGATAAATAGGGTTGTTTTGTGTGTTTATTCATTTATTTTTGTCCTTTTATTTATATATTTATTAATTATATCCGTATCTTGACTTGTTTCCTTTTCTTTTTTTTTTTTTTTTCTCAACATCATTGCATTTGCATCACATAAAGGTCTTGGATCAAGTGGTTTGCCTGATCGTAAAGTCTTTCACCATGGAAAAAAAGGTGTCTTAGGAAAGAAGAGCTTAATTTATCGATCGGACATTGGTCGAGGTCAACCGAGAAAATCCAAGGGGACGGTTTGCCTAACGAACGCGTAATAGCTGGATACACCTATGTGAGTCTCCAACGAGCGACTTGTGGGATCTTCAAAGCATTTGGGAAAGATGGGACCGAAGACTACAAGACTTATTTTGCGATAGTTATGGCGACATCGCACGGCTATTATATGTTCGGATTAACCAGCCCTACTACCAGAGCTATAGTCGATTACGGAATCCGCTTTTTTTCGCTTCACCTTCAATGGGCGGGACATGATGCCTACGTAGAAGAAGAGTACTTTGCTTTACTTAACCAGAAAAATATTCGGGAAGATTGGATCTACGCGAAGCCTCAAGGAATCGAATTACACTGCGAAACTCAAAACCTTTGCGGGAATGAGTGGCGATTGGGTTAGTGGCCTCCTTCAAAACCGAGGAGATAATCTGAGTCTTTGCATGGGAAAGTATTCGGGACATCATATCGACACATCCAAACGAGGCAAAGAAAATAGACTTATTCGCTTTAGGAATATATGGCTTGGTGATCTTTCCCAGTACTCGGGAACATTGACATAGCCATTACGGATTTGTTTGAGCGGGTGAAACGGAAAGCAAACCCGGTACCCAGCAATCTTGGTCGAGACTTTCATTTCTTTAAATGCTAGCGAAAACATGAAGAAGGGCGTTTTGAGGCTGCGCGACAGCTATTACAAGTATGGATTTGAGTCACATGTGGAAGACGCCGACGCTGGTCTGCCGGGATATATCCTTCCAAGGTTTTTCGCCTTTACGAGAATACTTAGCAAAGGAATGGCGAGAAGATTTGAAAACAAAAATGTGAACCAGTTTCTTGAGGAACATTCAAGATGAAGACATAGCATGGAGGGTCCCATGGCTCGGTAAAGTTAATTATTTTCTATCTGATTGTGGTGACTTCAACTGGCTGATGATGTTGGGATTGCATGGAGGGATCGCTTGTGCCCGCTTTTAGTATCTTGGCGATTCGGATCACGGCAGTTCATTCCTAATACCGCCGGATTAAGCCAAACTGAATTTCTTTTCAAAGGGAGTTCAAAGGGAAAATTTAGACCATCATGAGGGCTGGGATCATTGTTATCGGATCGGGGTGGAAGGAGATACCGAGCACATGACTACCCAGATTACGATCTTTGGAGGCGTTTGAGGTTAATAATGTGATTCTGAATCGATCAAGGACCGATAATGTCACTCGAAGAGCTTACAAGGGTGGTACCGTCCAAAGCCGACATCTTAAGGAGTGAACTCGAAGAAGTTAAAAGGAAAATGGACATTCAACAGACCCAACATGCAAGCGAACTCTATAAAGCAAGCTTAGAAGTTGACGAGCGGGATGAGATCATTAGGCAATTGAAGAAATTAAATGCAGATTTGAGCGACAAGAATACTCTTTATCAAAAAGATGCCCTTCTATTACAAGCAAAAATACAGAAGGTCGGCCGGAGTCAGTTCATAGCTGTGGAAAGAGAAAGAATGAACGGCATCCGTTTGGTGGAAGAAGAACGAGAAATTAACAAAAGAGCGATCGAGAAAGAGATTGAAAGCTGCCGTTTGGCTATGGATGAGGAAAAACGGTCCGCCAAGAAGGCCATTGATCAAGAGAAAGAAAGATTCAGACAAGAAATCAGCAAGGGAAAACAAGCTATCCATTATGAGAGAGAAAGTGTCGCCGTATGGAAAAGAAAATCCATGAGTAGTCGAAATAGACTGTTAGAGATGCAGAAACTGTACGATGACACTATTCAAAGGTTGGGGCAAAGCCAAAGTCAAAATGATGAATTAAAAGGAAAGATGGCGGAAGTCGAACACTCACTTCGAATGTACTGCCACAGGAATAATTTCGCTCAGCTGCAAGAAAGAGAACGCGAAGTGGGTGTGTTACAAGCACGAATCGGGTCCCTCGAAGCAACTGTGGAGGATTACAAGGAAAGAATTAATGTGTTCGAGGAGGCTGCAGCCGGAGGAGACACCTATTGGCAGAAGAGATTACGCGACGTTGCTCGAATGGTACAGGACAGAGACCAGTACTACACAAACCTAATGGTGGACATACAGCGAGTCGCCAGACATGTAAATGATTTAGCTGTCGAGGCTGAGACACTCCGACCTTTTATAGCCCTGGGAATGGAAGAAGCTCCTAAGTTCCTCAAGCTGCTCAGGGCAATTGGAAAATTAGGAGATAGAGCTAGAGTCTATCTATAGGACTCTATGTTGTGATTAGATCTTTTGTACTAGGGATCTTTACTTTGTAACACGAACTTTGTTGTAATCAAGACCCTTTAATTCCCGTGGAAGTAGTTTAAAAGGGTGATTACCAGCGGAATCAGTACCTTATCTGCATACATTCTTGCATTTGCATCATAACATTCGCATCATTGCACATGCATTTATTTTTTGCAACCATATTAACAATATGAATATTGTGGCGTTATGTGTAGTTAACCTGCAATCATTCATCACCTATACTTTACCCGGCTACAAAGAAAACTCATGGAAGAAAGGATAATTAGTCTAGAAAGAGGGCAAAGAGAGCTCGAGACAAGGCTAGAAGAGGCCCGAGAGAAGCCTTAGTGATCAGATTCTTGTGATCACAAACATCTATAGTATCGACATAACTGCATTCTTTGGCAAAAAGTCTTGGAAAACAGTAGAAAGAGAAAATGTTCAGAACAGAAGGTACCCGGCTCACTACAAGGTTCAACCAACTGCACCAAACCAGGCTAGGAAGGTGTATATTGACCTGCAGGAATGTCTTCCGGCTTTCAAATAGGGGCACACGAGACTCAACCCCTCGACATTGAAACACTTTATGAAGAAGAAAGTACAGGACTGAATATAGTCGAAAGAATTAGGAATGAGGTAGAAAAAAAGTGGGAAGAAAGATTTCGCCTCATGGAGGAAAAAATTTAAAGCGTTACAATCAAAT
Source organism: Hibiscus mutabilis (assembly GCA_019671005.1). Taxonomy (NCBI): domain Eukaryota; kingdom Viridiplantae; phylum Streptophyta; class Magnoliopsida; order Malvales; family Malvaceae; genus Hibiscus; species Hibiscus mutabilis. Next base: position 61,770,288 of record CM033722.1, on the reverse strand, counting down.
GAAGAATCGGAAATGACGCTAGCGACCTAAGTCAAGTGTCGATCTTGTCTGCCGCCAAAATTCAAAACGCCTTGAGTTCGATAAATATGATGGAACCACATGTCCTTCTACGCACACATAACGATGTATTGTAGAAAAATGGCGGCTTACTATAAAGATGAAAAGCTACGATCCATTGTTTCGGGATAGTCTAAGCTGGAGCGGCGTTACGTTGGTATACTCGGTTAAGCAAAGCGAATGTTAAAACATGGAAAGATCTGTCTAAAGCATTTCTTGAGCAATACAAACATGTAAACAGACATGATCCCTAGCAGAATTATGTTAGAAAATATGGGGCGAAGTCAATGAAAGTCTGCGACAATATGCCCAAAAGTGGAGAGAAGTGGCCGCCCAAATCCAGCCACCTATCCCGGAGCATGAAATCACGCCATTATTTGTCAATACTGCGAAGGGGCACTCTTTGATCGCCTCATTAATAACACAACACAGTGTTTTGCCGACTTGATCAGACTGGGAGTCTCGGGCGGCAATTAAGAGCGGCGAGAATTGATGGTGGGGAAGGGTCTCGAAAATACAACAAGAGAAATGAAGTAAACACCACCAGCACCTATACCGCTTGAAGAACTTCACAGTCTCACAGCCACAAGCACTGTGGGAAAAACACAAAATTTGAATCAAAGAGATGAGAGAGTCACGAGAAAAGAGAAAGAGAGGAGAACTTTCACTCCCCTACCTTTTCGTACTCAGAACTTTATTCCGAGTTATATGAAGCGGACTGGTCCGCCATACATCGTTACTCTGTCAATCCACCCTTCCCGCCTTGGTATAATCCAAGCGCACATTGCGACTATCACGGCGGTACCCTGGACATCCCATCGAGAACTATCTTGCCTTCAAAAAGCATGCAGAACTTAATCGATTCTCGGGATATTGAAGTTTGAAGAGTGAGTGTAGCCAACAACCCGCTACCTAATCATGAGAGAGCGAGAGGGTAAATGTCATAGAAGAATGCTTTACGAGGAGGATAAAGGATGGCGTGTCGAAATCAAGTCTCCTTTACGGTGGGTATTTCATGATTATGCATGGCTCGTGTGATCAACAAAGGCATGATAATAAGGCAGAAGGAATGTGGAAAGTATTGCGAATTCCATCAGACTGAAGGGCATGATATCCAAGAATGTGACGAGTTCAAGAAATTGGTGCATAAGTTGATGAATGAAAAACAAATTGAATTCTTTGAGGAGCCCATGGGGAAGGGATCAGACGTACACATGACAGATAGCCCCAAAACTAGATACGGGAAGGATAGACCTTTTATCATCTCTCCCAGGACAGGGAATGCAGGTGTCTCCCAAGGAGAAACCAGCAAAATAAATCCCAAGATCGTCATTTCAGCACCATCTCCATTCCCGTTTCAAAGATATCGACAAATTCCCTGGAATTATGTCGTAAATGTGACCATGCCAGAAAAATCAGAACACGAGCAGGTAAAAAAGAGCCTCTTTGGAAGACCAACAAAGCGAGCGATGTGAGCGTTGGTGAGGCAGGCCATTTCACAAGGAGCGGCCGATGTTATTCTTCTGAGGCTTTGAAAGTAGCTGAAAAAGATAAGGGGAAGAGTACAACAGTTAGCCCTACGAAGATATTCGGAGGAGAACCTGCTCCAAATATAAATGAGCCGAATGGCGAGGCCCGGGCCAAAGAATTTCTAAAGTTCTTGAGACATAGTGAGTACAGCGTAGTGGAACAACTACGAAAAAACAACGGCCAGGATCACAGTCTTTGGAATTACTCTTGAGTTGAGAGAAGCATCGGGAGACGCTATTGAAAGTCTTTGAATCAAACTTTTGTACCCCAGGACATTTCTGTAACAAACCTGGACATGATAGTGGGGCATATTACCGCCTATAATCATATCACATTCAGTGATGATGAGATCCCAGAGGGAGGAATGGGGTCTACCAAAGCCCTTAACATCACTACCCATCGCAAAGGGTATGTATTACAGCGTCTTGATCGACAACGGGTCAGCATTGAATGTCTTGCCTATGGTAACCCGCAAAAATTTCCAATAGATGGTTCGCACCTAAAGCCTTGCTACAACTCGGTAAGAGCCTTTGATGGTATGCAAAAAGGAACAATGGGGAAAATTGAGGTGCCCTTATTGATCGGACCAACTGAATATGTGATCGATTTTGTGGTGATGGACATAAAACCATCTTACAATTTGTTTGTTGGGAAGACCGTGGATCCACTCGCAAGAGTTGTCCCATCATCATTGCATCGAAATTAAAATTCGTAGTTGAAGGCAAATTGGTCAGTGAGAGAGGCGAGCATGAATTTGTTGCTTGGTGACATCAGACACCCCTACATTCAAAATGATGAAGATCTTTGCAGAATGCTCGTTAGGGCATTAGAACTAGTAAATGCCACATTCGTTTGAGAGGAAGCCGGATCCCTACCCCAGGATATCTAATTGTACTAAGATGACCGTCGCAGAAACTCGGGGCGATGAGCCAAAATAGGAAAAGGTTGGGAAGAAATTACAAGGAAACACGAGACCCAAGAATATGACAACCAAGAAGGATCGTTTGGGCTGGGTTATCAACCAAGTGTCCAATAGAAGAAAGGGAGTATAAGAGGAAGGAAGAACAAAGAAAAGCCAGATCTAAAGGAGAAGACGTTCCATGGAGACCGATGTCCTTTCCTAGTTTGAAAGCCACTTTTGTCTCGGAGGGTTCTACCGCCCAGTCAAGATATTGGAGAGGCAATGAAGAAAAATGATGAACTTAACGGGAGGAAGTACTCGAGAGAATCATTTGAAGGGATGTACATCAACATGATAGCTGAAAAGGACCGAGGCAGCAAAATGTTGACCAACATCCACCCTTGCCATCCCGGGAAACACTTTCGATAACTGGAGCTGCATTGATCTACTGTAGTTTTTAGGAATAGATCGAGTAATGCTCGAATCAACCTTTTGTTTTTGCCCATAAACAATAGGGATCTCTTGTATGGGGCACCTATGTTAACTTTTTGATTGAAATGAAAATATCCCCACTTTCTTAAAAATGACCAAAGTCTCATTTATTCCATTCATGCATTCTTCATATTCATTCCCTTCATGTAAAGCCGTCTCTTTCCCAATACAATTCATTTTCATTTAATGCAGTCGCTCATGATTGTGATATGAATGATACGGATCAATCTGGAGTAAACTTGAATGCCACGAGGTCTCGGAGGAAATTGAGGAAGGATATGATGAAATAGAAATTGAGGTCCCGAAAGAGTTAAAGAGAATGGTGGCGACGAAGAAAGGCGATTATGCCCCACCAAGAAAAAGCAGAAATTGTCAACTTGGGATTTGAAGAAGAGAGAAAAGAAATAAAAATAGGAGCGACTATTTCCTCAAAAACCAAGCATGAACTGATAGCCATACTTCAGGAATTCAAGGATGTCTTCGCTGGACTTATCAAGATATGCGGGTTTGAATACGACATAGTGGTGCACAAATTGCCAACAAAATCGGAGTGCAAACCGAGACAACAAAAACTCGGAGAATGAGACCGGATATGTTGTTAAAGATCCGAGAAGAGGTGAAAAAGCAATTTGATCTTTGGATTCTTGAAGGTAGCCAAATACCGAATGGGTTGCAAACATTGTACCAGTACCAAAGAAAGGCGGGAAAGTTCGTATGTGTGTAGATTATAGGGATCGAACCGAGCCAGCCCTAAAGACAACTTCTCTTTGCCACATATTGACACGCTGGTTGACAACACCGCGAGGACATTCATGGTTTTCCTTCATGGACGGCTTCTCGGTACAACGGATAAAGATGGATCCTAACGACATGGAAAACCACATTCATAACCATGTGGGGCACTTTTTGTTATCAAGTGATGCCGTTTGGGCTAAAAAACTTGAGGCGACATACCAAAGAGCAATGGTGACTCTTTTCCATGACATGATGCACAAAGAAATAGAAGTATCGTGGATGATATGATTGCCAAGTCTCGAGCGGAGGAAGAACACCTACAAAACTTGAGAAAACTATTCCAAAACTACGGAAGTACCAACTAAGGCTCAATCACGCCAAGTGTACCTTCGCCGTTACTTACGGAAAACTCCTAGGGTTCGTAGTAAGCGAGAAGAGGGATTGAGATTGATCGATAAAGTGAAAGCCATCCAGGACCTTTCACCACCCCGCATAAAAAGGAAGTCCGCGGTTTCTGGGAGGCTGAATTATATCTCTCGTTTCATTTCCCAATTAACCAATCAATGCGACCCGGTCTTGGACTTCTTAGAAAGAATAATCTGGCGTGTGGGATGAAGAATGTCAAAAAGCCCTAGAAAAGATCAAAAGTACGACAAATGCTCCAATTTTAGTCGCACGATGCACAGTGACGACCACTAATTCTCTACTTTATGGTCTTGAGAATTCAATGGGATGTGTCTTGGGGCAACACGATGAGTCAAGAAAAAGGAGCAAGCCATCTATTACCTAAGCGGAAATTCAATGATTGCAAAACACGGTACCCGCCGGTCTGAAGCTGTGTTGTGCTCTAGTTTGGGCTACCAAGCGGCTCGAGACGAGTACATGTTGTACCATACTACGGTTGATATCCAAGCTAGACCACCGAAGTTCTTAATGGAAGCGCCAGCACTAACGGGAAGGATGGCTCGATGGCGGATGCTATTATCCGAATTCGACATCGTATATGTTAATCGAAAAGTTGTAAAGGGAGTGCCGTAGCAGATTTCTGGCTAGTCGTGCTTTGGACGAATATGAGGCATTGAACTTTAATTTCCCGGACGAAGACTTGATGTGCATTACCTTTGAAGAAGAGGTTTGAGATGATAAGTCATGGAAACTTTACTTGATGGAGCCTCCAACGCCCTCGGACATGGGATAGAGGGCGTGCTAATTTCACGAGGGCGTCTATTATCCTTTCACCAGCAGATTGGAATTTTTCTGCACAAACAATATAGCTGAATCTGAAGCTTGCATCATGGGACTAAACTCACCCATCGAGAGAAAGGTTAGAAACCGAGTGTTCGGAGATTCGTCTTAGTCATTTACCAATTGCGGGAGTGGGAAACCGAGAGACCGAAGTTGGTCAAATATCACGAATTGATCCAAGAGCTCATCAAAGAGTTCGAAAAGGTAAACTTCAATTACCTGCCGAGAAGAAAATCGGATGGCGGATGCATTGGCAACCTTGGCATCCATGTTTAAAAAACAAACAGGGGGCGCGAAATGAAACCCATTGAGATCGAGGCGTTTGAAAAGCCTGCTCATTGTTGTAATGTACTGAGGAAGAGATTGTGAAATCCATGGTACTATGACATCTGCAATATGTCAAGCTTGAAAGTATCAGAAGGGCAAGCGACGACAATGACGAAAAAACGCTCAGAAAAATGGCAACAAAATATGTCCTAGATGGGGAGATCCTATATAGGAGAAGTCATGATCAAACATTCTTTGAGATGTGTGGATGCCCGGGAGGCGAAGAAAATCTTAGCGAAGTACATGATGGGATCGTGGAATGCATGCCAGCGGGCTGTCTATAGCCGAAAAATTATGAGATACGGATATTTACGGTTGACCATGGAGGGGATTGCATCGATTACGCCAGAAATGCCACAAATGCCAAATTTCTGACAAAATTCATGCACCCCATCGCCTCTACACACCATGAATTCTCCGTGGCCTTTCGCGGCGTGGGGCATGGGCGTCATCGGCGAGATCCATCCGAAAGCTTCCAATGGGCATCGTTTCATTTTGGTCGCCATAGACTACTTCACTAAATGGGTAGAGGCAGCGTCTTACGCCAATATCACCAGGACTACAGTTTGTAAGTTCTTAAAGAAGAAAATTATTTGTCGATACGGATTGCTAGAGAGGATCATCACCGACAATGCTTCCAATCTGAACAACAAAATGATGAAGGACGTGTGCACTCAATTCAAGATAACACACCATAATTCCACAGTCTATCGTCCTAAAATGAATGGAGCAGTGGAAGCGGCAAACAAAAATATAAAGAAGATCATAGCGAAGACTACGGATACCTACAAGGATTGGCATGAGAAGTTGCCTTTGCCCTTTTCGCCTATAGGGCGTCCATTCGCACATCAACAGGGGGCAACACCCTACTCCTTGGTGTATGGCGAAGCAGTAATCCCAATTGAGGTAGAGATTCCGTCTCTCGGGTCTTAAGCAGTAAAATTGGAAGAAGCTGAATGGGTGCAGGCGGACTCGACCAACTAAATCTCATTGTGAAAAAGACTAAAGGCCATTTGTCATGGTCGGATGTACCAAAAGCGGATGGTGCGGGCATATAACAAAAAGGTGCGCCCAAGAGAATTCAAAAAGGGGATCGGTACTCAAGAAAATCCTCCTATCCAAAAAGATTCTCGAGGAAAATGGATGCCCAATTGGGAAGGACCATACGTCGTAAAAAGGCCTTCTCGGGAGGAGCCCGATCCCTGAGAAATGGATGGGGACGAGCTGAAAAATCCCGTAAATTCGATGCCGTCAAGAAATACTATCTAAAAAAAAAAAATTGGAGAGCTCGGGACGAAAAAAAGCAGGCGTCTTGAAGCAAAGGAAGGACTCGAGTTGAAAACCCGCAAAAGGCGGCTTAGGTAAATTGAAAAGTTGAATATCCGAAGAAAAGGGTATCCCCATGAACATCATGAAGAGAAGGTTTGAGGCAAGAAATTCTACACGGTTGCGAGGATCATGTATCATTCATATCGAGGATAATGAGAGATTTTGTATCTTCATGTGTGTTATACCTTTCTTTTTAAGATATCCCAAACCCTTAATCATAATAAAACCGTGTTTTGAGCATCCATTCTTGGCCTTCTTGTCAATTTCAGTCAAATAAGATAACATAGGCTTATAATGAAACAAGAGATTTCAAAGCATTACTATGATTTAACCTTGAAAATGCAGGTGATCAAAGAAAACGATGTTAACTCAGTCCTCTAGTTCCCTAATGGTGTCGATAGGGAAGGCGGGAAGCTTCAAACAACCTGGTAGGATAACCAATGGCACATGTCCCATCTATTCAAGAAAGGCATACGAGATAACAAAAGAGATCTTTTGGGTGAAAACCAGAAGGGCACCCCTCTAAAAAAAAATCTCTCTAGTGAAAACCCGAAAGGGCACTTTAGAATTCCAAGTCGAAATTGAAAAAAAAAAGAGAAAGGTCGAGATGGTTGAACTTGGCAGTGAAGCGGGGTATCGATGCCCGTAAGAAAGGAGAAAGTGAACGTCAAGATCAAATAAGGACCAAAACAAGCCCACCAAGATATTGAATCTCATGCATCATGAATAGTCAGACATCACTAGGATTAGGAGCATGTCAATTCATTCATTTGTCATAGCATTTTGTTTTCATCTCAGATAGGTATCTGCAGATCCAAAGAGACATCGAGGGCCATCACGGTGTGAATCCCAAATGAGAAGACAATGTTTTTACATACAAAAGGCACATGTTTTCAAGCTCTAGAGAAAGGTTCTATATAGGAAGAATCCTCCTCTCCGAGGCTTCAGAAGCTGAAAGTTCTATATAGGAAGGGTAGCAGCTCGGGTGAAGACTACTGATTCTATATAGGAAGGACTCGGTCAAAGAAATTCACCTATGACACGCAAGATTATATAGGAAATCTGTCCGTGTCGAAAGCAAAAAGTTCTATATAGGAAGGGCTCCTAGCTTCAATGTCTTAGAGTGAAAGATTCTATATAGGAAGAATCCGTAACTCCAAGATTTCAAGACGCTGAAAAGTTCTATATAGGAAGGACCAACGGCTCCAAGGTGAAGACTCATGATTCTATATAGGAAGAACTCCCGGTCAAAGAAATTCACCTATGACACGGGGTTATATAGGAAACTGTTGTGTCGATAGGAAAAGAGTCTTATATAGGAAAGGCTCAGAGCTTCATTGTCTTAGAGTGAAAGGTTCTATATAGGAAGAACTTTGTAGCTCTACGAGATTTTGAGCATAAAAAGTTCTATATAGGAAGGGTAGCGGCTCCGGGATTTGAAGACTAGCGAGTTCTATATAGGAGGAACTCCCGGTCGGAAGAATCCATCGAGTGGCGCAAAAGGTTTTATATAGGAGAAACCAGCGTTAAAAGCAAAGGGTTCTATATAGGAAGGACTCCAAGCTTTATTGTCTCAAAGTGAAAGGAATGACTCATAATTCGGGATGTCGAGGCGAAGGGTTCTATATAGGAAGAGCACTGTAGCTCCAAGATCGGAAGGTGTGAAGCTCTATATAGGAAGAACTTACGAGCCTAAAGATTCAGCCAAGGAAGAGCGGAGATGTCCAAAAGAATTCGTTTTTCCAAGGCTACAAGCAGGAAGTCGATAAAAATGAGTGCTTATGAATCTTTGCTTTGTTTCCCATTCCATGAGAACAAGCAAAGAGGGGCAACTGTAATCACTCATTTTCACTTGTAAATATATTAATATTGCATGTATATTTATTATATGAATGTTACTAATATAAGGTGATGTGTGCATGTATAAGCTACGTATACGTATTAGGGGTGTATGTATGTCGCGTATGTATCTAGAGTATAAGCGTATTTGATTAATATATAGATGTTATGTTAATTATATGTATGATTATACGTACGTATACTAGAATATTATATTAATTAATGATTGTATAATATAAGTATACATTTTCGTATGTATATGTATTGCTGTTGGGCTAACAAAATGAAAAGAATTAAATATATTAAACCCAAATAAATTTACAGTCCAAGTCCAAGTTCAATTACAAGGCCCGGTTGGCCCAAATCTAAATCTTATCTAATTACAATGCGGTAGCGTGGGCGTTGGATCAAGATCGATCCAACGGCCCACGATGCAATGGAAGTCAAAAATATACGCGGCGCGTGTTCCACACGTATGGACCGTTCAAGTACCGCGCGGCGTGTGGTCCACGCTGCGGACGCTTTAACATCCCACGCGCGCGTAAGATCCACGCGTTCGACTCCTCATTGCGCGAGCTCCGTGGCGAAATCGAAGCCGTCTCATCAAATCGAGGCTTCATCGGCGATCATTCTTCAAGCCATCTCGACCGTTAGATCAAATCGATCTAACGGCCGAGAAATGTCCGCCTCTGGCGAGAATGTCCATATCGCCCACGCGCCCGATGTTGATCCCGTGCTCAGAACATGCCCAAGATAACAAGCAAAATTGTCGATCCAGTTCGGATCGAAAAAAGCAAGATGCAACTTGCAACAAAAGCAGACAACAATAATATATATGAAGCGGGAACTTTTGTACGAAAAAAAAGGCGGGAGGTAAAAAAAAAGAAGAACAGAGACCTTGTAATACGAAAAAAATCGGAAAGTTGTAAACATCCAAGTAAATCAAAATACAATCAGTGGTAAATACTTGTCTCTTTTTCTTACTTGTTTTCTTTACATGCATATCTGAAATAAAAAAAAAAAAAAAAAAAAAAGGAGAGTAGTCTTACCGGCGTTGTTTGTGGGTCTTCCCTTCCTCTCGGTGATAAGCCTTTTCGGCTCCTACAAGCCGATCTGGTGAACTAAAGGGAGGAGAAGACCCTTTGTAGTTTTGTTTTGGTCTAAAAAATATTTTTTGGTTCGTATTTCCTAGATCTAGAGCGAATGGAGGTATATCCTCTCTGAATCCAACCTAGGATTCGTATTGAGGATGAAAAAGGGGTTGTTTTGGTGTATTTTGGAGGCTCTTGGCGCCGGTTAGCGGTGAGAATCTGGCGACCGACCGCGGATTTTGGGTTTTTGTAAACGGACGAGAAAAAGCGAAGAACATGGTTCTTGTGAAAAACGAGAAAAATGAAACAAATGGCCAAAATTTTGATTTGGCCTAAAAAGAGGGTTTATATAGGTGTTTTTATTTTGATAAATGGGTAAATTACACACTTAATCCCACCGCGTTTTCAATATTTTCATTTTTGTCTTACCGCATGGTATAATCCAATCCCAGTCCCCCGATATTTCAAAAGTTTACAATCTAGTCCCTAAATTACCGGATTAGTTTTGAATGGTAAAATTTACCCTTAACCATCCGCGTTTTTGAATTTTTCATTTTGGTGCGCCCTTGGTCTAATTACAATTATGGTCCTTTTAGGTTTTGTTTGTTTTATAATTTCGTCCATAAATTACATATTATTGTTCTTTAATTTACGCCATTGACTTTTGTTTTTCTTTCATTTGGTCATGTATTCTTTGTAAATATTCATGTTCGTGTTATAATCGTATATATATTGATATTCTATTATTTTATTTTATGTCCCTCATATATGAGTCGTAGTTTATGTTTATATGTATATATGTGTTAAAAATGGTAGTCATGTTTTTTATCCGGTTACTTGTATTAAAGCATGCTATGTTCTATCTGACTCGTAAAACAGCATGTTCTTGTATTTTTGTACACATTGTATGTTTTCTTGGCTTTTAGGTTACGTGTTAGTATGTCTTCTTTATTGTATAATATATTGTTCATATATGTTGAAATATGTTTTATTAATAGCATGTATGTCTTTTTAAATATTTGTTCGTCTACATATAACGTAATTATTCCTGCATTGTTGTTCTAACTTGTTAAAGTTGTTTTTATTTATCATTTAGAATAATATGTATATATGCATGTTTTAATCTAGTATATCATTTATTAGATTAGTATTTTATTATGTGAATATTTACTGTCTTTAAATTATCTGTCATGTTTTATATTTTTGCCACTAAGATTGCATATGATTTATAACTTGTTAATGCGGTGTCCTTTTATCCGAGCATAAAGCGGGGCGATATCAAAGCGTAGTGATAGTGGTTGGCGTTTATTCTCGGGTAACGGACCCTTAAAATATATTCGCAATTATGACCGAATTTTAAAATAATCGTCACTTTAATCCGGAAAATCCAATATTAATAAAGCGGTAATTATTAAAGTACCAATTTTTGGGCGGTGTGGGGGTGCTAATCCTTCCCATCCGTAACCGACTCCCGAACCCTGTCTTTTTGAATCTCTGGTTTTATGGTGTTCGGCCTACCTAAGTGGCCGGTGGCGACTCCATTTTTTTATGAGGGTTTTTTTTGTAAACCCCACGGAATAAATATTTTATATCCAAAAGAATCACAAACACCTCTCAAAAAACACCTTTCAAAAACACCTTCGAAAACCCCACGTTTTTATTTTAGCGATAGAAGAAAAAAAAAAGACATCGCTACAACCATATACAATTCTTGAAGAATAAAAGCATCAAATAACTTTTTCCAATGAGAACACCAATCAAATTAGGAATCCATCTTGCACTAAACTATAAGCAATTAGAAAAGGGAAAAAATCAACAAAGTTAAATATAACTGAAAGTTGAGTGACTAAAATATAAATTTACTCATAATTGAGTGACCAAAGTATAAATTTACTCAAAACAATATTCTTGGATACAATTACATAACGGTGATTTGATTGTTAGCAATCAATAAACAAAATGATCAAATTGTATTTTTCTAAAATATAAGAATATATTTCTAAATTTACTTATAATACAATAATCTATGGGTAAAACTTTGATACACGGGCTTGTGTAAAATACACAAGCCTATGTATTTACACTATAAAAACCAAAATCCTAAATTTCTAACCCTAACCCTAAAAAACTAAACCCCACACTCTAAACCCTAAATTCTAAATACTAATCTTAAATTCTAAATCCTACAACCTAAACCCCTAAACCTTATCCTAAACTAAAACCCTAACTTCTAAAACTAAAAGGCACATATAAACTAAAGTTTACACGGCATGTGTATCAAAGTTTTTTTTCATAATCTATTATATAATTATTTATTTATTATGGTTTCTTCTTTTAAGAGCAAAAATCAGTCATGACTCATGAAGATAGATTTCTTGTTTACGTTGAGTAGCAAAATGAAGTTTTTTTAACATGAGGCGCTGAGGCTAATATAAGGCTATATAGAAATTTTTATAAAAATAATAAGAATTTCGATATTAATTTTTATGTACATACAGAAATGCTTACAAAATTGGTAAACATTTCTATATATATCGAAATTCTTACTATTTTTGTAAGCATTTCTGTATGAACAAAAAAGTCGATACCGGAAATTTTATCATTTTTATAAGTATTTCTGTATTGCCTCATTTTAGCCTAATTTTAGGCTGCCTCACCCTAAAACTTCCCAACAAAATGATGATTGACTAACGGAATATAAGATAATTAGTATTTTTATATTATTTTTTTTGATTCAAATGCTCAAATGAAAATCTATTGAAAATATATTCTACTAAATTATTTGTGTCATAATTTCTTTTAAAAAAGTGTTCCTCTAACACTAATAGGAAGACACCAATTAAAGTCAAGTTGTTTATTCAATTAATTTGGTTCGGTCATTCAATCGAATTAACCAATTTTTTTTTAGAATCGTTAAATCAAACCAAAATTTGTTTAAAATTTATTAATAGAATAAATTTTGGTTAATTCGATCGGTTTTCGAATGAATCGAATTTTGTTATAAGTTTTAGGTTTTGTATTTTTTATTTAAGTTAATTTGAGTATTTTTTCATTTCGGTTTAAAATCAGTTGGGTCTTGTAATCATAACGAGTCTAAGGTTAAAAATTAATTGTATCTCTTGACATCTTAACGACTTTAGACTTTTATATATATATATATATATATATATATATTATTAAATATTAAATATTTTTAATTAATTAATCAATTTAGAACCGAACAAATCGATAAATGAAATTGAAAAAAAGTTTATCTGTTAATAGATTAAACCTAATTAACATACCGATTAACCGAGATAAATTTTAATTCAATCAATTATTTTGATTTTAACCGTACAATGAACATTGCTATGAAAGTTCATGGTGTTATTGTACGAGACTTTAAAACTTCATATTCTAATTTTTGTTATAGAAACTTAAATATTACATTTAACATATTAGTATTATTATAATTAACAATGTTAATTGGGTTTTTGAATTATCAATATCGTTTTAATTATGATTTTTGTCGACTTAGTCATCAGTTTGATCGTTAAAGCTAATTTATATTTGACGAAACATACATTCAAAATTCATGCATGGACTTTTAAACATTATTAATCGGTGGCAAATCCAGAAATTTAACAATAAAAGTATAAAATAATTTTTTTAAATAAATATACAAAATTTTATATTTTTTCCTCTACACACTAAATTAATTTTTTTAGAAATAAATTAAAACTAAAAAAATAGCCCTGTAGGTCCGCCCCTGTTATTGACATTGGCAACTTTGATAGGATGTGTAAAAAAGTTATATCTCTATTAAATTTTAGTGACACAATCTGTTTTGTAACATGTCATATTAAATCGTTCATGTAATCTATGGACACGTGTTTTAAATTTGATCTATATATTTTAAAGGGTAAATTACAAAAAAATAGTCACTTTACTTTTAGAATGCTTACATTTTGGTCATCAAACTCTTGAAACCTATAATACAGTCATTAAGTTCATTGTCGTCAATTACCGTTAAGAAATGTTGATCGTTAAAGTCATAATCTTCCCAGAAAACCCCTAAGTTTCTCAGACATGAATGAAAGTTTCATGAAATTATTGCCCGCTTCAGGGTTCAATTACTTCAAATTATAGTATGGTTTCAGGGAGTTTAAATGTTAGAAACTTGGAATGCTTTTCAACTGACTACCTTCATTTTCGCCATGCAATTTACTTCCTACATAAAAAAAAAAACTAGGCCATTGGTGGGATCTTGCATATTGTTTTCTTTAAATCTAATCAGTAATAAAACAACTACCTAATAATTTCAGAAAGCACCGATGAGATGTCGGCAATGTCTCGACTGAAACTAAAAAAAAAAAAAATTGTATATTATTGAAGGCACGAGACCTAATTAATATTTTCTTTTAAATTTCTAAATGTGACAAATGCAAGCAGAAGATGATAGGCAACATGAGTGAGTCTAGGGTGCGGCTAAAAAACAAGAACCTAATTTTTTTTTGATAAGTTAGTTTTTTCTTGATTTTTGATAAGCTTCGAAACATAAAAAAAACAAGTTTCGAAACTTTGTCCAAGAACTTAAAATAAAAGAAACCAAATTTCGAAACTTGCCTTTTTTACGTTTCAAAACTTGCCAAAAGTCACAAAAAACTGACTCTTGGACAAGTTTCGAAACGTGCCATTTTTTAGCCGCACCCTAGACCACATTATCCTCACACTGTCGCTACTCAAATTTGCAAATGAATGGTTGGAAGAAGTAAGAAATGATTTGAGCTCAGAAAACAATGGAATGATGGAAACTGTTGAATGGTTGAATCAAAAGGTTCATACTTGTTTGCTTAACCATGTGGACTCAGCATCTAAGGATATGATCTTACAATGTTGTAGTCACCTAATGTTTGTAATAACTAAACAGTTTGGGGCATATATTTAAAGTTCTGGTTTGTTTTGTCAGCAAACTCATGAATGTAAATAAAACTCATTGAAGCACCCTTTGCTCTCAGGGGGCTGCTCCATGCATGCATGATGCAATTGCATCATAAAAAAAAACCGGTGTTAGAAATTTGTAAGCGAAAACATAATCAGCATGACATTAAAACAAAGCAAACATGTAATGAATAAACACTAAACCCGAGTCACGAAACAAACGGCCTGCAAGGATGTTCTGCAGTCTTGTTGTGGTTACCAAAGGGAGAGTTTCCAAGGTGGAGAGCCAAGGCACGTGCAAAAGAAAAGACGGTATACTTGTCTGATAGCTTTAGCATGTGCCCTGCTTCTCCAGCATGGCTTACCCTCTCTCCATTTTCCATTTCTGGTTTGCCAAAACAAAGAGAGACTCATAAAAATCTTAGAGTAATAGGCAACATTGAAAGGCAGTGAGAATGGGGGTACTTACAAGGGGTTTTATGAAGGCTGAAGTGAAGTTAAATGCAGGAAACTAAGACCCGACAATTGAGAATGGCAGACAATGAAATGCTGGACAGAGTGGCTGGTCTTGTGGTGGTTTCCTTATTTAATAGATAAACCCTTGTTTAATTATGCATATATATTTGTTGTTTAAGTTAATCGAAAGAGGTTTATGTTGGTTAGCATTTAGGCACACCAATGGGGTCTAGGCCCTAGTATTAAGTAAGAATCCCCAGATTATGGCAGACCACCCACCGCATATGATTAGGAGGTTCCCAAGAACCCAACTGCTAGAGCTCAGCTGACAACAAGAACATTGAATTAGCCTCTTTTAACTCTTAACATCGGAAAAAATCACAAGGGAAGGGTTAACTACGAAGATCTCCGACTCCGTTCGACAGTTCATGTTTTTGTTGTAACCTCTTTGACAGGGTATTGTTCTCTACCCGGGGCAGTCCGGGTTTATACAAGCTTTGATACTAATTGAATTGTTTCACTTGTTTCAATCATCAATTTGTTTTTTATTAGTCCTACTAAAACTACAAATAAATAGCATTCGAAAACAGAGATTTTCCTAAAGACCAAAGTCACCATTCACATTTCACATGCTACAAGTGTCTAATACATGAAAAGATACAAGCTACAGCTGACAGATGAGTACACCGAGATTAAAGTACAAATACATAGACAGATTAGATTGAGAGAGAGAGAAAGGGTACATTTTTACGATATCAAGGGCGAGCTCTCTTGTTGCCGCACGACGCGGGCATTTGTACTGCTTAATGTGCTCGGCTCTAGCTGGAGTGATCTTCACACACTTCCCATGGAACCACTTCTCGCACACATCACAACAAATCCAGAACTCATCTGATGCATAGTTCTCACCACAAGCCCCACATAAGGTCTCTCCATGCTCGTCTTCATCTTCGTCTTCCAACCCTTCCTCCTCGTCGTCCTTTGGCTGTGATGCTTTTGGATGCTTTGCCTGGGATTCCTGCTGATCCGAACAAAATCAACAGCAAAACAAATGAATTACTGAAAAGATGTAGCCATAATGCTTAAGCTAAAAAGGGAAACTTCAATTAGTACAAATGATAACAAGCGACTGTCACTGAGACAAGCATGGATAGTTGCCACCTACGTATTCGTTACAATTATATATACCGACAAAAAGATTTATGAACAAAAAGTCCTTTTTACCGTCTTGGAGTTGGATTTTGATTTGTTGCTACTATGATTTGAAACCGATGACTTCTTTGTTTGTTTCTTGGCAGCACCGGTTACAACTTCAAAAATTGTCGGAAGATCATTAATCATGTTTCCTGCATCAAAGGAGACATTATATTACTAGCATCGCATTTAATAATCCAATGACTAAACAAAATACTATAAATATCAGTTAAAGATTTCCATCTTGAGCTTATCAAGCTCCGACATAATTCAATCAAATCCACCAAAAACATTTTCCATTTTATCCTTTTGGTTCCAAAAGCTGGCCACTTAATAGCAGGCAACCCACTCCTGATCCTACTGGTGGCAGGCCATAACCCGGCAGACCGGCCAAAACTAAGTTACAATACCACAGACGGATCAAGACCACAACGTCAATGCATTGGCAATAACTATGCAAACAAGTTTAACCTACCTGTCAGCTTTATCAAATCCAAATCTTGCACCAAAATAGAAGGCAACGGAAAGTAGCCATGCATCGCTGTGGACGGCAACTAAAGATAGCCAGTCCTTTTCTTGCATGTCATCCCTTGCAAAGTTAATACCCAAGGCAGGCTCTTGTAGTTCTGGAGGGACCTCTTCGGCGGGTAAGTTGACTTCCCATTGTTCATTTGGGAAGCCATACAAGCACAGGTTCTCTTTCTCTGCAAACGAAAGAACATAGCTCATGAACCGTACATGGATGCAAATCAACAAACTTACAAACACCGGCAACTAGATAAAAATAGTGAGACATGCTGCAGTTTTCCTCTGTGTTACTCTTTCCTTTAAAAGCTAATTACAGATCAACCTCGATCTCATAACAGCACACAAAATTACAGCCAGAGGTAAAATAAAAAATTTAGGTCTAACAAATTATCATCAAAATGAAACAAACAAAATGAAGCAAGCCTTACCGGGATCACACTGTTGAAAAAATTTCTATAACATCTGCAACACGAAAGAACCAAACCCTTAAATCTCAAAAACTATTATTATAAACAACGTAACCGAAACAAGACACACTTATGTTCTTTTCAGCTAAGTTTTTCTAAAACAATGAGAGAGCTGATAAATTGAAAGTGCTTAGCATAAAATACCAATCTTAATATCAAATGCCTACTTTTTTTCTTATAATAATATACTGCTAAATATTAAAATTTAAATTCAAACTAATAAAACATATAACATTTATCCCTTCCACATTTTCTGAGTAATCACTTACTAAATTGAAGCAAAGTATAAAATTGAAAACCCAAAAAGTGTAAAATTGAAGCAAACTGAACTAAATTAAAAGTTCAATAAATCTGAGTTAAATTTGCACTGATCATTTTCTTTATTTCAGTACATTCATTAATCAAATTAAGATTGTCATACCTGAAACTTTGACCGGGCTAATAAATAAATAATAAATAATACTAAATAATAAATAGTCTATAAATAACGTCAAAACAGTCTATAAAGTCCAATTTACATTCTAAAAGTTCCAAAGCCCAAATACAAGTTTGTAAAGCCCATTTATATATGTTTCCCGCCCAATTATAGCTGGTTACAACCTGCTGCCAACCAAACAAACACAATTCGGACTAAAAGCTCGTCTTCCCGCCCAAAACCAATACACGTGTCAGCTCCTTATTCGCCCAGACCTAATTCACTAGGATCTGTGTTTCTTTGATCACAGCTGGCACCCTGTGACGTCATTTTCCACTCACCTATAAATAGGAGAGAGAAGATTCATGTCAGATCTAATAATGGCAGTCATAATTAGTCATTAAATATAATAAAAATAATAATTAATAAAGAGAGAGCACCTCAGCAACTGAACTGTTTTAGGGACCCGTAGCGTCGTCGAAAAGCACGTCCGGCGCCGGAAAAGTTGCACCGTCATTTGGAAGGTCGCCAGAACCACCATGGCCGCTGTATTCGAGGTAAAATTTTCCTCATTTCTTTAATCCCTACAAGATAGGCATGCAAAAGGTTATATTCAACAAAAATTATAGTAGCAAATAAATAGAAACGGAATGAAATGAATGGTGCATGTCTGTTTTGGTGACCAGAGTAGTTCTAGGAGTGGTTGGAGTCGAAGAGCGGGGCGGTTTCGGGTAGATTTAGGCCGGGGAAGTTGGGAGGTTCGATCGAAACGGGTTAGATTTAGGTTTTCCGGCGGAAAAAAGGTGATTTTTGGGTTTTAGGGTTCGAAAGAAGTTTTGGCGTTGTGGCCCGCCGGAATTGAGAGGGATTTGTTGCAAGTGGCCGGGAAACATGCCGGAGAAGTGACGGTGGTCGGAGTTGGGACGGTGGCCGACGAACACCTAAAGATGATTGGAAGTAGGCGGCGATGGATTGAATGGCGGTTTAGGTGGCAGTTTAGGGCGGCGGTTGACTGTGTTCTTTATTTTCATGAAGAACACGATGGGAATTCAAGCAAAAAGGATGGATTTTGATCTGAGTTTGGGGATGTTTACTGGGTATGTGAGGTTTGTGTTGAGAGTATTTTTGGGAGAGAGAGAGGTGCTCGATTGAAATGAGGCAAAAAAGCCCAAATTTGGGCATTTATAGTCCTCCCAAAACGGCACCGTTTTGGTGTCAGGTTTGGGAGACCCGCGAAATGAACCTGGGTCGGGCTGGTAACCCGCGTACCTTATATGGGTACCATTTGGTTTTGGCCCAAAGTTCTTCTTTCTCTCAATTTGGTCCCTAATTCTCTTAATTTGGGCCTTGGAACTTTGTAATTCATTCAATTCGATCCCTCATACTTTGTAATTGATCCCCAGGGTTTATGGTTAATGCAATTTGGTCACCTTAGGCTATGTAATTTGGGCATTAGTTTTGTATTTGTTACAATTTAGTCCTTTTAAATAAAATCAGTTTTAATTCTAATTTTTTTAATTTAGTCTTTTATTTGTTTAATTAAATTAAATTAATTTAATTTATATGTATGATTGCATGTTTTAAATTAGCATATAGTATATTTTGTTAGATAACAAATACACCTAGTCTAATTACTATTAGAGCGTTTAGCTTAGGTTTCTTTAATTAGAATTTAATAATTAAATAGGATAGATAATTGTAGTAATTAAATGCATATTAAATATAATTTTAAAATTCCAATTTGGATAATGTTCTATTATTTATAATGGGGTGTTATCTCAAAGTGAATTTTAACAAATTATATTTAATATACATTACACTTATAATTAAATATTAATTTAGTTCTTTAATCAACATTAAACAATTAATTAATAAACATTGTAGTTAATTAAATGTATATCGAATAGAATCTTTGAGGTTCAAATATGGATGGTGTTTCATTGTTTACAATGGGTGTTATCTCAGCCTTGGCCATAAAGATGTATATTCGATATACATTTTCACTTATAATATTGAATAATAAATTGTTAGAGCCTAAATTAGGACTAGAACTTTAATTAATTAGAAAGATTAATTATTTAGGAATATGATTAGTTTAAAGGCTTTAAATATATGGAAAGTGTTCATGAAAATGGCATTTTCTCATATAAGCCATTAAACTAATTAATATTCATAGTTAAACAATTAATTAATTAGAACATTCTTTATTCTCTTATTCGAACAAAATGAATTTTCTTATAAAAGGATATCTGCATTCGGAATTTAAATTCATATAATAATTGTGGGATAAATTAAATTCAGATTATTATTCGAAATGCCAAAATGTCACATAAAATTAAAGGTAACGATAACGGGCGTCCGTAGGGGTGTTAATCCTTCCCTACACGTAACCGACACCCGAACCCATTTTTTAAGAGAGAATCTCTGGTTTGTTTTTTGGTGTCCGGTCTACCTCGAAGTGATCGGTGGCGACTCCAAAGTGTTTTTAAAGATAAATAAAGGAAATTTTGATTTAATACGAACAACCCTAATTTTCAAGATTAAATTAAAATGGCCAGAAAATCCTAATTTCCTAAAAGACCGATCGTCAGGCTATTTTTCACACATTCCCGATTTTTCAAAACCAAAATTATTATATTTAAAGCAAAACCAAAATTATTATATTTAAAGCAAGATCAATATCCAAACCCATGAAAATGCCCCGAATATAATCATAAACCGAATGACCAACAATATTTCATTGTTGCTGGAAAACTCAGCATGTAATCCATCCTAACCGGGTGATTTCAGCAGATCCATTTCCAGCAGAGCCTCGTATATTTCTTGTGGAGTAGGGACGGCATCCAAGGATTCAAGAGAAGATGATGGAATCGTTGGGAAAGAATTGCAAGGGGCGAAAGCACCCTGGGGCTCGACATTAGCAGCAAAAATATCTCGAAAGAAATTAACCGCTCCAACTTTCAAGGCTGAGTCCTCAGAGGACCACTCCCTATTGCCAAGCTTTAAGGACCGGATGTGATTTTGTTGTTTGCGGCTAACAGCTCTGCGATGAAAGTATCTGGTGTTACGATCACCATGTGTTACCCATATAGAGCGAGACTTTTGTCGCCATAATAACTCCTCCTGATCAAGCAGGCTTTCTAACAAGAAGCAACTGCTCCTCCAAGGATACTAGAAAATTAAAGCGACGACAACAAAGTGCCTTCTGCATACCTTGAATTCGTGCCATAAGGTTTTTTTTTCTTAGTGCCTATATAGCCAAAGACGGTCTTATTCCAAACATCAGCCACTTCTGAGAAGTTTTTGACCGTGTCTACTAAGCTTGCCGACGCCACCCAATTGTCTTGAACATACGGGTAAAATCTCCATGAGACAACCAACCCGAGAAATAACGAAAATGATGTGCACGATCAACACAAATATCACCACCAACCTCAAGGAAAATCAGACAATGGTCATATTTCATTCGAAGAAGATGTTGGACGAAGGATTCTGGATAAATTTTATCCCAATAAGAGTTGCAAAGGAAACGGTCAAGACGAACCTGCGCCAAGCCACGTGACCAAGTGAAATCGGGACAAAAAAACATGTCACGCAGTCCATGGTCAAAGACAACTTCCTGGAATGCCTTACTCGGCTTAGCAGATGATGCACAACCAGTTCTATCTGAATCGAAGAGCGTTGCATTAAAATCTCCAAAAATAAGCCACGGGCATCGGATCATGTGGGCAAGGTCACGCAAGGAGGACCATAAAGCCTTGCGTTTTGTGGCATTTGGACTAGCATAGACCACAGTTGCGAGAGTCGAAAGATTGCCCCGAACAGTGGAGATACGATAATGAATAAACTGGAAGTGATTACATAAAATTTCAATGCGAACTGATCATACCAAGCAAGCCAGATGCCTCCAGAGAAACCCAAAGCCTCAACACGATGCGAGAAAGGAAAACCCAGGGCAGAGATAATAGCATTAGCTTTCCGACCATTAATCTGTGGCTCAATAAAAACAACAACATCCGGCCTTGAATCCCGAAGATACTGTTTGGCAGATGAATAAATTTGGTATGGGCACACCCCTGAACATTCCAGCAAAAAAACTTTTAAATTCATAACGAATTGAAAAGAGAAAGTGGAGAGTACCAAAATCATTCCATCATAGCTGAGGCCTGTACATCATCGACTGTTATAGAGACACTATCCGTAACTTCTTTTCTTTGTGAAACATTTGTGCCACCATCCGCAGTTGCTATACGCTGGTCAGGAGCAACAGACCGAGAAAGATCAGGTGGCTTCCCAGAAGGTTCCATGACTGAGTTTGAAGGGGTCAAAGGTGAACCAGCAGTATGAACATTTGGGTCTGCATTCTCAGGTAACATAACAGAAGAATGTCGATTCTTATCAAGGCCGGAAGCAACCTTGGACTGGTTTTTGGAATTACTTGCCTTATGACTGGTTTTAGACACAACAGGGAAGTCAGAGAGGTTCACCTATAGTGGTTTACGGACATGCACTGCTGTAGTGTGCTTGAAAGACGCCGGAGGCTTCCCCTTGTTTGTTTGGCCTAATCTAGATTGCTTGGAGGGAGCAATTTTAGTTTGTGGGCTAGCAGTTGAAACGCTCTTAGGCTGCATAGGAGCCTTAGAATTGGTTTCCGGTGGTATCGCATGAGCAGACTCGCCTCCAGATCCTGGGTTAGAACAGAGGCGTTTATGAGATTTTAGTGGTCTTAGGGTAAACTTAAAACTTGGGCCCTAAATTAGGGATTTAAATTGCGATCACGATCGTATATTCGGTCATGTTGCGTTTATCACGGTTGCAGACATAACGAATGTTATTTCTATCATTGCGGGTATTGCAGTTGTGAACATTTTTAATAATATGATATTGTGGACATAACGGTTGCAGATATTGTGGTTTTGGATGATGTCTCTACCGCTATATAACGATCTATGTTGCTTTTACATACCCCTATTTAAATTCATTCTATAATATCAAGTATTAAAAAATAAATTTTAAGAGTGCATCTATAATAAGTATTGAAAAAAATAAATTTTAAGAGTATGCTCATACTAATAAATAGTGGGAAAAAATAAGTCCCCTTATAACAAGTATTAAAAAATTTAATTTTAATATTTGTTATTACGAGCATACTCTTAAAAATTGAATTATTTTTAATACTTATTATTAGGGGCCCGATTTTCTCTCAATATTTACTAATATGAGCATACTCTTACAATTTAATTTTTTTAATACTTATTATTGGGCCCCTCGAAATTTATCCAGTTATATATATATATATATATATGTTCATCACTGGGTTCTTTTTTCATCCACCCGTAAAAGCTAAAAATTACACTTTTAATTTTTTTGGGCGTGAGCCTTGGCAGGGTAGAGGCCCTGGGGTGCCCCTATTGCCCTGGCCCAGGGACGGCTCTGGGTTGGAAATAGGGGTCGGCATGGCCTGCATGGGAACTGTAGTAGGCACAGGGTGGGGTACGCTGGAATCGGCTGCTGCTTCCTCAAAAATAGGGTTAGGTGATCGGTAATGACCACACCAGCAGGACGCTGAGTACCGGGTGCTTTGTTCAGTGATGGCTTACGTTGCCGTTTTTCAACAACCATCTAGGGTCCAAACATGGATGCCTCGGCTGTCGGCGCAGGTTCTTGGGAACGTGTGGCCTCCTCATCAATGGGAGTAGCATTGAGAGTAGGGCAGTTGTCATTTACATGACCATATTTACCACAATTAAAACATATGGTCGGTAGATATTCATACTCAAGAAGCTATACTCGTCAATTGACAACAATCTTGGAGACAAGGGGCTGTTTAAGATCGATGGTAATGGCCATACGTGCGAATATGCCAAGTCTACCATTCTCCGTTTGGTGGTCGATTTTAAGCACCCGGCCAATACACTCACCAATTTCCATGATGACTATGCTTGTAAAGAGTAACCGAAAGTCCCGGCAGGCAGACCCACGTAACAATTTTGTTCGGATAAAGCTGTGAAGAAGAGAACTCATCCGTCCAAGGTTCAATTGTGATGTAATGTTCGAAAACCATCCAAGGGCCATCAGCGAAAACATGAAGGAAATCCGAATGTGTTATGAAAGTTACCAAGAAATAGTCGTTTTCGATGTCCATGAGCTTGAAAGCTTGAGAGGGCTTCCAAATATCGAAAAGTTTGTTCCTTAGGATTGTGTAGCCAATCTTTCTGCCCAACATCTTAATCACAATAGTCTGTTCAAGGCTTTTGACAGCCAAGCCATGAACACTATCCGAGAAATCGATTGTAATGAGGCCATCAACCATACCCTTGGTGACGTCACCCTCAGCTAAGTCAATATTGTTAGAACCAAAATATATATTCGATACGAATATAAACCCAAGATCTATATTTATGTCAAATCATTAAGAATAAATACTAGATTTGCGGAAGCGTACCTGAATCCATCGATGGAGATTTTCCAGAGAGGGTTTGATCTTCCAAGATGATAGATTACCTCTTAGCACACATCTCTCAGACGGGGAAAAGAGATATGCAAGTTAACCTAGATCTCGGGGACCACTACCCTTTATATAAACTGAATTAAAACAGTTTATTAATATTTACAACTCTGCCCCTCATTGAGTTATAAATCTAACTTATGGTATCTACACTTTTAATTCCATGACAATTCAGTACCTATAACACGTGTAACGTAATTGGTCACTTAATTACGTGTTAAACTTTATAATAGCAACGTACATTATACATATGTGCCCACTATTATTGAATTTTAATCCAACAATCTCCCACTTGGGCAACATATGTTACCCGACAAATGTACAACCTTATGAGCTCAAAATTTGCTATCATGTAATAGGTATTCTATAACAATCTCGCCCATCAATTATATCCATATAGAATCAAAGCGGTCTTTGCCATATCAATCATGACTGGACCCATCAATGGTCACGTATACAAACATAATCAAATGACATATATCAATCATGGATGTGTAGCAGCATGGAAATTACATGTAAATGTGAACCGAACATGCCTATTTCCAATCTGGTCCTCTTTAAACATAAGTGAGGTCCTTATCCAAATAAGAAAAGAGTGAATTAATCAATACTTTATTTCGATCGTAAAATAACCAAATACATAAATGTCTGAAAATAAACATAAACATAAAGTGAACAAATAACAAACTCCCACTCAAACAATAATATCCTTAAATGATGTAACACCCATATGAGCAAAGTGTGCTCATGAAAGACCTTGGGTGGTAAACCTTTTGTGAGCGGATCCGCTATCATAGAGTTTGTCCCAATGTGTTCTATGGATATTTGTCCATTTTGCACTCTTTCTTTCACAACTAGGAACTTTATGTCAATGTGCTTTGACTTAGACGAGCTCCTATTGTTGTTGGAATACAACACCGCTGATTTATTGTCACAAAATAATTTAAGTGGTCTTTCTATATTCTCCAAAATACGCAGCCCAGTGACAAAATTTCGCAGCCATATTCCATGATTAGATGCCTCGTAGCATGCTACAAACTCTCACGCCATAGTGGAAGAAGCTACAAGTGTCTGCTTGGCACTTTTCCAGATATAGCTCCACCACTAACAGATAAATATAGCCTGATGTAGATTTTCTGCTATCTTGGCACCCAAAGAAAATAATCCGTGATACCCTACGACCTCCAAATGATTTGATTTTCTGTATGTGAGCATATAATCTTTTGTTCTCTCAAGATACCTCATAACCCTCTTGGTCGCTTTCCAATGGTCCATACCAGGTTGCTTGAGTATCCGCTAACATCCCAACAATGTACGCAATATCCGGACGCTGTACATACCGAGCATACATTAGACTCCCAATAGCTGATGTATAAGGAATCTTATGCATTTCTTGAATTTCAAGATTACTTTTAGGGCATTGAGCAAGACAAAACTTGTCTCCTTTAGTGGCGGGTGTCTATTGGTTTACTATTTTGCATGCCAAACCTTTTAAGTACTTTATCGATATAGTTCTTTTGTGATAATCCAAGAATACCCCGAGATCGATCTCGATGTATCTGAATTCCTAAAACAAAAGAAGCGTCCCCAAGATCTTTCATTTCAAAATGCTTAGATAGAAATCTCTTGGTTTCGTGCAGTAAGCCTATATCATTTGTGGCAAGCAAAATGTCATCGACATATAAAACCAAAAATATGTACTTACTCCCATTAAACTTGTGATACACGCAATCATCAACAATATTCATCTCAAAACCGAACGAGACAATTACTTGATGAAATTTGTGATACCATTGACGAGAAGCTTGTTTGAGTCCATAGATGGATTTTGTTAATTTGCAAACTATATTCTTTGGGTCTCCCGACTCAAAGTTTTCTCGTTGCACCATATAAATTGTTTCTTCAATTTCTCCATTGAGAAACGCAGTCTTAACATCCATCCGATGTAACTCAAGATCAAAATGAGCTACAAGTGCCATGATTGTCCTAAATGAGTCTTTCGATGAAACGAGAGAAAGTCTCTCAAAAGTCAATGCCTTCTTTTTTAGTATAACCTTTAGCTACAAGACGTGCCTTATACCTCTCCACATTACCATTTACATCCTCTTGGTTTTAAAATCCATTTACAACCAATTGGTTTTGCACCTTCGTGTAATGGGATAAGTTTCCAAACTTTATTGTCTTGCATGGATTTATACTCTTCTTGCATGGCATCAATCCACTTTTGAGAGTTAATACTTTGCATGGCTCGATGAAAGTTGATCGGATCATCATTCCATTATCATCCTCATTTTCTTGGAGAAATACAATATAATCATCCGAATAGCATTTCTCCTTTCTCTCGTGGATCTCCTTAATGGCACTTGTTCTTGAGGTTACCGAGTTTGCTCTTTCGGGAACAATTACCTCATCCCGAATAAGAGGGAGCTGTCCGACATTGTCTTGTTGAGGTTCTCGATTCACTTCTTGATTGATGATCGGTATAGAAACTTGAACATCATCAAAAGTGATAGTAGGAACCGAGTTAAAACTCAATTCCTCCTCAAAGACAATGTCTCTTACCTTATTTCTCCCTCCAAACTCAACATCCTCAAAAAATATTGCAATTCTCGTCTCAAAAATATTCTTAATTATGGGATCATAAAATTTATAGCCCCTAGATCGCTCGTAATAACCAATAAAGTAGTCGCCATCTTTGTTTTGGAGTCCAATTTCTTTTCAAGTGGCCTATAAGGCCTTGCCTCACTGGACATCCCCAAATGTGAAAATGCTTTAGAGTGGGCTTTCCCACCCACCCAAAGCTCATAAGGTGTCTTTTTCACCGCTTTAGTGGGAACTCTATTCGTAATGTACGCTGTCTGTCTTTAATGCTTCTCCCAGAGTGACTCGGGTAAGGTAGAATGAGCAATCATACTTCTTACCATATCTTTAAGAGTCATATTACGTCTCTCAAAGAACACCATTCATACTAGGTGATCCTGGCATGGTGTACTTGTGGGACAATACCACATTCCTCTAGGAACTTTGCAAATGGTCCCGAACGTTGTTCACCGATCCATCATATCTACCGTAGTACTCACCACCACGATCGATCGAACCTTTTTAATCCTTTTGTTGAGTTGATTCTCAACTTCACTTTATAGGATTTGAACACGCCCAAAGATCGAGATTTTTCATGAATGAGATATAGGTACCCATAACGTGAGTAATCGTCTATGAATGTTATGAAATATTGTTGACCATTCCAAGATGCCGTAGGGAATGGCCCACAAATATCGTATGAATTAATTCTAAGACGTCAGAGAACGATTGGCACCTAATCTCTTAGTTTTGGTCCGCTTTCCCTTGATGCATCAACACAAACATTAAAGTCTGTGAAGTCAAGGGACTCTAAAATACCATTAGACACAAGACGCTCAATCCTACACTTTGATATATGACCTAAGCGTTTATGCCATAATGATGCTGAATTTTCTTTATTTAATTTTTTCGCTGGTACCACGTGATTCCACATGCAATGTTTCATTATAGGATGCAATTGTATCTAACAGATAAAGGTTGTCATAAGCATTTAAATAACCAGTTCCAACAATACTTGAATTTAAAGACAAAGTAAACTGATTGTTTCCAAATGAACAATAATAACCAAATTTGTCCAACAAAGAAATGAAACTAAATTCCGCCTAAAAGACGGAACAACAAAAGTGTCTTTCAAATCCAAATAAAAACCAGTTCCTAATAACAACCTAAAATGCCCAATTGCTTCCACTTCCACCGATTTTCCATCGCCCACAAAGATGTTTCTTTCACCATCACTTGGCTTTGGTAGCTCGGGCAACCCCGCATAGAAACACTTATGTGAGTAGTAGCACCGCAATCTAACCACCAAGTGTTTCTAGGCATCAAGCTAAATTAACCTCGTAATGACCAAAGTAAGATTCATACCTTTCTTTGCACGCCATGCGTGATATTTGGTACAATCTTTCTTCATGTGTCCAGGGCTTGTCACAAAAGAAACAATTATTTGGAACATTCTCTTGTTTCTTTTGAGCTGGACCTTAGTGACTTCATTCGATATTTCCTTTTCTTGCCCTTGTCTTTAGAGGCACTAGACAAATGAGCACTTTTCGTTTTCTCACGCTTCAACCTTTCTTCCTCTTGAACACAATGAGAAATGAGCTCATTTAGAGTCCACTTTCTCCCTTTGACAGATTATAACTAATTTTAAATTGGTTAAACTGCAGAAGCGATACCAAAACCATAAGGACGAGTAAATCATCAGAAAAACTCGATCTTAAGTGCCTTAAGTTTTGAAGCAATATGAGACATTTCCATAATGTACTCCCTTATATTTCCTTGACCCTTGTACTTCATAGACATCAAAGAATCTGAAGTGATGTCATCTCAACCTTATCGTTTTTAACAAAACGTTGCTCAATATTGTCAAGGAAATCCTTAGCTTTGAATAATTTCTTGATTTTGCACCCCTAAAGGTTTCCGGAATGCTATGTTTCATGATCATCAGACTCATGCGATTAGAACGTTCCCACCTCTCAAAATCCCTTTTTGCATCAGGGGTGCTTGCCGCAGTGAGAGGTGCAGGTTGTTCTTCCCTTAACGCAAGGTCTATGTCCATACTGACCAAGCACTATCAGTAAGTGCCTTTTCCATTCCTTGAAATTCGTCCCATTAAGCATGGGTATAGAATTGACATTAGCAGATATTGTGGCAGCAGAAGAACTAGCTGAATATAGAACAAAAGAATAATAAATAAATAAATATGCTCACACCAATAATTCATAAGTAAACAAATAAATTCAAAATAATGACTAATTCCCCTCAAGATACCAAACACAACATTAATATCAAGTCTTTTGGACAAGTAATATTAATCAGAGCGGTGTACTTTGTTGTAGCAATCAAACATTGACAATAAACTATGTTGAACAACGGGTTAATCTTTGACTAACGTATTGCACACATAAATTACCTTATAATTGTCACACATTTATCACCACAGGTGTTATTTGAAATTCGGCCAAATATTAATTTTCCTTTGGGCCAATTAATAAACGCATGAATTACAAAACACAAACATCTTGATATTTTAAATAAGTTAATCTACGCAGAAGCGGTCACTTTGGTGACATTGTGTTTCAATTAACCTACTAAAATATTAGACATAGCCAAAGCATGAATTTATATGTTTCTAATATTTATCTTAATACCTAATGATCAAAACTAAATTTTTTGATCCAACCGACTTAAATATATATTGTAAATTCAAATATATATTTTATAGATAAAAAATAGTATATACCTAAATTAATTTTCATTAACCTAGGTAAAAAAAAAAAAAAAAAAAACATAATTCGATGGATTGTTACCGCCGCAATTGTTAATTAACGAAAAGCAAAAGTAGACTAAATTCCAAACTGTTAACAACAATTGTTAATTCCATAGATTGGCGAACACAAAATCAAACTGTTAACAACATTTGAACAAATTCAATCCAATCTTATGCAATTATAGTTGAAACCCGGAAATCAATGGAATTGGCAAACATGTAATCGCACAGCAACATCGAAAATAACCGAGCATATAAGGGAAATCCAGAAATTTCAGAATATATGCGAGAGATTAAACCCTAATACATAATCCAATTTAACTTTTTCCAATAACCAATTAAGGATGTAACTCACGAAAAAAAAAACTTAAACAGATTCGGTATAAATTGGAAAACAGTGATGGAAGATAATTAACCCAAAAAATACGATCTCAATGATTTGACAAACCTGGCTCGATGCCACTTGTTAGAACCAAAATATATATTCGATACGAATATAAACCCAAGATCTATATTTATGTCAAATCATTAAGAATAAATACTAGATTTGCGGAAGCGTACCTGAATCCATCGATGGAGATTTTCCAGAGAGGGTTTGATCTTCCAAGATGATAGATTACCTCTTAGCACACATCTCTCAGACGGGGAAAAGAGATATGCAAGTTAACCTAGATCTCGGGGACCACTACCCTTTATATAAACTGAATTAAAACAGTTTATTAATATTTACAACTCTGCCCCTCATTGAGTTATAAATCTAATTTATGGTATCTACACTTTTAATTCCTGACAATTCAGTACCTATAACACGTGTAACATAATTGGTCACTTAATTACGTGTTAAACTTTATAATAGCAACGTACATTATACATATGTGCCCACTATTATTGAATTTTAATCCAACAAATATCTTCATCATCAAAAATCTCTTCATCAGCCAGATTTGCATGGGATCGATCGCCCATGAGAGCATCTTTGTACGACGAGAGCGAAGCCGATTGCTTTTTAGCATCATCGGGCTGCAGCAACAGGATGGGAGGCGGCGTTAGACTAAGGTTAACTATAATTAAATATTATAATATTTTTTCTCTTTAATAAAACTAACGACTTTTATAAAAAATTATTATAATATTTGTCCCATTGTTAAGAATCTCGATATGATGTCGTATCACCGGGTGTTTAAAAGAGAGATTTAAGTCAAATTATTTGATAGAATCAACGGTGAAAGTTGTGATCATGAGTAAAAATACACAGTTCAAAATGTGGATTAGGAATTATCAAATTATAGGACTAAATCTGTTAAAATGCATAGTGCATGGAGCTTCAATATAATTTGACCTATTTGCTTAGTTCTGGATAATTTCTTTCGAATGATTAGGCTCTGTTTGGTTTTAAAAAATATTTTTATTTTTATTTTTATTTTTAGAAAATAATTTTTATTTTCAGTTTTTTAAAAATTAGAAAATGGTTAATAGGAATGAAAACTTATTTTCAAAAATAAAAATAGTAAAAATGTGTTTGGTACGTAACTTTTCAAAATAGAAATAAAAAATAATTATTAAATAATTAAAAGAAAATATAGTTACAAAAATATTAGTATAATAATAAATAAATAAAATATAAGTAAATAAACCAAAATTTAAAAAAATAGCATTAAAAAAATTCGAAACTAGGTTAAAATGAAGTTAAAATTAAAAAAAACTCTTATTTTTATGTTTTCCACTTTTCTAAAACATTTTTAGTGAAAACAATGAAAACATCATTTTTATGTTTTCAAAATTTCATTTATTTTTGTTTTTATTTTCTAAAAAACATTTTTTAATTTTTCAACTAAACACATTTTCTTCATTATTTTTTATTTTCCAAGAAAATAAAAATAAAAATGGGCTTCATTTTCTTGAATCAAACAAACCCTAATTGTTGATATTTTTTTAAGGAGTTATAACTTCACGTACAATTTAAGTTACAATGCACAGACTAATAATCAAATTATATTGTATTTGGATTAGAACAGAACTTATATATAATAGGACTTAAACTATTATAAATAGGAGAAAGAACCCACACATAAACTTAAAATCTCAAAATTCGAGTTTAATTTTATAGCGTAAATATACAAGGCTTGTGCAAAATTAAAATTAGGGTGAGTTTGGGATGTGATACGCTTATTGTACTACTAAAAGACGATAAGTTTCGAAACTTGTCAAAAACTTAAAATGTTAAATTTTTTATAATAGTTTAGGTTGATTTTTGTGTGTTTTTTACAAGTTACGATACTTACAAAATAAATTTCCATACTTACTTTTTTATAACATTTTAGAAGTGTCGATACTTATTTTGTAAGTATTGATACTTGTCAAAAAACACAAAAAAACTAAATTAAAATATTATCAAAAGGTTTAACATTTTAAGTTTTGGGGCAAGTATCAAAACTTATCATCTTTTAATCGCACTCTAAACTTGTTGTACATAGATTCGCCCAAAATTTACCCTAAATATAAATAAAAATGTTCATTTCTATCTCAAATCAAACAAAAACAATCATTGCTAAGCATTTTCATGGAGGTTCCTTCCTGTAACTATATAATTTAAAACAGAACAAAATGTTGAATCAGAAATTCTAGTCCCATGTCAGTGCCATCAGAGAATCTAAATGATCGGTTTATGGCTATATTTGATAATTAGCGAATATTTAATAGTTAATAACGAATTACATTAGCTTATTGTATTATCTGACTTAACTAGCAGATTGTATTGGTTGATTGTATAAAAATATTTGGTAAAATTAACCGATAGTTGATAATTATTTGATTATTTAAAGAAGCAAAATGACATATAAGGATATTATTATATTCGATACTCGTTTGAATAGTTTATTAGTTAACAATATTTTGTATATTAATTAGATTATAAAAAATATATTTTTAATATTAGCGTTACAAAGCGTATTTGAATGATCTATATATTAATTTATTATTTATATAATTATTTTAATATAGTTTAATTAATTATTAAATTTAAATACAAATATAAATGTGTGAGAATAAAAAAATATTAATTTATAAATATCACAAAATAAATACGTTATGGTGAAGAATTAAAATAGAAAAGATTAAATTTAGGTTATTTGGAGATTTTTGATAATTGTTAAGGGTAAAAGGATTTTTATAACTCTTATGTCAAAACACCTATTTTCAAAAAGTTCATATTAACAGCTTTTTCAAAATTAAAAGTTTCACCCCAATCTGCTATTTATCAAATAGCCAAATTAGCTAATTTGACTATTCAAACCTCTAATTTTGGCTCAAACCGCTATTTACCAAACATAGCCCATGTCTATTTCAGCTAGGGTGCCGGGTACCTGAAAAACCGGGTACCCGATTCTCTCGGGCACTACATATGTTGGCCAATCTCTCGGCCCGCTTTAGCCGGGTACCCGTTATTCGGGTACCTAGAAAATCGGGTAATAGATACCAGATTCACATTTTTATTTATTTTTTAAATTTAAAAGTTTTAAAAAATTACATAGTAAATACATAAAATTTAAAAATTCATAATACATAATCCAAACACAAAAATTGACGATTTAAAGTTAGTTTTTTAAGATGAAATATTTGGATATATTTATATATTAAAGTTTATAACCAAAAAGACATTAAAAATATTAATCTTGTTTTTTCTTTCGAATCCCAGTATGATAATGTAATACCTCTCTATTTAATCCAAAAAATATAATTGAAAATTTTAAAACTTAAAAGTACATAATACAAATATAGAAATAGTTTATAGATTTAAATTTAGTTTTAGGTAAAAATATTACGGAACCTAAATTAAAATATAATTTAAAACTTAAAAAATAAATATATTAAAAGTATCAGTCGGGTCGGTACCTGGCTACCAAAATAATTCGGCCCAAGCCCAGCTCAACTACCCGGAAAAATCTCGAGTCGGATACCCGGCTCGGTTGGGCAATTTTTTTAAAGAATTGCCCGACTTTTAAAGTTCGGGTCGTCTAGTCGGATATTTTTTAACACCTCTAATTTCAGCTATATAATTTCATCAGGATGCATGAATGCAGAAATGGCATACACTGGAATTGAAAAAGCATGGTCAAATTGTCAAGCCATGCATTTTTATCTTTTGTTTTAAATAACACCCCCACCAGTCCCCAATTCACCAAGTTTCTTCGGAACGAAAAAAAAAACACGGAAAGTTACGAGTTTCTCGGCAAGACATAACCGATACAGGTCCACGGTTTGAAAATAGTCTATTGCAAATTAAATAGAGCCAAGGATGACTTCCCGCGGAGGCAAAGCAACCAGTTTTTTTTTTTTTTTTTTTTTTTTTTTGCATTGGACACCAAATGGAGACTGCTCAGATGAGTGCTTGTTAACTCGTCTATATTCAGAGACGATGGTGGAAATTCCCACCACCTTGCATATCACCAACATGACCAGGCATGGGTCCAGCACTGTGAGGATTGCCAGAGAACCTGAAATCCGGATTCTGGAACATTTCATCATTGTTGCAGGCAGTTGTGACATTGGAGTGAGAGGTGGTCAACGCAGCATCTTTGTAGTTTACCAGCTGATGAACTTCGGAGCTGGAGATGTACATGTCTGGTCCATTGCTTGTAGGAATACTGTTCGATTCCTGGAGCATCTTCGTGTTGAGAAAGCGCCCACCGCTTCTCTAGCTCGTTTTAAAGCGTGAACATGGCGAGACTCATGCAGATACGGCTGCAAACATTTATAAAAGAACTTCTTAGGTTATATCTTCATTAGCCAAAAAACCAGACAATCATCGTAGGTGGAGTCAGGGGCTTAGCTACATGGGGTGGGGGGGCAAAGAAAATTTCTTCACCTTTGTCCTCCTATATATATATATATTTTTTTAAATTAGTTTATTTATGAATTTGCCCCCCCAAAAAAAAATCATGGCTCCCTCCCTGGGTGGAGTTGCGATTCACATGCAGGAAGAAGTGAAAAACTTGAAGCAACATACCTTCCGAACTTTGATGAGTTTGTTCTGAGCTTCAAGTTTCGCACGATGCTGTCTGCGCCTCAGAATAGCCCCATATTGCTTTGCATTAACATAGACTGGTTCATCTTGTGTAAGCTCTAGAGGCAATGGAAGACGAGCAGGGAGCATAGCCATCGTATGAGGTTGAATCTGTCGGCAATATAATGTCAAATACCTCAAAGTGGAGTGCTCACCATCAAACAGGCATAAATGCAACATAGAAACGTAATAAACTCAAAATGTTCTTACCACAGCTTGCGGCGCATAAGGAGATGCTACCACACTGTCGAAATACAGATCAGCATAAGGGAGGGGAATCTGAGCCTGCAGCACAAAAATTGAAATCCATGACTATGGTGCAATCTAGAATACATAGCAACCAAACCACACGGGTAGTTTAACAAATAACTTACAATTGATTTGTTATAGTCAAGTTGTGAAGGATCCAGCCCATATTCCTGAATTCCCATTGAGGAGGCTAATTTAGCATGACCTCCAACAAGCTTCCCGTGAGCTTTGTTACCTCCTGGTCAAAATATAAGAGAAGTCAGTCCATCAGAACATGAACATGACTTAAAAACCTAACATGTTCATGATAAAACAATAAAATCCTCGACACTTTATAAAGATCTAAGAAAAAATAATCCAAAATATATATTGAGAGAGAAAAATCACAAAGGTCAAATCATTATCCCGCACCCATACATAGGGGTACCGGGAAAATATAGAGACCTGATGATGCTGAAATTAAACTTTGGTCATAAAGAGTGCTATCACCAGCACTAGCCACTTCAGGATAAGATTGACAACTTGATTGAGTTGATGATGAATTCTGGTCTTGGAACTGAAAATTCAGCTGCTTAGCATTGTTTAAGTAGCGAGGCAGAACTCCCATCTTCAGGCTTAAACCTTCAGACATGCTTGATTGCTGGACATGAGATCCAGTTGAGTTCTCCCAAGATGAGCCGCCAACAACATAGGTGCAGGTCGAATGAGAACTGACAGCATAATCCTTTTTGTTTTGCATTTTTGTAAACTAGGAAAGGATCTTTGAAAATGTTGAGAGAAAATCTCCGCCGCTATTTGTTAGTCAGC
This sequence comes from Hibiscus mutabilis, assembly GCA_019671005.1. Taxonomy (NCBI): domain Eukaryota; kingdom Viridiplantae; phylum Streptophyta; class Magnoliopsida; order Malvales; family Malvaceae; genus Hibiscus; species Hibiscus mutabilis. The sequence goes on along the minus strand of CM033722.1, from coordinate 61,734,789 downwards.
ACATACACCAGTGACCTAGCATCAAACCACACATTACCACAGTGCTTGCTAGATATTTAAATTAGAAAAGAAGGAAAGAAATGACCATAACACGTTTTTAACAAGGTGTTCGAAAATCCATTAAACCGACTTAATTCAACTTCAACAGATAAGGATGAACAAGTATGGAAAGCAGTTTAACCTTTAAAGCGACCACGGTGTACTGCCAAATTTAGACATAAAATATTTATTGGTGGAAAAGAAGGCTCATTAGGACTCTCATGCACATCCATAGACCGTTAGAGCCATAAAGATATAAACAAAAGACACATACTTCCAGGGAAAGAATTATTATACAAATAAATAGAAAACTGCATAAGTTACACACACGCACACAACATTGTAGCTCACCATCTGATAATTGATTAATTAGACAAGGAGTTTAGAACAAATCTTGTTTTGAGGTGATAATGCCTCACCAGGCATGGAAACTATTATGCAAAAATTACTATAAAACATACTTTTTTCATTCACTTCATTTCGGATTTTTCTAAAGAAAATGAATTCTGATATTGAACTAATATCTACAATGTATTAGAATTTTAGAAAATTATTAACAAAAAAATCCTTCAAATTTTCAATCTAAAATTGAAGGGGTGTAATTATATTCCTATTATCAGTTTTTGAGACATTTCCTATTTAGATCTTAGATTCTAATCACCGAGTTGTAACAAACAAAGGGATTTTAGATTCGAATCTCCATGTAGTAACAAACAAATGGATTTTAGATTCGAATTGCCGTGTAGTAACAAACAAAGGAGCGTGTGATCATATTGATATCCGTACAAGTATATACTTCAGCGAGAGCTACGTGGATCACTAGTAACTAGTAATCCTTTCCGTTATCGCCAAATAAATCGGACAATAATCAACTTTAAAATGAAAAGTAAGAGGCGGCTACTTGGATTACTAGTAACTAGTAATCCTTTCCATTATCGCCAAATAAATCGGACAATAATCGACTTTAAAACGAAAAGTAAGAGGTGAGGAAAGCATGCGATTTTCAAACATTACAATGCAGCAACTTTAAATCATAAGCACATCTACTCAGTTAAGCTAAAGGGTGGTGGGACAAGGATGAGGACCGAGGAGACTATTGAAAACCAGTAAACAGGGAGGGGGTGGAACAGCAGGTGCTTACAGTGAATTGTCTGATACAAAATACCAAACATTACCAATAAGTTACCCCCAAGAACATAGAGATAGAGAAAGTTAAACGGATTCTTGCTCAAATAAGCTCTACAAGAATCAAAACTCAAAAGCTTTTCCATGCATGCAAATCCCACAACTAAAATTCCCAAGAAAGAGCTCAAAGTTGAACAAAAAAAACCATCAATCCGCTATACAAATGAATTCCAACTCACCATCCCAGGCTCAAAATTCAACCGAATTCAAAGCCACAACAAAACTCTTTCTCAGCATATATAGAAAGATACATACAGAGATCAGAAGAAGTACATAAAACACACAGAAAAAAGAGTAAAAGAATCCAGAAGAACAAAATCCAAGTACAAAAAACAAAGAAAGGGAAAGTAAGAGAAGTGATATACCTTTGGGATTTTGATGAAATGGAAGAGAAACAACACTAGAGAGCAATGTTCTATCTTACTGAGCTTGAATTCTGTGCATGTCTCCCTTTTCCTCCCAAACGAAATAAATAGAGAACTTTGGCCCTCCGTTTCACAAAAAAAACGTTCCCTTTTTTTCAGTTTCGGAGCTTTTTGTTTTTTTATAATAAACCCAAAAAAGCAAACATCAGCTTGGACAATACTGTTTACATTTCTTCTGAAACCCCACATCTAAAAAAAGAGGAAGAAGAAGAAGGAATGACCTTTTTCAAGGGCAGTAACTCACCAGTCACCACCGTAAGCTCTCCTCCTCCTCCACCACCACCACCACCATCAGCACCACCGCCAGCAGCTCGCTTCAGCCACTTCAGAATAGTTGTTCTCATGGCTGCTTTTCAAGTTTGGTTTTGCATATTTTATTAAATGCATATTTTTTGTTGAGTTGTTTTTTTGTCGTGTTCTGCCGAGGTATGAAAAATTGTTTTCTCTCTCAGCAAGAACTATTGCAATCGTCTTTTTCAGCAGCAATTTTTCCACGCGCAATCAAATCGCGTGTATTTGTACTCCCCTCTCTATTTCATTCAAGTATTTATTTTTTTAGTAATAATACTCATATTATGCCTCCTTGTATTTTTGTTATACACATGTTTAATAAAAATTTACACAATAAAATATTTATTTTTTAAAAATTTAAATTTAAATCTCTAGTTATAAATTAAGTCAAACTATAGATTAAATTCTTAAACTATACAATTTTTCTGTAGTCTAAACTATAATAGAAATCCTCCATCATTGAGTAAGTATATTTAGCCGGTTGGCAAAATTATTCATCTTTATTCTCTCATATTTTTTAAGTCATATATTCTAAACCAATTAGGATTTAGAGTTTAATATTAAAGTGTATGGTTTATCTTTTTAGTGTTGCAACAGATATAAAAACGTAAAAAGGTACAGGCTTTTTTGTTTCTAAACTAAATAAATTTTAGAGTAGAAAAACAAAGTTTTTTTTCTTGCTAGCTTTCATAGTTGTTACTTGATCTTGACAAAATAGATTTCGCACTCGTGAGTTTTGCTTTGTTTTTGCCTCTCTTTTTCGATCGTTTGAGGTTGCTCTCTTATTATAGACTCCAAACTATCTTTCTCTGATTCTTTATTATTTTTGGGTAAACTACATTAAGTACCACTAAAATATATGCACTAATTCATTTTTGTCATTGAACTTTCAATTTGTTCAATTTTATCATTAAATTTTAATTTTCATTTCAAATATGTCACTCCGCAGTTAAATCTTTAACGGGACGATGACATGATACACGACGTGATGACTTAGATAATGAACTAAAACGACGCAGTTTTAGTCTAGCTATTTTGATATTAAATGACCCAAAATATAGTCGTTTTGCTGGAAAAATATTTTTTAAAAATATAAAATAAATCAATTTAAATTATAAAAGATAAAAAAATATCTCACAACTCATTAATAACATTTTGATATATAAAATATAAATTTTAAATATTCTAAGTAATTAATATAAATTATTAGCTTAAGTAAATATATTAAACATTAAGTTATATTAATATATTAAATATTTTGATATATATCACAATTCATTAGTAACATTTTTTATACTAATTTAATATATATAAATATATTAAACATTAAGTTATATTAATAATTAATATTAAAATGTTTTATTATTTATTTTCATTATATATATATATATAATATTTAATATAGATTATTTGGTCCAACATTAATATTTAATATATTAAATAAAAACAAAAATATTATAGTACTAATCAAATATATTTAGTATATTAATTTAATATTTAAAAAATTTAGTAATTTTTTGATTTCATATTATTTTAATATAAAATAATATATAATTATGCCTGTATAAACTTTAGTCTAACGGTCAATTTGAGATAAACAATTGAGGATAAAAACATACTTTCCCCTCAAAAGTGCTTTTCCGCATCCAAAGCCCTTGTTAGAGGATGATTTTAGACCCGTGTTTGATATGCTTATACGGTGGAATAAAACATTTTTGACACCCAAAAGCATTGTCCAACACATTCTAAACCCAGTTTGTGAGAAAAAGAATCTAAGGCTTCCCCCTTCTCCAAACATGACGAGGGCTGAAGCCTTTGCACCTTGTTCATTGCTGATTTGCTTACAAATGTACACTTTAGAAACTACAAGTCACTAACTACATTTTGTCCATTTATATAATAATATAGAATGCAACACTGTCTAATCTTTGCACCACAGATTGGTCCAAAATATTAACAAGTCAGACAAAATACAGGCTAATTAGCAGCAAAAAAACAGAAGCTTGAAATGCAAGAGTCATATGTGAATCAAGTGTACATATATGAACTGCTTGGGGCATTGTTTTGAGAGAGTGGATCCATCCAAGCAGTCTCTCAAAAGTCAAAAAAAAAAAAAAGAAGAAGAAAATGATTCCTTGCGAGCAGAGCTCTCTCAGAAAACTTATTGGTCAATAATGCCTTCCTTTGTATTGTTGCATTTCCTGCAAAAGACGGTTTCAGTTTCTACGAGGATTCCAACATGTGGAATCTTCTAGGTTAATGAAACACCAAATAGAGTCTTCTGTTTTCTAAAAAGGCTTAATTCACAAGTATACCCGTTTCCCAACTTTTTTTGTCCTATTTTGGCCCACCAATATCCGTGTTTTCCCACTATGCACCCCTAAAGTATGGGCTCCGTTATACATTTTGGTCCCTGGACATTAAAAAAAAGCATCCTCCTTCCCTCATTCTTCTTCTTCCATGGTGGTCAGGCCTTGTTGGAAAATTTCAGGCGATTGGAGGGTTTCAAGGAGAACTTTGACAAATCTGAACGGTCGAAAGGCATTTAGAGACGTGAGTGGGCACAGTCAAGGTTTCAATCCGACAGCCAGATTTGAAGATCAGAATGTGGACATCCCAAACTTAAGTCTTAAAATTTTCGGAAGTTTTTTCAGAAATACAATGAAAATTTTGAGTTGACTCGATGACAAAAATCTTGGTGTGAAAATCAGGTCAAAAAGAAGCCAAAGCACGGTGAACATGGTGGCCGGAGTCCGGCTTTCGTAATTGTTTTTTTTTTCACCTGCCATGTGGCATATTTTCATTGGTCCAGTTCTCTTTCAATGTCCAGGGGCCAAAATATATATAATGGGGTCCTACTTTAGGGTGCAAAGTGGGAAAACAGGTATACTTAGAGGACCAAAATGGAACATAAAAAAGTTTAGGGTGCAAAGTGGAAAACAGGTATACTTGTAGGGCTAATTTGTGAATTAAGCCTTTAAAAAAAGAAAAGGAAAAACTGGTTTTAAATGCTAATTTATAATCATGGTATACTGCCCTTCTCAAGAATGAGACCGTAGTCTTAGACCAAGTTTGAAGAATATGTAACTACTCATATATAGAATTCTCCAGGAAGCATCATTTGCAACTATACATATATACGCAAACATAACACATATACGTAAATTCTAGTAAATATGAGTGCATTCTAGGTTTGCTATATAACAACCAAGTCTACAAAAGCTTGGAAATTCTCGAAAGAACTTACAGGTTGGTAGTATACCACTTGCTGCAGTTGCCCAAGAAGCATATGCTGCCCATACTGCAAATTTGAAGAATGTCATAATAATAAATCAGCATATCAAAACAGGTCAATGAAGATAATCGTAAATAAATGCTAAACCTGAGGTCCATTTGGATGATAATATGGTTGTGGAGATTGTGTTGGTGCAACCTGTGGATATATATGGTGACCAGGAAAGAAGGATACGATCTGCAAAAACAATGTGAACATAAACAAACAAGAATACATTTTGGATCGAATAGAGGGGTAAAAGGGAAAGAATAAATTTGTGACGAATTTAAGTAGCAAGTCAACATATGAAAAAAGAATTGTAATAGCTAAGATCATTTACTAAAGTTTACCATCTCATTTATTAAAATATAGGCGGCTGAATCAAGTTACAAACTGTACAAAAATACTGAATACGTGATTACTTATGCAAAGAAAAAAGTTTACCATTTTGAACGGAAACTGTGAGAAACAGAGTTTTTCTCTGTGTTTTTCTTATTATTCATTAGTGAAAGAGAGTCTATTATATAGACTTTTACAGAGGTGTTTAACACCAAGTGGTTAACCTATAGGATAAGACTTTTATCCTTTACAAAGATCAAATTTAAAATTCAAACTACTAGTTAAGATAAAGTAAAGATAACATACAACTCCTACTCTATCTAAAACTCTTTACAACACACGGTTATGCATACTAACTAACAGAAACAAAGATAGGTCCAACCTAGGTAGTACTTACCCCACTTAAACCTTTCCAAATAAATCTTAATTATGATGACAAAATGGAAACAAATAAATGTTATGCTTCTATAAAAAAACCTAGGTTATGACGCTCAAATAAGCTATTAAAGCATCAATGCAATTGTATCAAAGCACTCTTCAGAGCTCAGAGGTCCTGTGATTCCTGTCATAAATCGGAGTTCAAGCATTAAGTGATACGTACTATAACCAAAGGAAAACATTAACTAACAAGATTTATTAATTTCAGTACTCAGTGATATCAGGAGTTTTTAGATTCACAACTTTATGGGGGAAAGGGCCTAGGTGATGCAATAGTTGCCGGTTAATTGTATTTCTTGCTTGCAGAATTAGTGTTCACAAAAATTGCAATTACTTACCCCGTAACTAACAGGCATGTGCATACGCGGTACAGGAGACATCTGTGCTTGATAGTAGAAAGAACCATCAGACACTGGGGATGGAGGCCTAACAGGTGTTTGAGACGGTGTGAAACTCATTGCATTAGGGTTGAGTTTGAATTCCTGATAGCATTAAGCACATTAGACAGAAAAGGCAACAAATCAATAGAAAAGAGCAACGAACTCCTCATAGTCTATAAATCTGTATGCATTGCAGTCAACTTATCATGCACCTGAAAAGAAAAATATGGAAAGATCACAAACCTTTGCATGGGGATTCAGTGTTGACTTCTCAGAGGACAATGAACCCATTGATGAACTTGGTGACGAACCAGGGCCACTAGGTGCTGAGACAGCGACAACACAACCTGAATTTGATGATGCAGAACTACCAGGTCGTCCAAGGGAGTTCGCAGAATGTGTTTCACCAGTTACTTTGCTAGAAGCCGTACCCTCTGAGAGTCCAATAGAACTTGTTTTTTCACATGGCCCAGCTTTATCAGATACATCAATTTTGTCATTCAATAATGAACGAGAATCTGCATTAGAAATTCCTCTATGGTCAGCATATAAAAACAACCAGCTGCAGCATCAAAATTAAGCACAGCTTGATAGGTGCAAAATAACAAAAAAAAATGTAGTTTCAATTTCATAGGCCAATAAGCAGACTCCTAGGTAGTAAAGTATACTTATTGACAGGATTTGACAATTGCAAGTCCTCAGATGGCTGTGTTAATATGAACAGGAATTCAACAGAAAATATACATGTTAGAAGCAGATAGACTAGAACAAGAAGCACTAGAATAAGGAGTTCAGATGGAGATATGAATTAATTATGGAAGTTAAAGCAACAAAATGAGGAGGTTCACATTCATTAAATTTGCTTATATATGGAATTTGGAAGTTCAACTTACAGATTGCTTTTCAGCGAAATCTTTAGCATCACTGCTTCCTTTGTATTCCCCAAGCAAATCGTTTTGGATCCTATATTAGAAGCGTCTCAATCAGAAAATATGAAAAAGTTGACACCAATTTGATGTCCAGGTAACATATCCTTATAATAATTACTTCTTATACTGCCTTACAACATGGGACCAAAATAGATTCAACAAATGCATATAATTTTGGCATGTCTAAAGGAAAAAGATAAAACACCTGCTCTCATTGTCAGACATGGGGAAACTTCTAGAAGGAAGTTCAGATGCCAGCTGTCTAACAGCAATGGTTTCGAGGGAAGATGTATCCTACAAATCACAAAATAGGAGTAAATACATGCATAAACAAACACATTCCATGATACAACTATCTTTAACAGCATTTTGTACCAGACATGCAACAACAATTTAGCAGTGTACTGAAAAAAAAAACTTTCACAAGTTTCCAAAAGCTAAATTGAAATAACCATCAAAGTGCAGACAGAGGATTATGGGAAGGGATATGATAAATGAAAAGCTGTGAAAAGAAATTTTTAGAATAATAGCATTGTCAAGCAAATACCTAAAAGTAAACAAAAAATCATTAGTCACAAGATCTACTATAGAAAGTGTAATGTAAAGGAAATTCAAGTAATTAACTCCAGATTAGGAGCATGGACTGAATAAATAATACGTGATTCCATCTCAAAATGTTATCCCAATTGATACATGCTCTCTCCAAACATCCATGAAGAATACATTTGCTTTCAACAACCAACCTAAAGTCCTTAAGCCCTCAACTCCTCATCAAATGATCAGTGTACCTTCTCCAGTAATGTCACGTATGATCCACTTCAGAAGCATTTCAAATTGTAACTGATCCACACTCCAACACACGCGCACTAATCTACCTCCCAGACCAATTCATCATCAACTGAAAATATGTCTAGACCAATGTTGGAGTAAAGAACTACTAGGAAGCTGTATCCATCTCACAATCAGATCCAATAGTTAACTTTCTTCATCAAGAAAATCAAATCTTATTATTTTGTTTACCCTCCTTTGGTCTATTTAAACAATATTTTCCACCTACATTTTTCCTTTCCAAGGAAAAGAATACATTCTCACACTGAAAGTGCAATCTAATCACAAATCTTTGATACCATGGAGCAGGATAACTACTCGTTCAGATGTTTCTTAATATAAGTACAATCAACACGTCATGACATTCATAAGCACAGACATATGTAATTCTGCACAAAACTCCTTTCAAGAAGACAGCAAGAATCCAGGTAAAGAAAAACCATATGTTTACATAGAATATATTTTTTATAACATGCAAAGCCCCAACTTTATATACGTCATTAAGAATTTACTTCTAAATGCATTGTGCTTTAGAATTTACTGATCTGTCTTAGAGACCATATAAGCCAAGGTCAAATTGTTATCTTGTGTGTAAATGGGCCATTCGGTGATTAGACCCAGTGCAGTCGGGGGTCATCCACTCCAGGCCAGAGCTCCAATTGAAGCGGAAATGTTGCCCTCACTAGGGCTCACTGCAGAGCAGAAGTAAAAGCCACCACTCTAGGACAATGCCAAACAAAGCCTAATCTCAATCGAAGTTCCCAGATTTATTTTTAAAAGAAAATACACAGCCTAAAAATGGTTAAAAGTTTGGATACAACTATTCACAAAATGAATTTGCACTACCAAAGAAAAAACTAGAATATCTCAAACTCCAAAGGTCGATAACTACCACTAAGGAAGAGCTTGATGGAATTCGAACTCTAACAGCGCCTTGCAAACTGGTCAAATCTGCACGCCTTCTACTACAAGAATCCGAAGAATCTCCAAAAGTCTCAATGTTGTGAGAATCCAACATAACGTCCTCCTCTTCATAACCACTATCATCGAACCCTCTACCCCTTTGGACTGAAGAAAATCGCATCTCCTCGTCAATATCAAAATTATCATGAAGATCAAAGCCTCTCTCCTGACAGAAATTCAACATGCAAAGCATGAGAAATTTGAGAGAATTTAACAAAGGGGTAAAAACAAAATAAGAGGCAATCAATTGATATTACGAAAAGTTACCTCCGCTAAATGAAGATCCAGGGTCTCCTCCCCCTCGATCTCTCTTGCTATTCTCATTGCTTCCCTCTCGTACTCTCTCATTTGAGGACCTCTCTCAAGCTTAGTTGTGTAAAGTTCCTCATTGAAAGTACTTTTTACACCAAATAACTTTTGGTTGGTTTCAAACTGATCCCAGTTCCTAATTAGTGCAATTATGTGCGTGTGTATATATCAATAATTATTTGTATCACGAAATGGAATATTAAGAATATTAAGTGAAACACACACACATGATTATCAAAACACAAACATTTGCTATAAGATGTAAACAGAACCTCCTCATCGACTAATCTTTCAGAAACAAATATTAATCTAGAAACTAGACAGCACCTCTGTGTTTTCCTTAACACCTTGATTCTCCCCAAAACTAAAGCCGTTAAGCAACATTTCCCAGACTAGAGTAATATCACATCATGAAATTCCTATATTTTTTCTCCAAGCTATTTATTTATGAAAAACAAGGCAAGACAATCAAAAACAAAGGAACCAAGTTTGGTATATAAAAACATAGATTGCAGTATATATAAAGAAAACACTTTAGATGCAAGTGGACTGAAGTAATAAGATGTTGACATTTTTCAAAGGAGAGAACATTATTGTAACCTATTCAACGGGCTGTCAAAAACATTCTCTAGTTCAGGACACTGTGGATCATCTTCGCCAGGATCCCAGGGCTCTAAAACCCTCTCCACCTCAACATGATGGGACTGTGATATTGCAGAATCTATCAGAAGTTCTGGATGTTTTTCATGCTGGAGTTCACTTGCAAATCCATCCCTGGTTATGGCCACATCCTGGAATCATTTTTTGAACAACCAAATTAATAGAGAGAGTAAAATAGATAAAACTGGCCACATTCTGTGTTAACCAAGTTTTAATTTTCAAGTACCATTACAAATTATCTAACTGAAATAAACTATATAAAGCTTTTGAAAGCCTCACGAACTACTTGACATTTCATCTGTCACTAGCAACTGGGATAGATATGGGACTGTAAAGAAGGGAAAATCAGCAAAACCTTCGCTATAACTTGCACAAGTTCTTTGGCAGGTACAATTAAAATCTTTGAGGGTGCCTTGCTAACAAACTGTGTTATTGGTTTGTCGCCTCTCAAGGAACTATATTTTGTCAAGCGAGCCATTTTCAAGATGATTCCTGAAACGGCAAGGAGTGGATGTTAAGAAGACAAACATTTATTCCAAAGTTAATCTATTTGGAGAAGAATTCTCTGGGGGACCAAGCTCCATTTATTTCAAAATTAATCTATTTGGAGAAGAATTCTCTGGAGAACCAAACTAGTTAAGGATGCATGATTACAATTAAAAAAAACATGTTAATGATCATACCAAAATCGTTTTCTGCATCAGTTGCATGAAATATTCCAGTGTAAATTGATCCATTTTTCACATGGACTTCAACCAGATGCCCAATAAGACATGTTGTCAGATAAACTAACCGATCACGGGAAGAACTTTCATAACCTCCAGTCCTCCCACCAGCAGGTTCACCTATACCAGGTAGTATTAGGTGAATATAATTAAATAGAAAGAAAACCGGATTACAGAATTATGACCTGAAGTTTTTGTTCTTCCTTGATTGGATTTCCCGGACTGCCCCTTGTTCTCCACCCTATCCCCAACCTCTCTATCACCTCTTCGATGGCCAAATCCATTAGCAGAAGATTTTGGCAACATAGTTTGTTGCACGTTCATCTTAGAAGAAAAAGTAACAAATACGTTTTTACAGTATAAATTCAATACTTCCAAGATATAATTCTAAAATATTAGCACTTAAAATATCAAAACTGATTAGTTTTAACGATAATTAAGTGGGCTTAGAAACAAGTGAATCATAAAACCTAAAAATTATGCCAATAACAGAGCATATCTTCTCTTTCTTGTGTAGTTCCCTGAAAAGCATACATGCATGTGTTTGAATCAAAAATGAAAAAGCAAGGTGGCAGCCACACCAATGCTAAAATTTATTGGCTCACTTTCAATCTAACTTACCATAAAACTTTTATCCTTCAAACCCAGAGTGAATTAATAATACACCAAATATAGCGTCTTTATATTGCTAATCCAAAACTTTCCACCCAGATATGTAACTTAAACCTCTTGAGAATTGGGATAAACAGCAATTCAAGAACCCATCTTCAACAATTCACTTGTTATCTATGTAGAAATATCATCACTTACTTCAAATAAATATGAAGCATATCCTGATCTTCTAAATGATGTTACCAACAATATACACACACATCTTACGCTGCAAGTTAACCTCAATTGCTGGAGGTCACAAAGCTCCCATAACAAGAATGGCAACACTTGAGTGAGCATGGACTCCTTATTTTCTAGACAAGAAAAGCTTAGCTTGCTCGAACGAAACTCAAAGAAAAGCTTATCTAATCTTTAGTTAGAAGTTGACAGACTGCATTGGCCTTATCAAATATGTTACAAATATATCTTCCTAAAATGCATGGTAAGTTGAACTTAATCAAAGACAAACTTTGAATTTTATGTGTGAAGACTTCAATAAATAAATTACCATATAAAATAAGCGCAATCCAGACTACTAATTCATAAGAAAACAACTAGTCATTTTTTTAATCTCAATGTTCTGAAATACTTAATGGCCGACTAAATAAGAAACAATTTAGCAACTTTTTTCCGTGCTACCAAGCAAAACTAAGAGTAGTGACAAAATTACCAGCATCAAAACAGAAAGCCAAACTTTATTCTTTGAATTAAAGGAGACCAACCTCAAAACCGAACAACCAGGCCACAAATGCAAACGTATAAGCCCAATTCTACCACGATATCTCAAATAAGAAATCAAAGCAAAGCGAATCAAATAATTTATGATCATCAATTACAAATTTTTAATCTCTAAAACCCTAAATGAAAATTTATAACAGCCAAACAGCCTCTAAGACTACAACTTCAAATAAATGCATTCACATTCAAAATTTACCACAAGAAATACGAAAAATCGATAATGAAAGCGAAGTTGGATAAGCAATGAGAGGGAACGCCAGCCTTACCTTGATAAGCTTTTTAACCAATCGATAATTAAGGCGGGAAATCGGTGGTTATCGGATTGTGGGGACGATGGGAAACGGACTCAGTGTGTCGGGGTTAACGAATAATGGTTTTTATTTAATAAAATGGTGTTCGGAGAGGGGGGAGGAGATAAGATCGAAGGTCGGAATAGAGGAGGAGAAGAGAGGGGGTAAAAGAGAAGGGCTCTCGAATTGTGATCGATGGAGAAATGGAGAGTTTCAGAATAGCTTTGTTTTTTCATTTTATTTGGTCAAATTCTGTCATCAGTCCCTGTACTAGGGATAAATTGTGTATTTAGTATTATGGCTTAAATGAAAAATAAGTGTCTAAAATATGCATCTTTTTGAACTTTAGGTGTTTAAAGTATTCTTTGCTAAAAACAGGTACCTAAAGTTTACACCATTACAATTTTAAGTGTCTGACCGTTAATGGGTGTTAAAAAATTGTGAACCAATCAATACTTGACAAGTGGTACTAATTTGATTTTTTTTAAAAATATTTTGAAAAAAACCAAACTTTTCAATTTTTCAAAAACTTCTAAATTTTTTTAATTTTTACAAAACAATCCCAAATCCAAGCCCCCAAATCGCCGCCCCTGAGCACACCCCTTTGATTGTCGAACCTAGGCCGTCGTTTCTCCCAACACGGCATCACCGAAAACGTTGAACGACGTGATAGACGAACATTAATTCCGCATTTGACGTTCGGTTGGCACGCCGTTCGGCGTTTCTGGTGACACTGTGTTGGGGAAAACTGTTGTCTAGGTTCGGCGACCAAAGGGATGTGCTCAAGGGCAACGATCGCGATTTGGGTTTGGGAAATTTTAGAGATTTGAGGATTGTTTTATAAAAAATGAAAATTTTTGAGATTTTTTTAAATTTAATTTTTTATATAAAAAAATTGTTTTAAGTTTAAATTTTTTTTAAAAATAATATAAACATGACACGTTTCAAGCATTGATTGGTTAATAAATTTTTTAACGCCCCTTTAACGGTCGGGCACTCAAAATTTCAACTGTGTAGATTTTAGGCACCTAAAATTACAACGGTATAAACTTTAAGCATATATTTTTAGTAAAAAAAATACTTTAAACTCATAAAGTTCAAAAAAGATATACTTTAAACTCTTATTTTTTTATTTAAGCCTTTTATGTAAGCCTAAACGAATTTATGTGTAATTGGGTAGTTGTGATATATTTTGATAATCATTACAAATTGTACGTCATGTTGAATCTGTGTAATTGGAGAGTCAGTATAATTAGAGACTCGATTACACTATTCAAGTCTTAAAGTGGTAATTACATTTGTATAGAATTATATTGAGGGTTTAAACACACCTTTAGTTTAAGATGGCAAAGTAATCCGTGCACGTTGGGTCTCGATCAAATAGGGGCGGGTTTTTTTAATAAAAAATAGGTTTTAGTCAAGGCATGATAGGTTTTTAAAAATAAGTAGTAACGAGTTTGGGTTTTAAGGTGATCTTTTTTTAACTTACCTGATATATATATATATTATATTTAATAATTTTATTAATTTTTTCTGGATATGTCAAGTTTAGTTTAACTTTTTATGAAAATTTTTGTACCCAATTATGCTTTTAATAGTCAGGTCAGGATAATATATATTAAACTCGAGTTGGGTAGAAGTCAAAAATTTAAATTTTGAATCGGCTTTTAGGCGGCCAAAAACCTACAATATTAAGTTACATTAACTTAAAATTATAAGTTGAAGAATAATAACTAAATTTATAATTTATGCAATAATATAGAGCAATAATATAATTTAATTCAAGGTAAACTACATATATAACCACCAACTATGGAGTAAGTTTTATTTTGACCATCGATTTATTTTTTTATCAATCAAACCACTAAATTATTAAAATACTATAAATTAAGTCGGTTGTCTAATTGATGAGATGTAGTGGTTGTTAGTGAAAATTGGTATAATTGTACATTTCATTTCATTATATGTTACTGTTATTAACACAATATTCATCTCAGTTCATTTGTTTAGATTATGTATGTTTTAAATTTTATTGAGCAATCTCAATGATAAAGGTGAAATATTTCTTCTAGACGATTTAGGTTCGAGTCTAAATTAGATTAAAAAATAATCCAATTTTAGAATGGGAGGATTTTCATAAATATTGTTTTAGTTTTTTTCTTCTCAAAATATGATACTTCTCATTTCAATTATCGAAATATTATATTTGCTACAGTACTGTAGAAGTCGGATTCAACAGAATTTGACTTTAAACAGTCGGATTTAAATTTATTTGGAAAAAATACTGTTCATAGTCGGATTCTATTAAATCTGAATTTTAAGATACTGTAACAAATGTAATATTTTAAGAATTAAAATATGAAGTACCATATTTTAGGAGAAAACCTGAAGCTATATCGGAGAAAAAATTCATTTAAAATGTGAATGCAAAAATTCTTTACAATCTGTACAACATATCATAGGGGCAAATCAGTCATTAAGCCGAGTCCAGATTAGGAATTGAGGAAAGATTTCTAAACCTTTATTGTTCTTGTATTAAAGCCGTTCTTCGCTCAAAGCAAACCCTAGTTCTTCTCTTTTCAAAGGGTTTTAATAGTAACAATATAAAAGTACTGATAAAACAACAAAAAATTGAAGAAACCCTCTTGATAATCTGAATAGAATTTTGATTATCGAACTGGGTTTTATTTGTTATATAAGATAGTAGCGTGGAAAGTAAGAAAGTCTTCGTCTTTTTTTTTTCTTTGTTTTGTTTGCAGTATTCTGAAACAGAGAGATGGTAAGTGGGGCAAGAACCGACGGGCACATTTCAGCGGGAGTGAGCAAGACAATACAGTCAATCAAGGAAATAGTTGGTAATCACTCTGATGATGATATCTACGTTGCCTTGAAAGAGGCCAACATGGATCCTAATGAAACTGCCCAAAAGTTGCTTCATCAAGGTTACCCCTTTTTATTCCCTTCTTATGTTGCTTTCTTGCCTTTCTTTTTAGTGTTTTGTAAATGGGTTCTGTTTGCTTTTGTAGTTGGTGCCTGGACTTCGAGGTCAAAGATTGATCTAGTTCTTGTTGCGCTTACCTTTGGGCTTTGTTTTTAGGGTTTTATCGTGCTTTAGGGAATTGGGTTGTTTTTCTGTGTTGTTTTGGTGTGTGAAATTTAGTCGTTGTTTTATAATCTTTTATAAGTGATTTCAACCCTTGGCAAGTAAGTAGCATATCCTTTTGTATGTTATGAAAATGACATTGTGATCCTCGTTGAATATCATTCAAAACTAGATCGTTTATACTTTTTATCCTTTTTTTCCCTCGCATACCAATGTTAAGACCCGATTGGCTATGTTTTCTCTGCCACCAACTTGGTAAATTTGTCAACGCTTTGGACGAGGTCTCAAAGATGATAATATATGTATTTTGGGAAGGGGCATGTTGTTTCAGATTGTCTCTTTTGTTTAGGTGATGTTTTACATTCACTTCTATCAATGTTTCTTATTTACATTTAGTCTAGTTTTTCTTCTCAGATACATTTCATGTCGTAAGGAGAAGAAGAGATCGGAAGAAAGAGGTATAATCTTGTATATCTTCTTAATATCATTTTCGGCAAAACTTTTCTGTGTTTGTTTGTGTTTTTTTAGCAAGAGAGCCATGTTCTACAATGTTGTATTTCTTAAGCTTACCTGTTGATTTGCAACGGTTCTCTGTATTTGATGGGTGCTTCTTTCCTTTTCTGAAGTCTTAGTTGTCCCTGTTTCATTATGCTATTAATTTATATATGATATTTAAGCATATGATTGATTTTGTATCCTCAGAGATTGAGACAATGGATAATGCTATGTTACTTGTTGTATCTTGAAACGCAAACTGCTAGAGGGGCTAGTGTACAAAGTTTTTCTGAACTGTTGTTTCGTTATGATAGAGCATTGAGCACCAAGGTTCCATGGAACCTAGAAAATTTTCTGAGAATGAAGGGATGCGATTTCGTACATATCCTGAACGCGGTTCTCGAAGAGGAGGCTATACTCGGACTGCTTTGCCACGTATTGCACTAGTCAATAGAGAGTTTCGTGTTGTGAGGGACAACAGAGTTGATCGAAATACAAATAAAGATGCAAAGCCTCCTTTGTCACAATGCTCAACTTCTTTAAATGAGCGAGTGCCCATGAATGTTGCTGAAAAAGGGTATGCTATTTGGTAGTTATTTATTTATGTTTGCTTGTTGCACTCTAATCTTGATTTATTCTCTTGTTCATTTTGCCTGTATTTACTGATACTATAGTTCTTGTGGAATAGTGCACACTGAGTGTTCCCCTTTTATTACCATTGTGCAGTTCAGCACGAACTCCAAACAATCAGATACCCGTTAGTTCTCAAAGTTCATCTCGAACTTCTAATGCGCCATCCAGTTCACATGCCAGGCATGCCCGAGATGCAAATTCAGGTGGTGTTTCTAGAAAAGAAATATCAGAGGAAAAGCGGAATTTTATTCCTAATGCTGCTTTGCGATCACAGGCAGGGAAACCCAGTAACTATCAAGCACATTCTGGCACTCAATCATCTAGCAGCTTAGTTGTTGGGGTTTACTCGTCATCTACGGATCCTGTTCATGTGCCTTCTCCTGATTCCAGATCATCTGGTGCTGTTGGAGCTATCAAGCGTGAAGTTGGGGTTGTCGGTGTTCGCCGTCATCCTCCCGAAGATGCTGGCAAAGATTCGTCTGGAACAAATACTCTTTCCAATTCACTTGTAGGAAGGGACACTTCATCAGAGGCATTTCGACCTTTTCCTGCAATTTCCAGAACAGAGCGGGAGGTCCGGGATAGTCATAGTAGTGCAGCTGAATCTGCCATGTCTGGGATTTCTGGCAGCAAGTCATTTGTGAGCAATCCTTATGGGAGCAGGCAACATCAACAGGTTTTAGTTCATCAAAAAGGTACTCTTCTTTTCACTTAATTTTAAGCTTCTTGAAAGCTTGAGGAACATCTATAATTGTCGAAGTTAAGTATCTGAGGATGTAAGAGACGATGATCCAGTGATAGAATTATATATCAAGTGTCCATGCCTCTTTGCGATACCTTAGAAGCTTTTCATTCTAGTTATGTGTATCTCCTTTGACCTAGTTGGTATTGCTTTAAACTATTTCTTTAGCAAATGGCTGTCAATAGGTTGTAGCTATTATATCACTTGATTTTAATTTATTTCTGAAGTTTATGTTAGAGTTCATCATTCATATTTGATGCAGCTAACCAACATAACAAAGAGTGGAAACCAAAATCAAGCCAAAAGTCACGAGTTAATAATCCTGGAGTCATTGGAACACCCAAGAAGTCTGCTTCCCCCCCAGCCGATGATGCCAAGGACTTGGGTTCTGAAACTGCTAAATTGCAAGAGAAGTTTTCTCAAGTTAATATCCATGAAAATGAAAATGTCATCATAGCACAGCATATCCGTGTCCCGGAGAACGATCGCCATCGACTTACCTTCGGCAGCTTTGGAGTGAAACATGATTCATCAAGGACTTTTATTCCTGGTTTTCATGGCACTGGTGTTGCAGAAGACTCAAATGGGGAATCTGCTGCAAGGTTGTCCTTTTCTCCCCAATAGTTACTTACATTTGAGTTTAGAGTTCAAATTTTGTTCTAGCCTTGAGACCCAGTTTCTGATGATGGTTCTACTTTTATTTGCGCTAAGCAGTTTGCCTGTGTCTCCTCCCGATACTTCCAGTGATGACAATACTGCTGGCAAGCACATTAACATTTTAGATGATCAACTTAGAGATTCTGGATCTGAGTCTCCACCCTCAGGTACTGCATCCGAACACCAAATGTCTGATAAGAAAGATGCTCCAAGCCCCCAGACTGTTGGCAGTTATGCCGATATTGGATTGGTCCAGGATAACAGTCAATCCTATGCTCCTTCGGAGTCACAACAGCAGCAAGCTCCTCCTGAATTACCTGGTTTTTCGGTAAGCATAATCTTGTAAACATCTACTTGTGTCGTATCCTGAATTAGTATTTCTGAAATTTATATGTTGCTGAAACTGATATAAAGTAACTTCGAATTCTGGAATAATTAGCTTTTTCTTCATTGGTCCGTGCAATGTAATTTTCTAAATTATGGTGTTGGCTTGATAGCAGGCATATGATCCCCAAACTGGTTATGATTTACCATATTTTAGACCCTCAGTAGATGAAACTGCAAGGGGACAGGGTCTGCTATCTCCGCAAGAGGTTAGTGCCAGTAACATGCATATAAGTAGTAGTATTCATTCCCAAAAAGGCTTCTGTTTTTATCACTTGAATTGATGAAAATTTTAAATGATACATAGGTCTTAAGCATTCATGTTGCTAACACCCCTGCATCAACAATACCAATGGTGCAGCCGCAGCAACCTCCAGTGGCGCAGATGTATCCACAAGTTCACATGCCCCATTTTGCTAATCTTATTCCGTATCGTCAGTTTGTCTCCCCTGTTTATTTGCCACAGATGGCGATGCCAGGATATTCCAGTAACCCTGCTTTTCCGCATCCGTCAAATGGTAGCAGCTATTTGGTCATGCCCGGGGGTAGTACTCATATTGGTGCAAATGGCGTCAAGTATGGTATTCAACAGTTCAAACCAGTCCCTGCAGGCAGTCCGTCTGGGTTTGGAAATTTTACCAGTCCTTCTGGGTATGCAGTCAATGCTCCTGGCGTAGTTGGGAATGCAACAGGTCTTGAAGATTCTTCTCGGACCAAATATAAAGATGGCAATATCTATGTTCAAAATCAACAGGTAACTACTTGTTATTCACTCTAATAACATTAGAATATGGGTCACAGATAAACTAAAAATTGAGGACTTAGTTTTTGATATTTGAGGGTTCTTGAATGTTCTGTTCCACCTTGGTTTGGGTTCATGGTGTGATTTGTCTGCCAAGGCACATTGGTGTCTAGTTATCTGCTCAAAGGAAGTTCCTATCTGTGAGTAAAAGTAATACTCATTATTGTGATAAATTGCTATGATATGCGTAATTCAAGTCTCTAAGTGACTGATGTTTGCATCTGAACTAAATATCATATCAGGGTAGGTAACCCTGAAGTACCTGACCATAGGTTTGCTTTGATACTATTTATTGAATTGAGTCTTACAACTATGGATTTGGATCCTCTTCAATACTTTTTCATCAATTTTTTCCTAATGCATGCACCCATGGTCATTGATACATGAGGAGCTGCAATGAATGAGTATGCTTGCCACATGTGAATTATGATAAAGATATATTTGACCAGTAATGAACAAAAAAGTAACAGAGACGTTCTCTTCCATACCCATAAGTTCTATTGTTTTGATTTTTGCACGTGGATGAGCATAGACTTTCTTTACTGATCGAGTCCTGATATATTTCACTTGGGTTGTTCGATTGCCACTGCCTCTTTGCCAACTGCATTGTTATTCTACAGGCCGACACATCGGATCTCTGGATGCAGAACCCGAGGGAGCTACCAAACATGCAATCTACTGCATACTACAACATGCCTCAAACACCGCACGGTTATATGCCATCTCACACAGGCCATGCTTCTTTTAATGCTGCTGCTGCTGCACAATCTTCTCACATGCAATTCTCGGGGTTGTACCATCCTCCACCACAGCCTGGTGCAATGGCAAACCCGCATCATCTAAACCCCGCAATGGGAGCCAACGTCAGTTTCGGGGTTGCTCCAGCTGCTCCTGGGGCGCAAGTAGGTGCTTACCAACAGCCTCAATTGGGTCATCTTAACTGGACATCGAACTTCTGAATGGTATCAAGCTAACCCTTTTTCTTGTAAGGGAGTGAAGTAGCTATAGGAAGTTATGAAATTTCTTTGTGCAAACCCACAATCTTTTTAATTCAATGTGTTCAATCTCCAGCTCCTCTTAATTTCTGTAAGCCATTGATGTGCTACATAGCCTAAGCTTGATTAAAATGAAAAAAATCAGAACTTCTAACTTGTTACAACCCAATGTGGCCATTCATCTAAGTTGGTTTTAATAATTCATTGTACCACTCAAGTCGTAAATCCATATATGTGCCTTTGTTTCATTCATCCTATTGTTAAATTACTATTAGTAGTGGTAATATGAAGTATTATTATTGAAATGGTTTTTCTTGATCAGAGATGTTGGGGTTTGGTCTTGCTTGCATGAAATCTGATTTCAGGTTCTAAATTGAATGGAGAACTTGATCTAGACCAGTGTTACTAATTCGCGGTTCGCTTTGATTCGCGGAACGGGTACGGGATCGCAATTCATTAGTCTTATCGTTGGGGGTAGTTTTCTTTAAAACGCAGTTTGGGATTAAAATTCGTGATGATATTTTGTTTGGTTCGCTGATAAAT
The DNA here is from genome assembly GCA_019671005.1 of Hibiscus mutabilis. Classification (NCBI taxonomy): domain Eukaryota; kingdom Viridiplantae; phylum Streptophyta; class Magnoliopsida; order Malvales; family Malvaceae; genus Hibiscus; species Hibiscus mutabilis. The sequence goes on along the minus strand of CM033722.1, from coordinate 61,713,971 downwards.
TTTTAAGTAAATTATCTATATGTTCATTTATTCCTTTTCTTTTCGGCAAAGCAATTATTATTACCCAAATGACTTATAAATACCTCAACACATTTAATGGTAGATAACACTAATAAAAGGACAAGAACCTTTCCTTTCGATATTTCTCTGTTGTCAGAACAACTTGATTTATATTATAAAAAAGCGCAAAGCGTACTACAGTCATTATACAATGCATAAGTTAAGATTATGTATTTAAAGTTAATTATAAAATAATTATTAAATTATTTAAATAATAAAACTATTATTGAAAGATTATGTATTTAAAGTTAATTTTTTATTCATCTTTTTAATAAAGAAGATAGGTTAAAATTTATAAAAATAAAAAAGTTATGCAGTGGGAGAGAAAGATTATTTGGAAGGATTTTGACATAAATAATGAGAGACGTGATCAAAAATTGTGCCTTGCAATGGGCTCACACGTACTTCTAGGTTAAAAGTGGGTAAATTATACTGTTAATTACTCAACTATCTTCACACTCCTATTTTAGTCACTCAACTTTTAAAATTTTTAATTTACTAGCTTAAGTTTTGGATTGCTCTTGTTTAGTCACTCTGAATTATTTTATTATTATTTTCCTATAACATGATATTTTTTTATTATTATAAGAATAATTTAAAATAAAAAATAAAATCAAAATTTATTACTATTGAATAAAAAATAAAATTATATCCTAAATCTACCAAACCTTAAACTCCAAAACCCTCTTCTTCTTCAACCACACCATCACCGGTCGAACTTTACCGATCCTCTACCACTCTCAGTAACAAGAGTGTGAAGGGGAAACAAAAGCTAAAATATATTTATAAAAAATAAAATGAACAGGGGTTACTTTGTTTTGTTGTGCATGACATGTTTGTTAAACATGTAACATAGCATATATATATATATATAAAAGGGTCAAAAATTCATAATTTTTTACAAGATTTTTCACTACCACCGGTGGAGGAGGATATTATTAGAATTTGAAAGCTTTCATTTTTAAATTTCGTTGCTTACATTTTATCAGGGCATAGACAGGGGTAACGTTGTATTTCACCGGACTCACACCTTAAAGTCAGGCCGATGAAGGTCTAACCGGTGAAGGTGTGGCTGGAGAAGAAGGGGGTTGTTTTGGGATTTCTAGATTGGTATTAAAATTGAGGAATATGGTTTGGGTGTGTTTAAGATATGATTTTAGATTTTTTATTTTAAATTATTTTTATTTTAATTAATAATAAAATATGATTTCATTTTTATTTTAAATTATTTCTATATTTAATAACAATAAAAATATCATGTCATAAAAAAATAATAATAAAATAATTTAGAATGACAAACAATAGTAATGTAAAAGTTTAGTTAGTAAATTGAAAATTTTGAAAGTTGAGTGACCAAAATAGTAGTGAAAAAGATAATTAAATGGTGATATGTGTAATTTGCCCAAAACTCATTTCCTTTTCTTCTTCATCCGTTCCCCTTCTCCTCATCTTCTTCTTCGATAGTATTTTTTTCTGCAAGCTTCTTCAATACTTTTGGGAATGGATTTTTGGTACGTTCATTTGTTCGTTCCAATTCGCGTTCCTAAACGAATTGGAACGAAAACGAACCATGAATTAGAATGCACGAATCCAAACGAAATTTATGGGGTTTTGGGCGTAACACTAATCTAGACCTATCAATCGGGTGAGTCAGGTCGGTTTTGAATCGGGTTAGCTCTAACATTTGTGTATTTTGGGTTTTGGTCATTTTAGGTATGTATTAGTTTTAGGTTGAGTCATTTGGGGTTCAGACTCTTAGTCTTAGCTTAGTTAGGGTCATTTTGGGTTCGGGTTGAGTGGGGTGACTTTTATGATCAAATTGAGTTCGAGTTTGGGTCAAAATTGACAAATTTATCCTTGATCTAAGGGACAAGTATAGGTGGGAGGATGGAATTGGGAAAATATGGGTTATGTTGAATGGAAGTTTGGGTCCCGTATTCATGATGAGAAAGGGATCTCTACATGCTCTCCAGCACAAACCAACTATATGGTCCACCCATTGACCTTTTCATGTATACTCTTGAACCCTTTTTCTTTTCCAATCAATGTTTAATTTAGAACTTGGTCGATGCTTATCTTATTTTCAAACTGATTTGCGTTGCACACCTGATTTTGATGGGTGAGTCTCCCAACGAGAAATTTCTGCATACATAATGTCTTAAACTCAAGACCTGTGCTTAAGAGATACTAAACTGCTTACCACTTGGACCAATCCACGTGATATTACAAAACTATATGATTATTATTTGCATTAACATATAATCCCCTGTTCACCATATCAACTGCATGCATAATTACATTGCTGATTTGCTGCAAAAGGATGGGGTTTTAGCATATACTCATACTAATAGAAAAAAAATGGTTAAATTATATTGCCGACGATCACGTTAATATTACCAACAAACATAACAACCCATTATTTTCCTAATTTCCTCTTTAATTTTTCACCTGTTCTTTTCCTATTCCCCTAAAAATCGAGTTCGTGATTTGTGATAATGATATACGTTAATTGTTGACATTAAATCTTAAATTTATAAAGTAAATATATGAAACTATACTTTAAAAAAGTATCAAATTATTTATCTACTAATAAATTCTATTATGATGAATTATTTTAAAAGAATATTTTTAATTCGAATACCCTCTAGAATGAAAACGAAAGAGAAAATCACTAAAAAAAAAACCCAAAATCATGGTCATGCAGGATAAATTATATCACGAGTCATTCCTGCCACGTCATTCATGGGACCAACCAATAAAACCTCCTATCTCATTATTTTTTCCATGTCATATTTTTACTAAGTAAATCTTTACTTGATAAAAATTGTTTTTAAAATTGATTTACAGTAAATATGAGTGAAAATTTACTTGTAAAAATATGACATGAAAAAAATAATGAAATGAATGATTTTTATTGGTCGATCCCATAAATGACTTGGCGGGAATAACTCATGATATAATTTCTCGTCATGCACATTAATTTCTTAAAAGACAAAAAGTAACTAATTAAATCACTAATTAATTTGCCACGTCACCTTTCCACCCTGACATTGGTTCGAGCTTGGACCCACTTTCCCTAACCATTTATATGTACTTTCCAAAGACCGAAACATATTAAAGCAAACAAACAAAATTATATGGTCAGAACATGCTCCAAATCCTTGTATTTTTATATATTTATAATTTAGTAGTCTTACTTTTATTTTCAGGAATTTAATCTCTTTACTTTTAAATTTTGAAAAATTCGGAAAACCAAAATTATATGGCCAAAATATGCTCCAAGTCCTTGTATTTTATGAACTTAAAATTTAATTCTCATACTTTAAGAATTTAATTATCTATTTTTAAAATTAAAAAAAAAGTTAACAACCTCTAGAGCAAGTTGTTAAAAGCTCTTAGTTGACATCTCTCCTCCCCTAAGTTGTGGGTTCTAGACCTAGTAGGAGCAAATTTTCCCTTCCTCCTCCCCTAGGTAGAAATTGTTCAAAAAGAAATAAAAAAAACAAAATTATATGATCAAAACATGCTCTAGGTTCTTTTATTTTTATATATTTATAATTTAGTCTTCTTCCTTTTATTTCCAGGAATTTAGTCCCTCTACTTTTAAAACTTAAAAATAAAAAAATATGGTCAAAATATGCTCCACTCCATGTATCTTTATACATATGGAATTTAGTCCTACTTTTATTTCCAAGAATTTATTCTCCTACTTTTATTTTCAGGACTTTAGTCCTATTATTTTCAGAAATTTAGTCCTACTTTTAGAATTTATTTAAAAAATAATATTGTGAAAATATGTCCCAACTCTCTGTACTTTTATACATTTGGAAATCATTCCTACTTTTATTATTCAAAATTTAAAAACTTAAGTTCAAATTCTTAAAACAATAAAATTCTTTTCTTAAATTCATTGGTTTGGCAGTTTGAAATAAAGAAAAACTGATCAAGAAGCCATGTAACCAAATATGACATTATAATGGATATGAATTTAACAACATAGTTTTAATGAGGGTAACCATTATACTTGATTTTTTTATTTGAAAGGTATATGGACTAAATTCGAATTACAAAAAATACAAGGTTTTGAAGAATATTTTAATATATATGTGGTTAGGATTCACTCACATAGTACGATAATTCAAATATTATTATTATTTGTAAAATCTCTTCATTTCCTGTGGTTAATTTAACTATCCATTTTTACTATCTTATTATTAAAAAAAAACATGTAAAACTTTTTTATAAATTTTGTACTTTCATTCTCACTGTCCAACTATCTAAAACAACATAAAACTTTTAAATTTCAGCCTTTTTCAACATATCATATAGTTCATACACTAGCGGTGAAAATAAGAAATTTCTATAATTACCTTAGTTTTAGGGTTTAAAATTTAGGGTTTATGGTTATAATTTAGGGCTTGTAGTTAAAATTTAGGGTTTCTGGTTATAATTTAGGGTTTATAGTTGGAATTTAGGGGTTAGGGTTTATATTTATGATAATATAATTAGGGATTTAGGCTTTAACCTATAAAATTTGATTTCTAACCGCAACTCTTAAATTTTAAATCCCTAAACCCTAAATATTTATCCATAAATTAAATTTATAAACCCTAAAACTAATGTGTTTGTGTATGATTATTATAAGGATATGATCCAGTTACTCAGTGTACAAGTTGTTAAGTTTTACACATTTTTTGAATCGTTGGATGGGGGAAACAGATGGTGAGATTAACAGTAAAATATGTGAAGAGTATCACTTGGCGAAAACGATCCAAAAATACGTATAAAACTTAAAAATTTGTACACTATATAAGTGGATCCTAACCCTTATATATATATAATATATATATATATATAAATAATAGCACTCTAGTCTACTACCACTCTCTCAACTAGAGGTGGTAAATAGGTCATTAGGTTCGGTTTCGGTTCGGGTCATTTCGGTTCGGTTTATTTCAAGTCTGACTACATTCAGTTTAAATTCGGTTCGGTTCGGGTCTGGTTCGTTTTAGTTCGGGTCTATGGTGATTTTGGTTCGGGTATCGAGTCAAGACTTTAGTTCGGTTGATTTTTGGTTCGGTTGATTTCGGGTCGGTTGATTTCGGGTCGGGTCAATATCGGGTTAATAGGCTATTGTTTTAATCGGGTTTTCGGCCCATGTTAGGTTTTTCCACCATATATATAACTTTATATAGCATGTATATTTGACTTTTTGGCGTGTTGTGCGACAATTCAAATCTCTTATTTATTTATTTATTTTAATATATTTTTTATTTCGGGTTGCTTTCGGTTCGGGTGAAATCGGTTCGGTTCTATTTTCGGTTCAACTGAAATTCGGTCCGGTTTTGGTTCGATTCGGTTCGGTTTATTTCGAATTTCAAATCAAATTTGGGTCATCGTGTTCGAATCGATTTCGAGTCTTAATTTGAGTAAATTAATTCAATTTTTGGGTCTCGGATCAAGTTTGTCAGGTCTACTCTCAACCCATCTGCTCTGTTCTTCAGGCGTGGCTTTTGGCTTTCATTACTCCTCTCTTTTTTCTCTCCCTGGAAGCCACCAAGATTAACCCATCAAATAAAAATGTCTTCTTTCTTCTTTTCCCAATGTCTCTTTGTTTCTTTCACAGAACTAATCATGCTTGTTTCTGCCATTAATCTCTGTCTTTCCCTTGTTGTTCCCAGCTCTTGACCCCATACTCTTCCAACCAGACAATAAAGACCAAACAACATAATTCAATTCCCGCTGTTCTCTTGTTTTTCACCATATAAAATGCCAAGAGAAGATTGGTATCAAATCAGGAGAGAAAACAAATCTTTCTCTTCGTCTCTTCTCGATTCCATCTACCGTTCGATCGACGAATCCAACGGTGTTGATCGAGACGAAGAGTTGATTTTTCATAGAGACAAGACCATCATGAGGAAGAAGAAGCAAAGCGGTACTTCACTGAAACAACAAGTGAATAATAGCATTCCACGCACGGATTTAAATTGCGGTTGCGGCAGTGAAATTAAAGCATTTGGGATTGATCCAATGTTGTTTAATTCGAGCTCAACGTCCTCAGGTTCGAGTTGCAGCGGCGGGTTTTCGTCGTCGGAGTCGGATTCATTTTACAGTGCGAAATCAAAGTCATCGCCGTCGTTGTCGTCTTCGTCTCATTGCCATAGGCAGAAACCTAAACCGATTCGGACCAGTATTTTCCCAGCTCCCAAACACGAAGTGCTCGGAAGAAATGTCCATGGCAGTGTTTCAACACAAAAGGCGCCAAAGCATGAAGCTGGTGGGTTCATAAGAACAAAATCCAAGGCCATGAAGATTTACAATGACCTGAAAAAGGTCAAGCAACCGATATCTCCGGGCCGTAAACTCGCAAGCTTCATTAACTTGTTGTTTACTTCGGGGAATCCGAAGAACCCGAAGAAGTTGACGTCGGAGAAACCGGCGTCAACATGTCCTCCGGCCTCCTCGTTTTCTAGATCATGTCTGTCGACGACAAAAACTACTTCGGAAGGAAATGTCGGGACGGCGACAAAGAGATCGGTTCGGTTTTGTCCGGTTAGCATCATTCTCGACGAGGACTCAAAGCCGTGTGGAGAACTTAAAATCCGCCATGAAAAAGAGATTGAGTACCGACACCGCATCATCGAAGAAAACCGTAAGGTTACGGAAGCTGCAAGGGAGCTTTTAAATAGTTACCGGAAGCAGAAGAACGAAGAGTGCAATACGATAGACATCGACGACGGCAACGATGACGATGCAGCTAGTTATGCAAGCTCGGATCTGTTCGAATTGGATAATCTTTCGGCCATTGGGAACGAAAGGTATTTAGAAGAATTGCCTGTGTATGAAACAACCCATTTTGATACTAATCGAGCCATTGCTAAAGGTTTGATTATGTAATATCTAAACAATTTGTGGGGTTTACATAAAAAATAATAAAAATATTACGCCATAAAATTAATTACTTCCATCTTTTCAATTCTTACGAGTATTATTTTCTTTAGCTTGATCATTTACTTAGATTTCCATAAACATGGAGAAAAGACGTGAAATCAAATAAAGGTTAAATTCTGGTTTTGGTCCCTTTATTACGTTTAAATTAAAGATTTAGTATTTACACTTTTTACTTAAAAATTTTCCCTATTAACCTATCATACGGATATTGAACCTAAGCTTTCCTAACAGTCTCATTCGAACATCTTTTTAATTAATGAAAAAACATCAGCAGCTTGCCTGGCTCTTGCTCCATGCAATCTAAAATTTCTTTCTTGCCATATCAGAAATTTGAATATACTTAAATATAATTGTCTTCGACTTAATTGAATTTAAATATAGAAAAGGGATCAAATCAAAATTTGACCTCTTAATAAATGATGACATATTAGTAATTAAAAGGAAAATGATAAAAAAAATCTACTAGTTGACCTTATCTTATATGGGTTAGAATTTCGGTACATAAATATAATATTTTTTATTTAATTAAAAAATTAGAAACGGTGAAGAAGGTTTAAATTAGGCGAAAAGTTGGGGCAGATTTTCTAATCTCATCATAAAAAAAAAAAACTTTCTTTGTCTTTTTTACGTCAATTTTGTGGGGCCTTCATTGCTTCAACATGAACATTGCTCTTGGTTATTAGTCAAACAAAAAAATGCATCGATATTTTACTTTTTTATTTTTTTTATAACTACTGATATTTGATTTAATGATCGAATAATTTAAATCAAATACTATAAAAGTTTTTTATAGAATGGTCCTCTTAATCTAATTTACTTCGTAACGTCTTTTTCCTTTAAGTCAACTGAGAATCAAATTTAAAATTAAACAAAATAAAATTATTAAACTTTTGATAATTCTATAATGGTCCCAAAAGAAGATGACAAAAGATCTAATCTTTGCTTCCATGTCATAGGAGCAAAATGGTTGAAAATGATCTCCTCCATTAACCTAACCTATTAAAATATTTCTATATATTTAAAATCAATAAATAAAACTTATTATGGTTTTCGTCCTTTTATTATGTTCAAATTCGAGATCTACTCGCTCTAGTTTAATTTGGCATTGTTTGATCCTTTATTTCTACGACGAATTAGTTAGTTCAAAAAATTAACATTGTTAATTATTGCAAAACACAAACTGACTTATAATCCGAATATATTCGAATCTAGAATAAACTAACTTTGGGTAGAACTCAAACGTAAACACTTAAGGTCGTAAGTCTCGACCTTGTTGACACAACCAAAACCATTAACAATGATATTAATTAATTAGATTGACCGATGACATTATTAAAGAAAATATATGTACTAAATCCTAAATTTCAGTGTAATAGAAGGACCAAAACAATAATACAACTTTTGCATAATTTTTTAAAAAGTTAATTGCCTTAACTAAAGGACGGACGAGTTATTTTATATTAGAATAAAATTCAAAAATAAACAAAAGCAAATGGGTATTTAGTCGTAATAACAAATGATTATCTCTCCAAAGTATTCAAAAGAAAGGGAGATGTTTAAGATACACTTAAGAGGACCACTAAATCTTAACAGTACTTCGATATCCTTTTTATTTTTGACAATTACTTCGATATCCTAAATATTCTTAATTAAGTTATCATAACACATAATAAATAATTTAATTAATTAATAGATGGAGAGTTGAGTGTGGAACACACAGATAACAGCTCTATAATTTAGGATTAAAGTTATCAGTAGAGTTACCAATAACCAGTTAGTCTAGCGGGATGAGACGTTTGATCACTTAAGCAATGTTAGAGATTTAAATCCTAACGTGAATGAAAAAAATTGGGCTAACAGAATTGCCTCATGATGGATCTCTATAAAATTTGATTCGGATTAATCGGCGTATGTTTCATGAGCACTCACTGGCTTGCACTTTTATTTAACCATATAAACAGGACGGAAGTGTTTGTCCTGTCATGAATCTCAAATACTTAATAAATTTTAGTTTAATAATAATTTAGTCCTCGTTAAAAATATAAGTATTTACTAAGTATTTTATTCAAGAAGAGACGAGATAAAAGAAGGGTGGGCAGGAACCCTACTTTTTTAGTCTAATATTAATTTAGGTCCTTATAAGTTTAAATATTAGAATAATTAGACATCATCTCTCGAATTTTAAGTTTAAATACTTAATAAAGTTCTTATATTTTTAAAATTTAATCATTTGACCTTCCTAATTTTCGATATTAACTCTGAACCTGCACATAAACATAAACCCTAACCATATATATAACTTACCAGTTTTCAATTAGGGGCTGAGTCCACCACCAGATGCTTTTAATCATCGGCTCGACAATCTTTATAGCTGTCCATACAGAAAGTTACTTATGTTGGGTGAAGAAAATATGTAGTAAATGATCTTTAGATTTTTGCTGTATTCCTTAATTACCGTTTGTTTTCAACAACGGCAGGGCTTGTGTGGGCTTCAAACTTGATTTTAGGCTGTCTTCAAAGTTCGAATAAATTTTTTTTATTTAAAACTGTAATATGTTTTACTACTACACTGACCGACACTTGATATTAGTTTCGCAAGTAAATTATAATTGTAAAATGACGGTTGTATTACACGTGAACATATCACTTTTATTCAAATAATATCGTTACACCGACAACTAGTTGATTAGTGTATATATAAATTTTTTGATAAGGGGAGAATAGAGAGAAGAGTTGTCCCAAGTCAAATTCGAGACTTGATGCAAAACTTAATTATCTATGATTTTGGTATTGGAAAAAAAGGTTGGGGAATTGAAGGTGATGCTTGAATATATTGATGTTGTTTGAAGATTGAGGAGTGGAAAAAGTGTAGTTTTGTTTTTTACTGACAAACACATAGGTTAATGAGGTTAAATCTAATGGTGAAAAGTAATTTGGGTTAATTATATCACAGGTTATTCAATTATGGGTAATTATTCTATGCACAAGCATTTGCGGGAAACTTTGTTAACACAAGTACTTTAGTTTTAGGGTTTAGGGATTCTTTTTAGGGTTTAGAGTTTAGAGTTTAGGGGTTTAAGTGTAGTCGTTTTCAATTTAGGAACTGCTGATAGAATTTCGAGATTATAGTTAAAATTTAGAGTTTATAGGTTAAAACCTAAATCTCTAACCATATTACCCCAAAACCTAAACTCTAACTCTAAACTCTAAAATATAACCCTGCGTCTTAAATTCTAACCATAGACCCTAAATTCTAAACACATACACCGAAACCCCTAAACTCTAAACCCTAAAATTAAAGCGCTTGTAACAACATAAAGTTTTCACTGACTGCGTATAGAATAATAATCCTTCAATTATTACTAAAGATTCAAATTATCATTAAATTGTAAAACAATACAAATGAGTCATTATATTTATTTATTGTCACTATGTTGTTTAATGTGTAACGGACATTAAATTTGTTAAGTTTTTTTATTATAATATTTATCGATTGTAATAATCAAGTCATTTTATTTATTTATTTTGACAAATCTTAAATCTAATTCCAATCCTAATTCTAGAGGGGACGGGAAGTGGAGACTCTAGGGAAAGAAAAAAGAGGTTCTTGGTGGGTCTAAAACCCATGACCTAAAGGAATACGAGTAAACAAAAATGAGTAGCTTGGCCAACCGGCTAAATATGCTTTCCCATGTCACTTTATTTATCGATTATAATAATCATGTCATTCAAATAAAATTAAAAAGTTAACTATAGGTCAAAAACCATTGGTTAAACAAAAGGGTAAAGTACATAAATGGTCACTAAACTATCCCTAAAAATATAAAATGGTCACCAAACTTTCAAAAATTACATAATGGTCATTAAAATTTAGTTTTTATTACAAAATGGTCACTAGGCCGTTAACTGTCGTTAACTGGGAGACGCGGTAGTTACGGAATTTTGTATAATAACATATTTAATCCTCAATATTTACACATTCAATCAATTTAGACATCAATAATGACGGTTAAATTAGGAATAAATTAATTAAATATGTTAATATGGAGGATTAAATGTTATATTATTTAAATTTATGTAACTATCATGTCACCCAATTAGCGAAAGTTAACGACTCAATGACCATTTTGTAACAAAAACTAAAATTTAGTGCTCATTATATAACATTTGAAAGTTTGGTGACCATTCTATATTTTAGAAATAGTTTAGTGACTATTTATGAACTTTATCCTAAACAAAATAATATATGGATTAGTGAGTTATTGAGTCGGAGATTTCATTTTTTTCATATAAAACAAATTACCTCAATAAACCTTATTAAAAATTTCTCTAACCTAAATAAAAAAAAATTACTTATTAAGATAATTACAAGAACAAAAATCAAAAAGATCAAAACGGGACTAAGAAACACGTGAAGCGGTAGACAGCATGTACAAAAGCTGTCGCGCATGAACACGTGTGAACCTTTCTTCACAGATCCCCGTAAGATACGCTAATCATAAAAATGTTAAAAATATCTCTAACCTCTCCCCCCGTATATTTAATCTTACATCTCTCCAAAACAAAAATATTAAAATTAGAAACAACAATTATACAGTTATGAATCGAAAATAGGATATTTCATGTAAAATGTTTTTGTTTGTGAACAATGAGAGATATTATTAATAATTCCATCAAACTTAGAAAAATACTTAAAACGACAAACGAGCACAAATTATTTTTTAAATAGTCAGATTCGATTATCACTTTATGAAAGAATCTATCAAAACAAAATTTAAAGTTGTAAAACATTTTTAAAAAATAGATTTAATTCAATCATAAGGTAGTATCTTAGTTTGGTTTTAAATTTAGATAAATTTACGCACACTTATAGGCTATGTTGCTCGAATTCAGATCAATTAAGATGAATATCACCCTTTACCAGTAGTACCACTCAACTCGTTAAGTGTAACGACCCGAATTTTTTGAGTCAACAATGGACGTTGACCCGGGTCTTGGACCAATACGTTGGGCTGAGATGTTGGGCCATTATGGCCTCCGTGTGTTGTTGGGCTTGCTTGGTGGTTTGGGCTTGGCTTATGTTGGGTTTTGAGGAATGGTATTATGGTAAAACCATAAATAGGGGAAAAGGCTGGTAGAGCCTTAACATTTTCTGCAGAAAAGGGAGGCGATGATATCACCTTGGCTCCATTGTCCTCCTCTCCCAAAAACCATCTCCTTTCTCCTACCCAATAACCAAAAGAAAAGATGAAAGCTTGAGGTTGAAGAGTGTGAATCTCGGATTGGTGATCAAGAGAGATTTGATCAGCAAGCAAGGATCTATCTTTAAAGGTAAATATCTCCTAGTTTGGTGGAAGTTGGGTTTGAAGCTCGGAGCAAGGAAGAAGAGGTGGAAGAAGCTTGGTTGCTGCCTTAGTTCGTGAATTCTTGTTAAAGGTCAGTACATCTCTGACTCCTACATTTCATGAGCGCATAAGATGATTGTCTTGCTTGGTTTTATGTTTATAGGTTGCTTAGTTAGGGTTCTTGAGCTTTAAACCACTCAATGGTAAATCACGTTTTAGGAGCTAATAATGGGTAAAACTGGTAGGAAATCACCTAATATACTCCAAATAATTTGTAGGAAAGATTTGAGACTTATTCATAGGGGTTAAGGGTGGGATTGGTGTAATCTTGAGCTCTAGGTTTCGAAATCTAGGCTCGAGTACCGATACGAGGTAGCTGCGTACCGGTACTCCTTTGTATATTAAGGGACAGTTTGTGAGGGGTGTACTCGTATGCCTCCCCGTGTATCGATACCCCTCACTTAAATGGAAAACCTAGTAGCGCTTAGGCGTAACGGTACGCAAGGGGCGTATCGGTACGCACTATTACATTACTTGGAAAGGTTTTGAGTATCGGTACGGTACGTAGCGTATCGGTACGTCCTTAGGATGAACTCCTTCAAATCTAGTAGGGGTACCGGTTCCCGTTGGGGAGTACCGGTACGCGATGTTGATTGCCTATGAGAGGCTTAGCGTACTAGTACGCAAATAGTGGAGTACCGGTACAGGCTTGGATCGGTACGGGACGATCACAGTACCGATGTTGAGTACCGATACGGGGTAAGAGCGTATCAGTACAGCTTTTGGTCTAACTCTATCAAACCTAGTTAGGGTATCGGTACTCATGGGGGAGCATCGATACTAGGAGGGCGGTACTAATACTCACCTTGGAGTACCGATACTTACTGGGCAATCTGTCAATGAAAATTGAGTTCGCGTTTGGGGGTTCTATAATTCATGGTAAAGGATCCGGTAGGTCCCTAAAGGTATAAAATAAACTCTAAACCTAAGAAATCGAGGTTACACCCCGTATGTGGATTAAAGGCTAATGGCTTAGTAACAGTTGGATAAGTTGCTTGGTTTGGTAATCCATAGGGGTCCGTGGTGGATTAGTTATTGCTACGAGGTAGCTTGGGGTCCTTGATGTGTGCTGAAGGGACGTTCATGTGGGATGATTGCATTGAGTAATGAGATAATCTAACGAGAAAGGCATAAATAAATCCTAAAGGCATATAATAAATAGTGTAACAAACGAGTCATGTCTTGGGGCATTGGTAATGGTTGACCGGATGCCTTTATCTCTCGGTGAGATATATTGATGCTCGGGGGAGCATGTGGTATCGTATGAGTCTTGGTTAGAAATCTGGATGTCCTAGAGTCAGTGCAAAGGCACTTAAATAAGGGGATGGGTACTCCGGGCTATGTGATCGAGTACATCCGATGTATCCACGAGCTATGTAATCTGGATGCGGTCTGAAACCTATCCTTGGGCTATGTGATCAGGATATGGAAATACAACTCGAAGGGTTATGTGATCTCGAGTAATCTTGTTCAGCTATGTGATCCCAGGATAAGACTACTTGTGGCTATTGTGATCTAAGTATGTCTAAGACGTATCTGTGGCTATAGTGATCCGGATATGATTCTTACCCGACGGCTATGTGATCACGGGTAAACCGAAGGCCGTGTGAGCATAGGAAAAATATTAGGGCTTCATTGGCCATTAGGGAATGTTTGTTATTTACGTTGTTGTATGGATAAACAATGTTGACTAGTTACCCTTGGGCTATGTGATCAGGGTAGGGTTGTTACTCGATGGGCTATGTGATCGCGGGTACGAGTTGTATTACCTTTGGGCTTTGTGATCAGGGTATGAGATATAACACGATGGGTTTTGTGATCTCGGGTATAGGCTAGATAACCCTTGGGCTATGTGATCAGGGTATGAGACGTAACTCAGTGGTCGGTGGGACCTCGTGCACGGTAAGCCTGGGATGTCTTGGTAGACTTCTTATATAATAGTGGTATCTCGAGACAGCGGTAAGCTCTAGCTAGGATATGCTAGAAGATGATCCTTATAAATGGAGAAGGCTTTCTGTGCACTCTTGAATATATTATCATGCATGCTTGTTTTATGATATTCATGAATTGCGGTAGAGTAGAAATGTACCACTGAGCTTTGTTAGCTCAGCGTGTGGAATTGTGGTTTCTTCCGTGCGTAGGTTGACATGTTGCGTTTGGAGGAGCACATCGAGGAAGATTTTCCAATATCGAGCCAATCTTAGAGTACTGTACTTGATGTTTAGTTTGGACTGGTTGTATTCATAGGACCTTACCACAGTCGAGTCTGTATTTTATTCTGATTTATTGTATTTGGTCAAATGGAGTATTTTAATTGGAACTTATGTTTTGTAAACCCCTTTTAATATCATTACTACGTGGATTTTACGGTAATAGATTATTTCAAGAATTCCTAACTTGTGGTTTTAAACAAGAAATTTTGATGTGTTTGTTTTGGGTGACCCGAAAGTGATGCTACGAATCCGGGACAGAATCGGGGTGTTACAATTTGGTATCAACCTAGGTTTAGTCAATTCTAGAAAACTCTTGGGTGTTGTAGAGGCCGTGGTAAGGTGTCTAGTGAATACGAGTCCCTAAAGTTAAGTGTACTTTATAAGACTAGGGATCCTAATGTGCCACCTTGTTTGTTGTGTTTCAGAAAAGGATTGATGGAAGGTAGAACCGGTAGTGGAGAGGCAAGTCACTTTTGCGTCCTAACATCTGCCCCTTTTGCGTGTGGTGCAAGCTATCCCGAGGTAATTCGAGACGCCTCGCAAGACCCCTGTAGAGAGGCTTCATCGTTTTGGACCTAAGAGTATCGAAGGCTTGGGTGAGGATGACCCGATCAAGGCTGACCAGTGGTTGCGTGACATACAGAGAATCTTGAGACGGATGAAGGAAAGCCCAGATGATGATCTTGATTGCATTGTTTCCCTTCTGAAGGGCAATGTACACGAGTGGTGGAAGACCGTAGAGTTGGGTCTAAAGCCCACGCTCCCGACATAGGACATCTTTGTGGATGAGTTTCAGAAAAAGTACATCAGTGAGGTACACATGGATAAGATGAATGACCAGTTTCTGCATTTGGTTCAGGGAGATCGAACGATGTTTGCTTATGAGCAAGAGTTTTTATGTTTGAGTCGTTATGCCCCAAAGTTGGTTGCCACAGAAGAGTTGAGGTGCAAGAGGTTCAGACAAGGCTTGAATGTTGACCTTCAGTTGCATGTGACAGCGGGTCTGCTTGTGACATTCTCTGAGTTGGCCAATAGTGCGAAGGCACTTGAACGACTTTAGAGTTTAGCATCTAATCAGTTCAAGGATTTTAGAGGTCGTAATGCGGAGACCCCAAATATCATGAATCCTCATCTCTGTCCGCACGAGAGGTTTTATGCTTCGAGAAGTTCGAATAGAGTTGCTTCAAACCAGTCGCCGAGAGTTAGCTTAGGATCTAGATTGAGGGTTTGTAGAGGCTCTTTGTTTTCTACGCCAGAAGAGAGTGTTGCTGGTTCTGTTGGAGCACCACTGCCACCGGCGTGCGAGCATTGTGGCTGACGTCACTATGAAGTATGCTTTTGCTTCAGAGGATTTGTTATCAGTGCCGGACACCAGGGCATATGGCAAATGATTGCACAGTCATGGATGAGGACTCATCAGTTCAGTCTCAGAGGTTGGCTACTCCCCTACTTGATCAGAGTTTTGCTAGAAGCGGGGCTAGGGCACCGTCAAGCTATCGAGGTGGAGGTCTTGTAAGATCCACTTCCAGGGTAGGCGCGCGAGGCGTTGCGAGGTAGTTTGTAGCTCATATTAGAGTTGACAACGTTGCGACCGAGGATATGACAGGTAAATAAGTTTGTGTTGGTTTTAGCTGTTGTGTTAGCCGTTTAGCTCTTCGGTTGTGTAATATACCGGTACTTGTGATATGTATCTCAGTAAATTTTGAGTTTGTTGTTGCTTTAGGCGGTAAATAGAATTGCATCCTTTGTTAGATAGGGTTTTATCATAGATGGTTGTTGAGAGAGCAAGTGCGTCGTAGGTTGCGTGTAAGAAGCGGTGAAGTTTAGATTGCTTGAATCTAGTTGTTAGTGTTGGTTGTATAGGATCTTAACCTCTCTAGGGTAGACGTTGTGCTCCGTAGTGCTAACTCAAAGAAGGTTCTACAAGTTGTAAGGTATTTTTAGCTTGCGTTGTAGACATGAGGGTTAAGAGTTCATAGTTTTAGTGTTGTGGGTGTTTTGAGGGTATGGAAGTACCCTTGGTGAGTGAGCAGTCTTACCGGTTGATTATGGTTTATAACTGCAATAAAGGTAAGGCTGGGTTCGTTGTGAGTGTTCATTGCTTCGTGGCGTGGTTCTTAACGGACTCTTGTTGGTGGCACACTTGTGCCAGCGACCAACTGGGTGTCGATGCCAAGTGCTTTGCCGAGATCGCGTCTGCGTGTAAGTAGCTTGTATGGTGGCCTTGGATGTGTTAAGCTATAGTACAATGGTGGAAGAATGATGACGGGTTTGTGAGATCGGCAACCTTGTTTTGGCCATAGAATGTGAGAGCTTCGCACGTTGTTTGTCAGAGTAAAAATATCGTTAGAAAAGTAGATAAAGGTCGTGATGATCATGGTTGAGGTTCTAAGGGCAAATCGTGAGAATAGTTGCTTGGCTGGTGCACCTGTTGAGCTAGATTTTATGGGGTTGGAGGATTGCCCAACGGAGTCAATCAAAATTGTTACCGGTTAAGGCAAACAGTATGAAAGTTATCAGAGTTGCGCATCAAAAATGTGGATCAGTAGTTGTGTCAAGGGTAACTGGGTGGTTACTTTGTAAAGAAATGTTTTTAGACAAACCAGTTGACGATCCTTGAGAACAGTCTGATGGCTTTTCACGTCTGATGATGGGTACCGAAGCCGGGGTGAGCAAGAAGATGCTTAGACCTTGCAAGTAAAATGGCTAAGTTTTGGGTTGCTTGTGTAAGTTCCTAGGTGACAATGGTCTTTGCTCGGAACCAAGTGGTAGAAATCAAAAGTGATTTTCGATCGTGTGAAAGCGAGTTAAAAAATGGAGGGTTAAGTTCCGGCTTTGTGGGTCCAGTCTGGGGAAAAAAGCTGTCAGTTCAAGGTGGATTGGTGATAATGATCGGTTGTGAGGGTTTTGCTTTTCACTTAAGGATTTGACTGGATATGGGTATTGGATATGGTGTGTTTCTCACGATGGTTTGTGGGTGTGGTGCAACGTTTTAGACGTAGATAAAGCCCAAGTTAGGTTTTGGTTGACGGATGCTAGTAGAAAGGATTGGTTAACCGAGATAGAATCCTTTAGGGGTGAGTACTTAAAGTTGATGTTTGAGTAGCGTGGCTCGTGGTTGGTTATGTTGCCATGTTTAATGGTTCGTCATAAGTGTTGGTTGCTGAAAAAGAGTCGTTGGAGACCTCAAGAGAAGTGTTGAGAACGAGTGGCTTATGATATGGTTCTGTTTAAGGTAGATTAAGGGGGAACTCTCCTTAATCAAGGCGATCCTGTTTGAATGGAGAGGTGGTTAGATCTGTTCGGGTTATATCTCTCTTTCATCTGTTTAAATGACCCAGATTTCTCGAGTCAATAATGGATGTTGACTCGGGTCTTGGACCAAAATGTTGGGCTGAGATGTTGGGTCATTATGGGCCTCCGTGCGTTGTTAGGCTTGCTTGGTGGTTTGGGCTTGGCTTATGTTGGGTTTTGAGGAAGGGCATTATGGTAAAACCATAAATAGGGGACAAAGGCTGGTAGAGCCTTAACATTTTCTGTAGAAAAGGGAGGTGATGATATCACATTGGCTCTCTTATCCTCCTCTCCCAAAAACCCTCGATTTTCTCCTACCCAAGAACTAAAAGAAAAGATGAAAGCTTGAGGTTGAAGAGTGTGAATCTTGGATTGGTGATCAATGGAGATTTGATCAGCAAGCAATGATCTGTCTTTCAAGCTAAATATCTATTAGTTTGGTGGAAGTTGGGTTTTAAGCTTAGAGCAAGGAAAAAGAGGCGGAAAAAGCTTGGTTGCTGCCTTAGTTCGTGAATTCTTGCTAAAGGTCAGTATATCTTTGTCTCCTACTTTTTATGAGCCTCATAAGATGATTGCCTTGCTTGGTTTTATGTTTATGGGTTGCTTAGTTAGGGTTCTTGAACTTTAAACCCCTATAATGGTAAATCACATTTTGGGAGTTGATAATGGGTAAAACTGGTAGGAAATCACCTAATATACTCCAAATAACTTGTAGGAAAGATTTGATACTTATTCATAGGGGTTAAGGGTGGGATTGGTGTAATCTCGAGCTCTAGGTTTCAAAATCTAGGCTCGAGTACCGGTATGGGGTGGCTGCGTACTAGTACTCCTTTGTATATTGAAGGACGATTTGTGAGGGGTGTACCGGTACGCCTCCTCGTGTATCGGTACCCCTCACTCAAATGGAAATCTAGTAGCACTTAGGCGTATCGGTACGCAAGGGGCGTATCGGTACGCACTGTTACATTACCTGGAAAGGCTTTGAGTACCGGTGCGTCCTTAGGATGAACTCATTCGAATCTAGTAGGGGTACCGGCACGCGATGTTGATTGCCTAGGAGAGGCTTAGCGTACTGGTATGCGAAGATTGGAGTACCGGTACGGGCTTGGATTAGTACGGGGCGATCCCAGTACCGATGCTGAGTACCGATACGGGGTAAGAGCGTATCGGTACGACTTGTAGTCTAACTCTATCGAACCTAGTTAGGTTATCGGTACTCATGAGGGAGTATCGATACTAGGAGGGCGGTACCAATACTCACATTAGAGTACCGATACTTGCTGGCAATCTACCAAAAAAAGTTAAGTTCGCGTTCGGGGGTTCTATAGTTCATGGTAAAGGATCTGGTAGGTCCCTAAAGGTATAAAACAAACTCTAAAACTAAGAAATCGAGGTTAGCAACCTGTATGTGGATTAAGGGCTAATGGCTTAGTAACAGTCGGATAAGGTGCTTGGTTTGGTAATCCATAGGGGTCCGTGGTGGATCAGTGATTGCTATGAGGTAGCTTGGGTCCTTACTGTGTGCTGAAGGGACACCCATGTAGGCTGGTTGCCTTGAGTAATGAGATAATCTAACGAGAAAGGCGTAAATGAGTCCTAAAGGCATATAATAAATAATGTAACAAACGAGTCATGCCTTGGGGCATTGGTAATGGTTGGCCGGATGCATTTATCTCTCGGTGAGATATATTGATGCTCGGGGGAGCATGTGGTATCGTATGAGTCTTGGTTAGGAATCTGGATGTCCTAGAGTCAGTGCAAGGGCACTTAAATAAGGGGATGGGTACTCCGAGCTATGTGATCGAGTACATCCGACGTATGCACGAGCTATGTGATCTGGATACGGTCCGAAACCTATCATTGGGCTATGTGATCAGAATATGAGAATATAACTCGAAGGGCTATGTGATCTCGAGTAACTCGATGGGCTATGTGATCTCGAGTAATCCTGTTCGGCTATGTGATCGCAAGATAAGACTATTTGTGGCTATTGTGATCCAAGTATGTCTAGGACGTATCTGTGGCTATAGTGATCCGGATATGATCCTTACCCGATGTGATCAGGGTAAACCGACAGCTGTGTGAGCATGGGAAAAATAGTAGGGTTTCGTTGGCTATTAGGGAATGCATGTTATTTACGTTGTTGTATGGATAAACAATGTTGACTAGTTACCCTTGGGCTATGTGATCAGGGTAGGGTTGTTACTCGATGGGCTATGTGGTCTTGGGTACGGGTTGTATTACCCTTGGGCTTTGTGATCAGGGTATGAGATGTAACTCGATGGGCTTTGTGATCTCGGGTATAGGCTTGATAAACCTTGGGCTATGTGATCAGGGTATGAAACGTAATTCAGTGATAAGTGGGACCTCGTGCACGGTAAACCTGAGATGGTTTGGTAGATTTCTTACATAATAGTGGTATCTTGAGACAATGGTAAGCTTTAGCTATGATAGGCTAGATGATGATCCTTATATGTGGAGAAGCCTTTCTGTGCACTCTTGAATATATTATCATGGATGCTTGTTTTATGATATTCATGAATTGCGATAGAGTAGAAATGTATCACTGAGCTTTGTTAGCTCAGCGTGCGGAATTGTGGTTTCTTTCGTGCGTAGGTTGACATGTTGCGTTTGGAGGAGCACATCGAGGAGGATTTTCCAGCATCGAGCCAATCTCAGAATACAATACTTGATGTTTAGTTTGGACTGGTTGTATTCATAGGACCTTACCACAATCGAGTCTGTATTTTATTCTGATTTACTGTATTTGGTCAAACGAAGTATTTTAATTGGAACTTATGCTTTGTAAACCCCCTTAATATCATTATCTACGTGGATTTTACGGTAATGGATTATTTCAAGAATTCATAACTTGTGGTTTTAAACGAGCAATTTTGATGAGTCGGTTTTGGGTGACCCGAAAGTGATGCTCCGGATCCAGGACGAAATCGGAGTGTTACATTCAGACTTTAGGATAATTATTTTTTTGAATATTAGTTAAGAATGAAATAAGATAACTGTTTTCTAATAAATAAATATAATTAATCAATATTTCATTTCAATTGAGTAAATAATTGGATGAACCGTTAAGCATGTTTCCTTCCTTCTGCCTCGCACTCGATTGCGCATATGCACGTGTGGGGTAACCCACTTTGATTGTTAAATGACCCAAATGCCCATAGCAGATTGGATGGAATTATGGATTTAAATAGCTATCCGCAATTGTTATAACGACGATATATAGTGGTTTTGACACCATTTGAAATTATGATACTCAAAATTTTTCTGCCTATAATAATATATGTTCTTTGATAAACTTATTATAATGATATGCGCAATAATCGTAAATAGCATTCATTATATTAGTAAGTACAATAAATACAATATCATCGAAAACACACCCGCGATCGTAGTCTATAAAACATTATGTTTGACATAGAATTCTAGAAAAAGTGAAAATTGTGGAGGGAGAGAGGGAGAGAGGGAGGGAGGGAGGGAGGCAGCTTTAGTTACTAAAGAAGCAAAAGAAAAAAAAAATAGATTTTTTATGATCCCAAGAATATAAACAATTGTTTCGAAGCTAGCTATAAACTTTTCGTACAATATAAATTAGGGTAAACTACATCAGTAGTCACCGAACTATGGTTTTTTTTTCTATTTTGGTTACCGAACTATTTTTTGGTAAAAACATCACTAACGTTATGTTTCCTTCCTATTTTAGTCACCGGCTGTTAAAAAATTTTATTTTTTAAAATTTTCATGTCACTTCTTCTCTCTCATCGTAAGCAATATATGTTATTTTATAGTATTTTTTATTCAAACTAACAGTATGGTGACACGCGTCACTGCCTATTGGTAGAATAAAAGGAATGAAAAATCAAGCCCCTTATGTAGCCAGAGAGATTCGAGTAATAAACAGTTACACGTGTCACCATCTTATTAGGTAGTTACACGTGTCACCATCTCTCTGGCTGCATAAGGGGCTTGATTTTTCATTCCTTTTATTCCTCTAATAGGCAGTTACACGTGTCACCATCCTGTTAGTTTAAATAAAAATATTATAAAATAATATATATTGCTTACGAGGAGAGAGAAGAAATGACATAGAAAATTAAAAAAATAAAATAACAGCCGGTGACCAAAATAGGAAGGAAACATAATGTTAGTGGTGTTTTTGCCAAAAAAATAGTTCGGTGACCAAAACAGAAAAGAAACTATAGTTCGGTGACTACTAATGTAGTTTACCCCATAAATTATTAATTAAATATGATAAAAATATAAATATTAACATATTCTACAATAATACTTTTAGCATATCGCTGAATAAAAAAATATTAAAATATCAAAATTTATATAACATGATATTTTAAATATGATTATAATTAGAGCTAACTAAAATGTCACATAAATTAATCGTGAACCATTTGATTATATTTAGTTATTAAGTTAAATAAAAAAGTATAAAAAATTGTGTCCATTTTTAAATGAACGAGATTAAACAGAGATGTTTGATTCGGTTATATTCATGAATAACCTCATTTATAAAGTTGTTTATCAATTTATTTAGTTAAATCTGATATTTTTTTATATAAAACACCAAAAAATATTATTATTTATTTATATTATAATATAATTATAAATATTTGTGTTTGATCCTTTTATATCTAAAACAATAAATATTTTCATTTACAACATATTTATTTGTTTATTATTCATGAATAAAATTTCAATTGCTCGCAAATATGTTTAATCAATTATATGTTCATGAACATATGCAAGAGTATGTTTGTGAATGTGAACGCCATATAATTTTGAACAAACAAACAAGAACACGATTTTAAAATTTTAATGAACATGAACTAAACACGAATAAACTCAAAAATAAGCAGACAAACACAAACAAAAATATATTCGTTCGAACAAAGTTTATTTAAGGCTCTAATTATAATATATGAAAATAAACAAATGTTTACTGCTTTGTAGGGGATATCTTTCATCATGCCCTTCAAGAGATGATGACATTAGATCATGAATTCTGATTAATTAGTACATAAACAAGAAAAGTGATGCTTTTGGCATGCAATGCATGATCATTACATTAATTTCTTTAATCCTATCCAAAATGTTCCCCACTCATGTAATTGAATTAAAATGTACATTTTTCTCTTGTTTTCAAAAAAATTCCCATATAATCTTTATATGCAACAAAACATAGTTTTTTTAATGATTGGAATGAGATAGAGTTCGAATTTAAATAAAAAAAAACATTAATGTCACTTAATCAATAAGACATAAATCTATCAGTGATACAAAATAAAATTTTAAATGTATAAATTCAGTGGCAAAACGTAAGTAAATTGGAGGGGGTCATGACCATGTGTAGGATTGGTCTATATTTATTTCGGTTAAATCTCATCAAAAAAAGTAAATTTAATATCTGATGTCAACCATAAAATAATCATACTTATCAATATCGTAGAAACTGTCGATAGTCGAAGTCGTTATACGACTTAATCGATTCAATCTGATTCTGACAATCATAGTGTCTACCCTCCAACGATGACTACGTGAGTAAGAAAAAAGTAAATAGTTCGAAAGTTGGGTGATTACTCCAAAGCAATGGAAGTCATGCGCACGTGAAAGCTAGCAGTTTAATACTCAGAAACTTTTCTCTTCTCTACACTAGCAAGTCACGTTGTACTCTCAAAAAAGAATTTATATTAAAATTTTAGAGATATTATTATTAGAAAATAAATTACGAATTTTAAACATAAACTATATATTTTGGTGCAAAAACGTGATTGATTCGGAACTCTCGATTGTCAGAAAAAGAAGCTGTTTTGAGACAGACAACTACCTGTGGTTTAAATAAAGAAAAAGACAGTGAGACACTGCTTTTATGACCAGAAACAACAAAGCCTGTTGGAATTCGGCAATTCGGAGCTCATATGTCGGCAGTCGTGGTGAATTACCGTGTTTTTCTGGGGTGAGAATTAGTTGGTGAAAGCAATGGAACAGTGAGGAGGGGCTAAAACTAGGCATGTCACGCTAACAATAATTATGGAGAAGAATGAATTAATGATGCCTCACTCCACACTAACATCGGGATAGGCATGTGCCCGTCCTAGAATTTAAATGTTCTTCTATTAGTTATTTATTTTATCGATTGTGTTCACTCTGAAGTTTAATTTTGCTCACTCAAATTTTTTTTTATGCCCACTCTAAAATTTATAAAATTTTATTTGTATTCATCTTAAAATTTTATTTATCCCCATTCAGGATAAACCAAGGGGGACAGGAGAAGCGATCGCCCCCTAAAAATTTGAAATTTGTGTATGATTTATAAATTTTTAGTAATTTTTTATATGTTTTCTATTGAAAATATATTTCTGTCCCCTTCAAACTTTAAGTTCACCTCTAAAATTTTATAAGTTCACCCCAACATAAATTCTTGTGTTTGTCCCTGTCTCCATCCACCTATAAATTATAATAAAAAAGTTGACTAAAGATGTTCATAAATAGTAATTTATTTTATTTTAATAGTCCACAAACAATTCTTTTGAGCCCAATTCATTTACATCCCTATATAAAAAGCCCCAAAATAATAATCGGAAAAGATAGAAACCCACTAAAGAAATAAAAATTCTTTAGGTTATGGAATGCTTCTATTTTTGACTTTTTTTTCTTTCTCAAACTAAAAATCCGAAGTTTTAAAGTTCAAGACTCCCAAACCTAGACCGAATGTATGTAATTTTCAGTCATGTATTTTTTTATTTTTTAAATTCATGTATTCGATATATAGAAGTATATTTTAATTACTATTTAAATTTTCTTTTACAAGATTTTAAGAGTTCAAGATTTTTTGTTTTTTCTCTTACAACTATAGCAATGCAAATAGGGATAGAATAATTAAATGTTTAGTGGATTTAAGTTTATCTTTTTCTTTTTGAACATTTTGTTTTGAATTATAGATTAAATTAATTGAGAGTTTTGTAAAAATATGACTTTATGAATTAATGATTCTTTATACTAATTTTGTTGAATCAATTTAACAAATGCATTTGTTTTTTTCCTTGCTTTTTATTGATTCAATTTTGGGAACGCTACTTTTCTGACCCTGAATCTTCTTCCTCTCCAAGTTCTGCACTTGGCATCCTTCAACACCTCATTACTTTTTGTTTCCTTGTACTTGTAATGTTTCCCTTCCATTTTGTTTTGCTTTTCCGAATTCTAATCATACCAAGGAAATTTTTAAAGTATACCATTTTTATGTTCGAAAATTTGAGTGCAGTGAATGTCAAATCTTCCCCAGGTCATATGGAAGGTTGAAATTCTGAAAGCATGGATTGCAGTGTCTCAGTCTAAGGATGATAATGGAGAAATAGCCAAGGTCACTTGGAGGATTGAGAATTTCTCTAGTTTTAAAAAAGACCAAAAGCACTCACTGTTGATGGCAACAAATGGTAGCTTTGATTTTCCTTCTTCTCGTCGCTTATGTTTTATTTTGCATTTCATCTCCCTTTACTTATATTTGTAAACTTATTTGGCATGAGAATTCTTATCTTCCCCAAGGGGATCAAGATGGATCATTTGTCAATTTACTTAGGTGTTGCAGATTCAGCAACTTTGCCTTTAGGATGGAATAGATTTGTCCAATTTGGATTTGTCAATTCAAGTGAACTTGGAGAGGAAAATAGCACTAAGAACAAGGGGAAAAGATGCAGAATTTATCTATCTATCTATCTATCTATATTTTGAGGGCTCTTAAATGAATTGAAGAATTAAAAGAGAGGAGAAATAGAAAAGAAGATGGACTAAATTGATAGATTATTAAAATTATGTGGGTTAATTTTTTAGAATTAGGGTCAAATTAAAATAAGTGTAGAATTTGAGGGCTAATTATGTGATTATATTATTTATATTAACTGTCACATCATCGGCTGTTAGATTTTTAACGGCGTAACACTAATTTATTATTTTTTTAAGTCGAGAAACGAAAAAAAAAATAGAGCATAGTCGGTGGACCATTTATGTAGTTTATCCATAATTAAATACCAACAAACACAATTGCTAGTGTCAATCAATCAAACGATCTACTTCAATTAAAAATGACAAAATCTCTCCAAATCACACCAACTCAAAGACAAGAAAATATCCGAATTTTAAAATAAAATAATAATCTAACAGGATGTGATATAATCTAATAAATATAGTAAATCACACCAACTCGCATTGTAAAATATCTTATTACTAGATAAATTAATTTTTTTTATTTCATAATACAAAAATAAATACTATACTTTTCAATTAAAAAAGTTCAGCAAACTGAACTGATACGAGGAAACCCGATTTCATTCGACATTCAACCAAAATTTTTACTTCACATGTATTTTAAAAAAAAATAAACTGTTATACTTAATCATAAATTTCATTTTAAAATACAATTTTAAGAATTAAAACCAGATAGCGAGACATGAATTGCTCTCAGTGGTAGAGCGTCATTCTTGATAACTGAAGGTCCGTAGTTCGATTCTGATAACATAATTATGTAGGAATTGTTTCATCCTTTATGTATATCATTATATTTTTTATAAGACCAAAGATTTATGGATTATTATCTAAGGTTTAAAATTAGAATTTTAGGGCTAGAAATTTAGATTTTTAATTTTAACTTGTGAATTTTTTTATATTAATAGTGTATCAAATATTCAAGATTTATTCCTCCAAATCTTCAATTATTAATTTAGGTCAGCAAGTAGTAGAGTTTAAGTGAATCGTTCACAGGTTCCCAAGTTTTCAACTCCATAAGTTTGTATTTTGAAAGGTCCATTCCTGGTTCAAACATGAAGAATACCCCCTACTTACTAAGCATATTTAACACTGCCATATGTTACAGAGAATTGGTCTATTATTTCTACTTTAGACACAACTAAAATCTATTTATTTACAATGTTACAGGTATCCTGGTCTTGTTTCATTTACACTTCCCCCACCACCGCCACATGCCAACAGCTTGCTTGAGCTGAGATTTGGCGATGGAGCCTGTGCCTGCATCTCAGCAAGCTCTCTCACGCGTAACCAAATTGGTGCTGGAATGGGCATCGAAGGATGCTTCCGCGAAATTGCCTGCACCGCCAAACACAACAAAGCTATAAATGTATTGGAATGAGTGAGACTACACATATTAGGTGTTTCAAAAGATGGTCTCTTCCACAAGGATAAAATGAAACAAGTGTATATATATACAACTTTCGACTATATAAAGAGTTAATGATAGAGCAGAATTATAACTAACTCAACAACCAAGTCGACTCAAACTACTTCAATCAGTATAAAGTGGATGATTCAGGTGAGATATTTTGTATGTACAATGCCATTGGGGAAAAAAGATGATATCTCACCCCTTGATTCACAGGTGTTTGGGCAAAGCTAGCTTTAAGCAGATTCCGCCATTTGTCCTGCAAAATAATATTTATCGGCAAGCATTATCCTTCCCAGAGTCATAACAGATTCCTATGTTCAAACAAAAAAAACTGCATTTTTTTAACCATTGATTCACTGACAAAAAGTACCCTTATGCATACCTTGAGATCAACAGAGGTTCTATACGAATAGGATGCAAAGGCAAGCCTTTTAATCTCAGACCATCGGCCAGCACCATACTTGGACACACCCTCAACTAGCTTCATAACCTCAGAAAGAGTCCAAGCTCGATGATGTTTCCTTCTAATTCCACCTTTAGCCGTTGGCACTGTAACAACATTATCATCTGAAGTATCTCCAGATGGATCTACATATTTTAACTCCATATTCTGCCCCCGATCAATTGATGACTTCTCTTTATTTGATACAAGTGCAAACTGAGTGTAGAAACAGAATGTTCAACAAGCAAATAGAGTTTAGTTTCAATCGACTAAAAATGGTACAAGGTGTAACATGGTTCATGTGGTAGATATCATTTACTCTTTTCACCTGATGAGGAGCTTGCTCGGGACTCGATTTGGCTTCCAAAACTTTGTCCATACTCTCATTGCCCATCTGAGAGCCATGTGCATCAAGACCCCTCTTTATAAATGTAGCTGTCATGCTCATGCCACTTGGATGGAATTTCTGTACAAGGCAATTCAGGTTGCATCAATACCATAACGTCTACCATCTACGAAGACACCAGTAACACATGTGATAGGTTTCCAATAAAGCAAGAGTGAACACCCTTTCGGTAAAAGATGTGTCAAAGCAAAAGGTAAAAACACATTCAACTCACAGGTGATACTTAACTTCTGGAATTTTAGGAGTTATTGTTATCTACCAAGTTGAAAATGCTCAGGTCAGAAACAAATATGATGAATAAAGTAATAAGCAAACTAGAGCTGCAAGACACATGCACACTTTTCCAGAAGCATATGAAAGCTAGCATGGAACATATGGATGTCCTTACAAAAGCAAATATCCAATTAAGAGGCCTAGATATGTAAAGCCAAAACAATATGGCTGAGTTAGAAAACCAGCAAATCTTTTCACATACCAAAAGTGCTGTGACATTCTTCCTTGGTCGGCTTCTTCGAACACGATAAACACATGGAACCTGAATCCCAAATCCTCCAAGGCAATCCAACCTCGTGATAACAGTTCTCCCTTCCAAGGATGCATTTCTAGAAAGCCTAGGATGAGATTTTGAAGGCATGGGTCTAAGCTCAATGTTCTTAGTTGAAGCAAGTAACCTGCCAGTGTTGCCACTGTACTCTTTGGGCTCTGCTTCAGAAAGTTCTTCAATATACCGCTTTGTTGGCTTCCGGACTCTCTTTGCAGCTCTCTGATCTGCAGCAATATCTTCATTTGCAAAATTGTTTTCCACAACATTATTTCCTGTTCTGACCGCTGAAACAGTTTGATGCTCATCAATTTGACTACTAAGGCTGTTGAGCATATCCCCATTGTATTCAACTGCAACTGCTGGGAATTCTTTCCCAATGGCAAGATTCACATTGTTAGCAATATCTTCATTGTCCTTTTTCACCAGTTTATTGTCTTTAATTACAAAAGTAGAAGTTGAAACATCACAAGAATTAGTCAATCCCATGGCAATCCTTCTTTTAAGCCACAGCTTGTCCTTAACAGTTGTATCTCTCCCAAATGTTGCCTTAAAAACTTCATGAAGTTCTTTAATTGATAAATTATCCAAGTATATTTCACCCATCAACTTGGAAAAATCAGGTTTTGAACTAATAAAGCCTGCAGAAGTTGATGATCCACCTTGTATTGGCCCATCCAGAGGCTTTAAGCACTCCCCAACTCTCCCAGGTTGAATAGCATGATCATCACTCAAGCTTTGTGCCCCACAAGGAACAGTTTCCTGCAAATGAATTCAAGATTGGAGCTTCTCAGGCAATTTATTATGATGTTCAGACCAGTGGCTGTCTACATTCATATAAAAAAGAATAATCAGGAGGTAGACATTCATATAAAAAAGAATAATCAGGAGGTAAACTTTGTGCAACATTTCTTCAATGTATCATACAAGATATTAAGGCCAAGTTGGATCCAAGATAATTAATAGTTCAATTAATGCTAAAACAATTAACTTCAAATTGATCACGTGCTTGAACATGTAAGCAGAGGAAAAAAACAAAGAAAGATCAAAAGTAGTGAGAAAAAACAACCTAAAAACTATAGTATACAGAACATAATGTGAAGAAATAGTAGATATCATCCCTCCCACAAGACATGTTAGAATATGTAGCATCTTTAACAACTAAACAATTATTCCCAAAATCCATAAGTTCTGCAAATTCCAAGAAGTTAAAACAATTTAGGCCCTCCTAAAGGATCAAAACCCATGAGTAGATGATCAACATAAACTAAAAAAGATTAAGTCCTACACTGCCTTACATGCAAATATGATAAGAATCTGTAGAAAAGAGAGTTTGAATACTCTTCTTGTTATATCGATATACAAGAGAAGAAGTCTATTTACAGACTTTTACAGAGGAGTTTTACACAGAGTAGTTAACCTATTAGGATTGGACTCTTATCCTTTACAATGATAGAGTTAAATTATAACTAAACTACTTAGTTATGATAGAGTTAGACTTCCTATTATACACGTATTAACTCACACTCCCCCTCAAACTGGCGTGTATATGTTGTGTACACCCAATTTAGATGAAAACTCATCAAAAGTCGCCCTAGGAAGTGCTTTGGTGAAGATATCAGCAAGTTGATTCTTGGTTGGAATATAATGAAGCTTTATTACTCCATTATTGACCTTCTCATAGATAAAGTGCCTATCTATTTCAATATGTTTAGTCCGGTCGTCTTGCTTTGGATTCTTGGCAATGCTCATTCTTTGATTGACTATCTTTGTAAACCTCAAATTCTAATTTTCCATCCAACTCTAACTCGGTGAGGTGCTTTTTAATCCACATTCCTCACATATTCCAAGAGCCATAGCTCAATTCCGCTCTGACCGCTTCTAGATACCCACACTGTTTTTTTACTTCTCCAAGTGACCAGATTTCCCCACACAAGCGTACAATAGCCACTCACGGACCTTCTATCATTTAGTTCTCCCTTGACTTGAGTCTGTGTAGACTTTCTGATTCTGTCTTGATGTTTTCGAAAATAAGCCCGGACCACGGTGTAAACTTCGGTACCTCGGGATCCTATCATTTGCCTCCATGTGCTCTTCTCGAGGATCACTCATGTGTTGACTCACTATACTCACTGAGTATGCAATGTCAGGTCTGGTGAGAGAGAGGTAGATTAGTTTTCCTACCAGCCTTTGGTAGGACTCTTTATTCTTTGGATTCCCTGTTCCATCTTTCTTGAATTTCAAACTGGTTCCATTGGAGATTCTGCTGGTCTACACCCCGAGCATTCCGGTTTCTGTAAGTAGATCTAGAATGTATTTTCTTTGGTTGATAACTAACCCCTCTTTTGATCTTGCAACTTTCATTCCCAAGAAGTACCTAAGGCTGCCTAAGTCCTTAGTTTCGAACTCCTTTGCTAGAACAGTTTTCAGCTTCTCTATTTCATCTGTCACCACCAGTAATAATCATATCATCAACATAGACAATTAGGAGAGTTATCTTACCATCCGGTGCAGCTTTTCTAAATAATGTATGGTCTGCTTGACTTTGCTTGAAATCATTCTGAACCATAGCTCTAGCAAACCTGTCAAACCATGCTCTAGGGGATTGCTTCAAGCCGTACAACGATTTATTCAGTTTGCACACTGTCTTTGTTGTGGTCTTCTCTTCTAAAACCAGTGGAAACTGCGCATGTACACTTCCTCCTCAAGTCTACCATTTAGAAATGCGTTTTTGATGTCCAACTGATGCAACTTCCAATCCTTGTTAACTGCCACTGAAAGCAATACCCTGATGGTGTTTAACTTTGCTACAGGTGCGAAAGTTTCTTGATAGTCTACTCCATATGATTGAGTAAACCCTTTAGCCACCAACCTCGCCTTGTATCTCTCAACACTCCCATCTAAATGGTACTTGACTGTAAAGACCCATTTACACCCCACAACCTTTTTTCCTTCTGGCAGATCTGTCAAGCTCCAGGTATTGTTCTTTTGTAATGCCTTAATTTCCTCTTCAACTGCTCTCCTCCATTTTGGTGTCAAAAGCCCTCTTCCTTTGTCTCGGGAATTCTTATCTTTGTCAATGCTATTTGTAAAAGCTTTGAATCCAGCGTTAATTTCCCATAGGCAATAAACACATTAATAGGATGAGCAGCACATTTCCTTACCCCTTTCTAATAGCAATAGGAAACTCATCTAAGTTAATGATAGTAAAATCTGTGGAATAATATTACCTCATGTTTCCAAAGCGGCAGGACTCAAAGCTAGTTCTTGGCAAGTGTTAGGGTGACTAACCGCCTCGGTCAAGTTTCTTTTTCTTCTTGTATAGACATTGAATTGTCTTTTCGGTGGTTGTGGAGTCATAGAGTTTGGTGATGTATGTGGTACAGTTTTAATCATTGGAGGAGGTGTTGTATAAAATTTGGTAGTTTTAGACTGTGGAGAGTGTGTGTCTGAGATTAAGAGCGATACTCACAATTTCATCAGTAGGCTCGGAAGAAGTATTTTTGGAGCAATGGTACTTACATCAAGAATAGGCAAAGAAATAATGGGCTACTGGATCATGCAAGGGTCGAGATTCCTTGTATCTCTCCCCCCAATTTCAGTTTCTGCAAAGTAAGGTTTATTTTCAAAGAAAGTAACATCAAAAGAGATATAGGTTTTCTTGGTAATGGGGCAGTAACACTTGTAACCCTTCTGACTCGATGAATACCCTATAAACACACAACGTAGAGCCCTAGGATCAAGTTTACTCCTATTATTGCGATGCACATGAACAAAAGATGTGCATCCAAAAACTCGAAGAGGAAGAACAAAGGATAATGGTTTAAAATGTGGAAAATGTTGGAAAAGAGTTTCAATGGGTACTTTGAATCCTAGTGTCTTGCTTGGCATCCTATTGAGTAGATAGGTGGCAGTAAGAAGAGCTTCCCCCCATAGATAATTAGGTGCATTGGCAAAAAATAGTAGGGACCTAGTCACCTCTAGTAAATGTCTATTTTTCCTTTCGGCCACTCCATTTTGTTGAGGGGTGTTGACACAAGAAGTAAGATGAAAGATGCCTTTTTCTTTGAAAAAATACCCAAGAGATTTGCTAAGATATTCACTCTCATTATCACTCCTCACTATTTTAATTTGTTTCTCAGATTGAGTTTTGACCATGTGATAAAAACTTTTAAAAATTGTCACAACTTTAGATTTTTCTTTCATCAAAAAGGTCCAAGTTGTTCTAGAAAAATCATCAATAAACGACACAAACCATCTAGACCCAGAGATGTTTTTTACTTTAGAAGGGCCCCAAATGTCACTGTGTATAATAAAAAATGGTGGAGTGGGTTTATAGTGAGAAGGAACATATGGTTTTCTAGTATGTTTAGCCATTTGACATACTTCACAAGTAAAAGAAGAGAGATTTTTATTAATGAAGAAATTAGGAAACAACTTTGCAAGGTAGTAGAAACTTGGATGTCCTAATCGAAGATGCAAAAGCAAAATATCATTCGAAGGGACACAGCTAGAAAAAACTGATGTTCTAAAGCAACTGGAAATAGAAGGATTCGGATAGGGTAGGCCATCAAGGATATATAAGCCGTTACACAGCCTAGCACTGCCAATCACCGTCTTCGAGCCCTGTGCCTGAAAAACACAACCAGCAACCCCAAAGTTTACCTCACATTTAATATCCTGAACCAATTTGCTAACAGATAATAAATTGCATGTGAGTTTGGGAACATAAAGAACATCAGACAATATTATCTTGCTACTCAATCGAACAGAACCACTCCCTTTTACTGTTGTAAGGGAACCATCGGCTATCTTGATGGAGGAAGGAGACTTGTGGTTACTATAATTGTGGAAGAGTGTAGGATTTCCTGTCATATGATCAGAGGCACCAGAATCGACTATCCAATTAAATGCACTTGCTGCTAAGCAAGAAATACTACCTTCAGTCGCTGTTAAGGCATTAGGGACAGGCTTAGATGATAGGTGAGTAAAAATCTGTTGGAGTTCCTCGATCTATTGTCTACTAAAGTCTTTGGAAGAATTTTGAGAAGATGCAAGATGAGCTTCTTTTCGGAATCTAGATTTAGGAGGCTTCCAATCTCTTTGGTTTTCCATGCACCTCCAACATTGGTCCATCACATGCCCGACCTTTTTGCAAAGTGGTCACACCAAGGTCTCCCCCTCCTTTGTTTACTCCCCGAGTTGGAGTTTGTAAGAAAAAGAAGCTTTTTTTGTTTTCGGATCATTGGCACCATCAGGAAAGTCCGCTTTCTTCCTTCGGATTTTGAAAAAGCTTCTCGAACCGGTGGTAGTGGTTTAGTGGCTAAATCTCTCTTTGGCTCCATCAAATTCTCCATTCGGTCAGGAGAGAAACTGGAACACCCTCCTCTCGATTTTTGAGCTTATTGTAGAAGCTAATGTCATCAGGACACTTCCATTCATTAGCTTCATACAGATCTATTTCTTTGCCAAACATTTGGTTAGGACTCCAAAATATTGCGCCCTTTGTTACCTCCCCCTTGTCCGAGATCTTTGATCTTATTCTCAACTCAAAGAGTTACGGTGTGTTGTCAACACGGAATACGTATCTCTGGCAGCATTCCAAATTTCTGCTGCAGTTTGATAAAGCATAAAATTTTCTCCAATTTGGGTACCATGGAATTAATTAACCACGACATTATCATGGTGTTTTCACTCAACCAATTAGAGTAAGTGGGTCGGACTCATCCGGAACAGAGTTGAGTCCGAGAGATAGGAAGCTTTCCTTCTTCTGTAATGTACAACCAAGATTTGATTGAGACCAAGGAAGGTAGTTGTTTCCATTTAGTTTATAGGATGTAATGGGAGAAAGAGAGGCATCCGAGAGTTGGAAATCGGATGAGCGAGGGCTGTTTTGAGAGCTAATTTCTAATGTAGCAGGATCGGAATTAGTCATGGAGAGGTGTAGATCGATCGAAAAAGGAAAAAAAAATTTTGAGGAGATAGTATCGACCTAACTCGATACCATGTAGAAAAAGAGAGTTTGAATACTCTTCTTGTTATATCGATATACAAGAGAATAAGTCTATTTATAGACTTTTACTGGAGGAGTTTTATGAGTAGTTAACCTATTAGGATTGGACTCTTATCCTTTACAATGATAGAGTTAGATTATAACTAAACTACTTAGTTATGATAGAGTTAGACTTCCTATTATACACGTATTAACTCACAGAATCCATTAATACATTTAAAGAAAGTTAAGAAGCAAAGTGCAATGAAAATTAGGAGTACCTTAAGTTGTGAACTTAATTTTTCAGTATCAACTTCTGCGTTCTCAGATTGTGACAAACCTGGCAAATATTAATCATTCAGAAAATTAAAAATATCTAAAAATATCACAACAAAAATAGCATGCAAATGTCCATCCTATGACAATAAAGCTAATACAGGAAAACCAGTAGCAACGCCAACAATCAATACCTAAAACATCTTCAAACCCAAAGCTAAAGTTTGAAGTTAACCTTTTCTTAGACTGTATTACTCATTGTAATTCTCGGACGAATGTTTTAAGAATCTATTTCTTTTAGTACTGGTTTTGCCAATTCCATGGGCTTTGCTCCTTTCAGGAAGATTCTCTAGTACAAGTCTTCATCACCCAGACTATACCTACTTGACATTTGGCATCTTTTAATTTAATTATTTTTGTATATCAGGGAAGATGTAAGTTGCATACTTGGAACAATCAGAAAAATCTATGGAAGCATAATAGAAATACACATAAGGAGTGCAAAGAAATCAACCCTGACCATCAGCACAGATTAAAATACAATTAAAATCACAAGCTCATGATGTAGGGCTAAGATAAGCATACCTTCTGAACTTTCTAACTGAGGCATGCCAGAGGATGACACTTCGTTAGAAATACACCCTAAAGCCTGCCCAGTGTCTGCAACTATATGGGTCTCACGCTTCTCATTTTCCAACAAACCTTCAACCTCCATCAGTTCATCATCTGTTGCAGGCACTAATCGCCCGTTCCCATCAACCTAATGAGATAAATATCAATTTCAGATTGCAAATAAGAATAAATCAAACCTGAAGCTACATGTCCACATTCTCGGCACATAATTAACTAGGAACTTTAAATTTACAATCAAATAAAAGCTTGAATATTTCAAAACTTTTGGCATAACTCGAGAGCCCTGTATGTGTTCGTTGAGTGAAGCCCACTAGCTGTGAGACATTTTTAAAAATCAGCAGTTTATTTTTCCGCCGGGGGAGAGACAAAATATATATCCCTTTCATTCAGATATGTAAAAGCATAAATCCTTTTAATCATTTATAACAAACTTGCTAACCAAGCACACTTCAAAAGGAAGACTCAAGCTAATTGAGGCAGGTAAAGTTAGTTACCTGATATTAACTAATTTTAACTAAGAATATATCAATCCTGAAGCTACGTTTCCACATTTTCAGCACAATATTAACTAGGGACTTATAATTTTCAATCAAATAAGAGCTTGAATATTCCATACTTTTTGTCAGAATTCAAAAGACCTGTACTTGTTTGTGGAGTAAAGGCCACTACTAGCAGTGCAACATTTTAAAAAACAGCAGTAGAGCTACAAGTGTTTTTTTTCGTTTCTCCGGAAAAAAAGGATGAAGAAGATATATAGTATATACCTTTCATTCAGATATGTGATAGCATAATCCCTTTTAATCTTTTATAACAAACTTTTTAACCTAGCACACTTCAAAAAGAAGATTCAAGCTAATCGAGGCAGGTCCAGTTACCTGATGTCAACTAGTTTCAACTAAGCAAAAGCTCAAACATGACTAACAACCACTATAACAAAACATCATGTCAACAGAAATCAACATGCAATCAGGTCATAGTAACCTTGCCTTCAACCTTCAACATGTTATAGTTTTCTAAATGAATAGATGGCAGATATTCAGCAAATTAATTTGCCTTTCACGAACTGGCTAATCTGGCCCAAAGTATTTTGATATAGAAAGGACCAGTAATTAACATCTGATAGTGTAGGAAGCTCGATATAACACTTCCAATATCTTCTATCTGACACAGCCAAATAACTTCCTCATTATATTTTACATTAATGTAGCTCAAACATCAAACTAAAGCAATTCCAACTCAGCATTCTTAAACACGCACATTATAAAAGAAAAAGTGGGAAGAAGGCACAAGTTATTTGTATATCAGTAGGAAAATGGAAATTAGAATAACAGTTGCTGAAAGAGGTACCCGGACGAGCTTGTAAATGACTGGATCAGCAACATGCCTTGGCGAAGATAAAACGAAGTTATTTTTCTCAAGGCCAGTCGCTTCAAATTTCCCTTCACCACTCCCCTCAACTTCAACCACTTTTTCCATGGAAAACCCAAGACACGCAGCTCAAAAACAAAAACTGGAAGCCAAAAACAAAAAAGGGTCAAATGATAGATACATCAATTCACAATGGCATTTAAAAATAAGAGGTTCATATGCGCATGAGATAAAAGAAAATAGAGCAAACAAAATTCAAATTTTGCAGTTCCAATATGGATATCATTTATTAGGTCGCTTAAACTTTACTTGTTCAACGGTAAAATAACATAATCTCTTGAATTGATTACCAAATTCACCAAAAACAGTCCAAATTTTAACAGTGGAATATGCACTAATGTAAAAAAAATTAATGAGCTAAATGTGATAAATCAAACAAATAAATTAAAATTGCCCCTTGAAAAGGAACAAAAAAAATATTACAGCTACTTCCATGCAGCACAATTCCCAATTCGATGAATTCAAACCCTAATTCTCAAGTTCAAACAACCTAAAAGTAAAATAAGCCAGTGCTCTAACTACTTATATTTCCATACAAATAAACCAGAAAAATAAAAGAAATAACAATTAAAAACCTCACATATTTCTATAATTAATCAAATAAATTGCATTTTAACTATACAAATAAAAAGAAACAAAAGAAAACAGAGAAAGGATTAAGGAGTTTGTCACCATAGGACTGTGATTGCTGACCGAGATGACTCAGCCTCCTCCAAACGGTAAACCAAAAGAAAAGGACACAACGTGGCTGATCTCGTAGCGAGTTAGAGGCGTTAAAACTGAGTTGATAAAACGAGTTAACGTAGATGAAAGAGAGAAACTTCGAGAATAAGATGAGGATTATTTTTCCTTTTTACTGATTTTTTAATGTGTTTTCCTTGTTCGCGAGTGTGAATTAGAGTTTTATTTTCGTCACGCTTTTTCAGTACGCTGAGTTACTGTAAAACAGTTCCGGAATTGAAATTTTCTTTATGTTCAATTTTAGAAGATGGCGTGGAGTCCGGGATAGTTTTTCGGAAAGGGCTTTTTTGTCTTTTTGCTGTACGGTTTGCATAATAGTTTCTCTGTTCTGTTCGGTTCGGTTTTCTTTATACAGAAAATAATGCGAATACTGTATTTGGTATATGCCCTTTGAATAACATTTGTATTATGATAAAATATTTAATATAATATTTATATTTAAAAATATTTAATATTATATTTATATTTTTTAAAAAAATATTTAATATTTTATTTCATTTTGATAGGATGTTTTATATAGAACATATCCTATTAACAATACTTTTAATTTAATTATTAATAAATGTCAAATTAATTAATAAAAATTCAATAAATTTACATTATTGGTTTATTTTGTATTCTTTCATAAGAAAATAATTGTTAGTTCATGTATCATTGCTAGTTAATTTATTAGACGTCTAATTCAGATCATATACTGTAGTAAAAATTTATTATGGAGATGCATCTCTTAATTTAGCACGCTCCTTTCACAACATTAAGATTCGAATCCTAAATATTACTTAAGGGATTTAGTTTCTTATCCTATCATACTAACCGATAGTTGGTCGTTTTAAATTTCTTTATTCAAACTCTGTTTTTGTCTAGACTTAAAATCTAAACTGTTATTTATAAATAGATAAATATAGATTTTGATACATGAATTTAGTTTTTAAGTTTTGTGTCTTAAACTTTTTGTATTCGATTAGTAACATGCATTTGGCTTCAAGGTTTAATTTGATATCCAAAATTTTTTTTGTACATCTCGTTAATTAAATTTGACTTTTAGATCCATACTTGTACCTAAACTTGATTCTATCATTCAAATAAGTCATTTATAGTAAGTATTAATTAGAACCAAAAAAATCAAGTTCAAAAATCAATTTGAATCAAAAGGTCAAATCTAATAATCTAATTAGACCCAAAGAAAATTTTAGGTGTCAAATCTAACTTTAAAGCCAAATTTATGTTCCTAATTTAAAAAAAAAAAACTCAGGTATCAGAATTCAGAAATTTTACCAAAAAATATATATATATTAAAAAGATACATAGAAACTTATTAGCCATGAGCGACATCGTGAAGTACAATGAGTTAATACAATAAGGACATTCGAAATAAAAATAGGAACATGAAGTAAGGATGACAGATGGGTACAATTTCACAGATTTTGCACGTACTTTCACAGTTAGAACGAGTTTGGGTCTAAGTTTGAAAGATAGTGGACAGGTGTGGGTGTCAAAAATCATTTCCGTCGTGAGTAGTAGAGAGTGAATAGGTAATAGATTTGAGACCTTACACGTCTCATATCCGGCCACCCCACATCAGTCTGTCCACCACGCACCATATAAAATTTGGATCATGTGAAAATCCTGCTACAAATGTCGAGCATTAAGGACTGTCGAGCAGGGAGGAGGAATTCAACTGTCATAGACCTTGAGGTTCCTACGATTCCAAACGTTCCACAATAAGACTATCAAAGCTGTAAAAACAGCAGAGTCCAAAATGGCACAAGAATGCTCCAACCAGAGCGATCTAGTAAAACCCAACCGTGAAGGGTAAATAACTCACAAAGAGCCCAGTGGTTGCTTTCAGGCCTAGCCCATCACATACAAATCTTGATTATTTCTTTGAATTGTGGAACTTTGGGTTGGGTATATCACTAGATTTTTTATGAAAAAAATCTGATATAGAGGTCGTGTAAACTTTAATTTACACGTGTCTTTTAGTTTTAGGGGTTATAATTTTAGTTAAAAAATTTAAGTTGTAGGGTTTAAAATTTAAGGTATGACGTTTAAAGTTTAGTTTTTAGGGTTAAGAATTTAATATTTGAATTTTTATAGTGTACTATTAAGAGTTCCGTATGTTGCGTTTACAACAAGTGTTAAATTATCACGAATGATTACTTAAGGAAAAGAATACTTAGGAAAATATTATACGAGGGGCCCCTACATCTAGAATGCATAATTAGGTTG
The DNA here is from genome assembly GCA_019671005.1 of Hibiscus mutabilis. Taxonomy (NCBI): domain Eukaryota; kingdom Viridiplantae; phylum Streptophyta; class Magnoliopsida; order Malvales; family Malvaceae; genus Hibiscus; species Hibiscus mutabilis. The sequence continues at coordinate 61,674,158 of CM033722.1, read as the reverse complement.
AGAGTAAGTACCCCATAGAGTAGCCATCTTTTTAATGTATTAAGACGTTATAATTTTTAACAGGTGATTGCTTATGATTCGCTCTATCAGTGTATCGAATATAAAATTATATTATATTAATCCAATTTTATTTTATTGTGGAGGATAAGAAAAAGAAAGTTTAATATATCTGTGATCCACTAATATAAGAACCCTTATTAAAATATGGCTAAAAGCGGAAGGCATCATTCTCATGTTTATACCAATCCAGATGAAGAACGTGCAAAGATAACTATAAAAAAATACTAATAATAGTTGTGATTGATTATATATTAAATTCTATCTGATCACATGTTACTGTTCAGACAATGTTGTGTGATTTTGTCCAAGCTGTTGTAAACCATTTTTCCCCTTCATTTTTATAGGGTAACATAGACTAATGGTCACTGAATTTTTCAGGCGCGTTCATTTTAGTCACGAAACTTTTAAAATTTTTATTGGGGTCACCCAACTTTTATTCCGCTTTTATTTTAGTTCCTCCCGTTAACTTTTGTTAAAAATGGAGGGAGAAACAAAGATAGCGTGCCACATCAGCGTTTTTAACAAAAGTTAACGGGAGGGACCAAAATGAAAGCGGAATAAAAGTTGGGTGACACTAATGAACGTTTTTAAAATTCGTTAACCAAAATGAACGCGCCTAAATTCGTTAAAATTCGGGTCTAAATAAAATTTTAAAAGCTTTTAGACTTAATTTTTAAAAAATTTAGAAAGGAGCTTAATTAAAAATATTCATAAATTTTGAAACATAATACTTATCGGATCGGAGGAAGTCCCCTTTTGGAACCTTAGACCACTGTTTATCGTTTTTTTTTATTCTTTTCCTTTTTTCTTCAACTCACTATTGATTACGACTCTCCGTATAATTCAAAGAGAATAAACGGTCGAAAATCTCTTTATCGGATCGGAGGGGAAAATGAAAACTGTAATGACATGAAATAAAATGCAAATGGAAAAGAAAGGGAAAATCAAGTAACCATTGACCCAGACTTTCTTTTAAACCTCCTCGGGTAGAATCTTCTCTATCATTAGCACTTAATTTCCCCTTCAGCTCATTTTTTTTTCCTCAAAAGAATTGATGCCTAAGAGTTCAAGTGATTGCCATTGATAGGAGGGTAGTCCTTGTTTACAAAGCTAAGTCTAGTTAATTACCAGTCGATATGAGATCGTTTTTACAATCATCATCGTTAACATAGATTGGTTCAGTTAGTTAAATACTTATCAGTACTTTGATAATCATCAAAGGTTCGAGTTTCACAAATAATCTCGTATGGTGGGTAATACATAAGTACCGGTCTTAGCCCTTTATGGGACTAGTAACATGCCCTGACATTGGATTGTGGTAAACTCATTAACCGAACTTGACCAAAAAGAGGATAAAACAACATTTAGTCACAGAAATTAGGCTTCCTTCTACATTGATTCTTCAACAGGTGTTTGACGGAAGCTGGATTTTTCAGCTTTTGAGGCAAAACCTGAGTACCAAATGGCAGTCCTGTGTGCTTAGCCTGACTGTTTGACATGACTTCTGCGTTTAGCGACTCAACGGCTTCGGGAAGCATTCTCGAACGAAACCTTAGTAATGTTCCTCAACTTAGTCCTTGAACTTTATTACTCCACATTGGTCACTGAACTTTTAAAAAAAAAATTGGTCAACATTAGTACCTCAACCAAGACACTATCCCAACTTAGTCCCTAAACTTAAATTTTGCCAAGGACTGAAAGGTGTGATGAAATCAAGTAGGTTTTAGGACTAAAGTGGACCAAAGGCACAAAGTTGGGGAAAAAACCAAGTTTGTGGACTACATGTTATTTTATCCCCCAAAAGGGGCAATCATCTGTCATCATGACCTCAATTTTGAGATTTTTAACGTTATGGTGGGGGAAATAAACTCAAAAGCTAAAGCTGCTTTTCTGCCAAATTGTCCCACACAGCATCTTCAACTCAAAAAGGCAAATAATAAAACTCAAAGATCATTGCAGAATTGAGTGATAACATTTCACACAATTCCCCCAGAAAAACACAAAGCTGATAGAATCATGAAACAAGAGCTTCTAAAACATAAAAAAAAACCCTGCAATCTGTGTTTTGTTATTAAAAACAGCATATACCAACCCTTCTCTGCAATCTACAAGGCACAGTTTAAAAAGGAATCTCTTTTGACAAAACAAGGGCAAAGGAATAATAAAGTGGGGTTGTTGGAAGTTCTCATCAAAGAGATCAGCTCTCTCAAATCTCAATAAATGATACATACATATGTATATAATATCAATGGAACTGAAAATGCTTCAAATTTGCTTTAATGACAGTTTAGAAGGTATCTCTTTTGACAAAAGATGGGAAAATGAAGGCTAAATATCAAAATAAGTGCCTAAATTATCCCGTTTTTCTCTTTTAGGTACCAAAACTTTTTTTCCCCTTTTAAGTACCCAAACTATCATTTGTTGCCCTTTTAAGGTCAAATGATGCACCTATTTTGACTCAAAAAATAGTTTGGGCACCTAAAAGGGAGAAAAAAATTTAGGCACATAAAAGGGTAAAACGAGATAATTTAATCACTTATTTTGATATTAAGCCGAAAAGGAATAATAAAGTGAGGTTGTTGAAAGTTCCCATCAAAGGCAGATCAACTCTCTGAAATCCCAATAAATGATACATACATATGTATATGTATATGGTATCAACGGAACTGAAAATGCTTCAAAATTGCTTTTAACGAGAGTTTAGCACTCACCCTAAGGTGTCCATTAAACAATAATTAAACTTGCAGACAAAGTACAGATAAGATACCCCCTATGGAAGCTAGTATACTCATTTATTAATTAAAGTTACAGGAATAAAACAACAAGGTCATAACAATGGTTACACATTGTCACAAATGTAACTTTCTAGGAATGTTAACTAAGGGATTCAGCAAATTTACCCAGATCTGATTCTCTTCTGACTGGTAGCTTTGCCATCAGATTTGAATGTGCCAGCTGATGAATCACCTTCAGAGGAACCCTCCATTGACCTTGTGAACGAGCTCGAGAGATCGGCATAGAGATCGACTACTCGTCTGATGTTGTTGTTTAGCTCTTTGATTAATCCGACGTTGCGGCCCAAGTTGTCGGGGATTTTCGACTCGTGGTTTTGGTTAATCTCGTTGATTAGTAGCCTGTTTTGGTCTAAAATGTCCTGGACTTGGACGAAATTCTTTTGAAATGTCTGCAGAACTCTACCGTCTAGTTGAGTTCCATTGCTGAAACCTGGAAACACATCGCCTTCCATCTCAAGCAATCTACTTTCCTTCAATCAAAAACCAAACTTGTTCCTGCTACAACAATGGGGAAGAAAGTTTCTCAACAATTAAAGGATTTTCCTTTGCTTTTCTCTGACCTTTTCTCAGTAACCAAGCAGAGACAACAATGTATTAAGCACAAAAAAACAGACTTTGGTATTTGTTTTGTGTTGAAAAAAAAAACAAAAAAGCAGACTCCTTTGCCCATAAAAGCAACTTTTTTTCCTATTATCTCTTAGAAAATCATTAACCTAAATCTAAAAAAGACATTATTAAAAGAACATCAAGGAACAGGGAAGCAATTTTCTCACAGGTTATATATATATAAGCAATTTTCTCACAGATTATATATATATATACGATTAATTACACATATAATAAAAATAAAATCTGGGTTGGTATTCTTTTTTTTTCATTTCTTACCTTGAAACAACAAGATATGTCTTGGGATTTCAACGCAGGAGCAAAACTGGAAACTTTTTTCTCTGGAAAACAATGGGGTTCTGATTTTGACTCATTTTTTCTTCAATTCAAACAAGATGGGGATGGAATTTCCCTGAAAATTATGAACTCCAACAAATGAAGATAAAAGGAGAAAAAAAAAATATCGATGGAGATTTGATTGACAGGATCAAAGAGACAAAACTACAACGTTGTTTTTTTTTCTTCGGACTTTGTTGTTGATGTTCGGTCTCTTCTCTCTTAGACTTTTTTTTTTGATTGCTTTCGTTCATTAATGGCGATTTGCTTGAGGTTTTTTATAGGCTGTGAGATTGATCAGACTTTGTTTTCTACGGATGCGTAAACTAGAGGTTTCTGGGACTTCATCTGCACCGTTCGTTTAGATTTCATAGGGTTGAAGAGCCGTCCGATATGCTGAGGGACTGCAGGAACTGATTTTTCTTCTAAAAAAGCCTTAGGATTAATGTAATATTACCACTTCCATTATAGATTAATTCTCACTTTATTTATTGTATAATTATTTTTCAATTATAATTATATTTTTTTATAGATTTTGACTTTTTTTTAGAAATAAATTAAGTATAAATTAAATTTTCTTAAGTTCAAAAACATAATCCATGGCAATTATAGATTTTTTTTTATTTTTTAAGTATTTTTAAAATTTTAACAGTTTTTAAATTTTCTAAACTCTTTATAAAGTACAAAATTCATAAAATGAAAATATCTAAAATATATATATTTAATTAAATTACGTTTTTTTGAATTTTTTATATATTTATATTTTAACATTTTTATGAATTTTAATTTTTAAAACTAAATTAATCGCAATCAAAATTCCTAATTGCTCCACATATATAGTTCCACGACTGCCAATATATCTCGCGATAACAAAAATTATATATATATATATATATATGAATTTAAAACATAAATTTTAAATTTTAGGTGATTTTATAAATTTTTTTTTTTAGAAAAATTTAAGTATAAATTTTTTTATCTTGTTTTATAACATAAACCGTGACAATTTGTCCAAATATTTTATAACAAAAAATAATATTATGTACAGAGGAATAAAGTGAAAATTAGGTCACGGTACATAGGATAATGTTATATTAAGCCAAAAAAAAATAAATAGCATAAATAACCTTCCCATCCTGTTGTAGATTAGGACTATTAGGTTGATTTTTTTATGTTCATGTATGTTTTACTATATGTGTTTGAGTTTATAGTTAGAGCAGACCCTCATTAAAGTCCGTGGGTTTTGGTCTCCTCTCAAATTTTGGAAGCTAACTTTTATTTATTTAAAAAATTTTAATTTAACCCCTTCAAATTTTTTAAAATTTATTATATTTCATATTTTTTTAATATTTTTAATAAAGTTAATTTTAAAATTTTTAAAATATCTCATTAATTTTAAAAAATTTTAAATTAAACATTTAAATTTTTTAAATAAAATTTATCAACCTAAATTGTCAAGATTATATATATGATTGTTTATTCAAATGCAATGATTTTCTTTTGAGTGTAAAATTTTGTATGTACTTATATATTATAAATATATTTAAAATAATTAAAATTAGGCCAAAATAGATTATTTTTGAACCATCATAGTACTTTCTCAATTATTTTGATAATCGCAATTATGGTATTTTGGGGAAAAAGTTATCAATTTGGGCTTGATTTTATGTACTTATATATTATAAATAGGGTTAACTCTAAAATAAGAGCTTAAACTAACCCTTTTTTTTAATTTTAAGTTTAAATATTAAACACTAATAGCTTAAAAATTTTTTATGTAATCTAAAAGTGATTATAAAACATAAAAGTATTCCTGAAAACCCTAACCGGTGATTAAATATTTTATGAATTTTATTGTTTAAATCAAAAATTATAAAAAATATTATAGGGGCAAATCTATAAATTAAGAGTATTACATGGACAAAAGTAGTCGTTAAGCCTTAAAATTAATATATAAGTCAATTTGGTGAATTCGGTTTGGGGGTTTCTAAACCAATAAACTGACCGCTATAACCGGGAAAATTAATCATGTAGTTGAAAAACTGACCAAACTAATTAAATTGAACGGACCGGGCGATTTAACTGAAAACGGATCATATATATATGTTTTTCTAATAGACTATCATACAAAATGGAATTTTAATTATAAAAAGGGCGTTGACAGCCCAACAAAGTTGACTACGTTATCTGGCCCATTTAGTTTCGAAATAATGCTTATACAAAATAACGGTTTTGTGGCATCAAGGAGCTTCACATTCTTTTCCCTAGGCCTAGGGTTTGATGTTTGGTAAAATGTATTATTGGAGTTTGTCTTGAGTTAAGCCTTATAAATATATTTAAAACAATTGAAATTAATATATAAGTCAAATTGTTGGTCAAATCGGTTTGGGGATTTGTAAAAAAAATTTGATCTTTTTAACTTGCAAATTTGTAATTTTATGAAAAACTTACCAAACTACTGAAATCAAAAAAAATTTAAATTAATTTAAGTTATAAAATAGATTTTTTTAAATGATTTGAATAACAAAAATAAAATTTTTATTAATTAATTTATCAGCCCAACAAAGTTGACTACGTTTTCGGGCCCATACAGTTTCGAAAAATGCTTATACAAAATAACGGTCTTGCGGCATCAAGGAGCTTCATGCGATGGACAACCAGATCCAAAAATATATATCAAAGGTGAATATAGAAAAAAATTTTAAATTAGAATCATTTAAATTATAAAAATTTATAAATAATTACAATTAGATTTTTATTTTTTAAACTAAAAAAATTCAACTCAAATAAAAAAATTCAAATAAAATCTGAATCGTAAAATATGTATTGTAAACTCTACTATGAACATTCTTTTTTTAAATAGGGTTTGATGTTTGGTTTATGTCAAACGTGTTTTAAAAAATTAAATATTAACAAAAACTATTTGTGTGCAGGGATGGCCAGGGTGTTTGAGTAAACAACTTTTAAGCTAAATTTAAGGTTTTTGTATATTTTAAGAAAGATTTAACCAGTCAAATCCGTTAATTTAGATATTTTTTAAATTGATCCTTAGGATTATAACATTTTAATTTGGGTGAAACTATAACCTTCATTTTGAAAAAGACTTGTAAAGACTCTTTTGTCCTTAATAATTATAATTTTTTTCTAAATAACATAAATTTGAGTAACTAATAAAATTAAAAAAAATCATAAATAAGAAATTAATGTATACATATAAATTTAATAATTAATAAAATTATATTCAAAATATAATTTCATAAATAAGAAATTAACATATACATCTAAATTTAATAATTATTAAAATTATATTAAAAATATAATTTACAAATAAAAAATAATATATACATCATTTATATATGCTTAGTAATGATATTAAAAAAATGTTTTTCATAATCTAATTAATATTAACATATACAAAATATTAATAACATTAAAGATTCACGTCTAAATCAAGTTAGAACAACGAAAGTGAGCGAGATTAAAAAATCTAGCGAGTTTCTAAAATTTTATAAATTTTTTTTAAAAATTAATTTTATAATTTTTTTTATGAAAAAAATTCGTGTCGGGTTTAGATTTAGGGTGAAAAAAATTGACCCAATCCGACCCGGGACTAATAGTTTAATTTTTCCTATATTTTTAGGGATATTTTGCAACAATACCCTCTCTTTATATATTTTTTATAATTAGTTATTTAAAATTGATTTTTTACAATTAGATTTTTAAAATTAATTGGTTTTTACAATTAGGCCCTAAAAATTATTTTTTTAACAATTAAGTCTCTAAAATTGAAAATTTTATAAATCGGGCCGGATCGAGTCAAATTTGAAATATATAATTTTCGAATCAAATTAATTTTTTTTAAAAATAATCTTTTATAAATATTTTTTAATTATCCAATAGCTAATAATTAGACACTTAGTACGACAGTGTCTTGGATATTTTATTTAAATATTTTATTATTTATATCACACATGCTTTTGACTTTGACTCATCCTCTCAGCCAATCATCGCCCTTTACTTTTTGCTTTATCCAGAATTCAAATCAGAACAAACGATTTAAAGATTGAATTGGCAAAATTCAAATAAGAGCAAAGAACGGAGAAACCCCATTAAAATCCTAAATTCACCGGTGTCCGAGGAGAATGGCTGAAACTTATTAGATTACGACATCATCATCATCTTTATTCCATGATGAGGACCCTTCATCGGCAACCGCGACGCAGCTACCGGCATCGACTGCGATGCCAACACAGCCGCCTCCCACGGCAGCGACGATGACGACGACAACAAGAACGTTAACATCGGCGAATCTCGATTCTTCCCCAAAATAACAACCCTTCTCCTTCATTTTATCTTCACTGCAAATAAATATCAGATTTTGTCTTCCCACCCTTACCCAACAGCATAAGCAACAAGCGCAGCAAAACGTTTATCTTTATCAAAACCAAATCCAGCAAAACCTTCAAAGATCCACATCTATTTCACGATTGAATTAATCCAACCAACAGCATTATAAACAACAAAGCCAATAAACAAGGTTAATGTTTTAAGGCAAGGGTTAATGGGCAAATGAATTTTTTCGGGTTGTCTTAACCAACAACAAAACCAGCAGAATCAGCAGATGGGCAATCCTAATTTATCAAGGTCGGCTTTGATGGGGCAAGGCGGTCATTTGTTACGCTGCTTTCGGACAGTTTAGTTTGCACTCTTCGCTTTTAGCTTCGGTATGTAGTCTTTAGATACCCTTCTCGGGACATTTGAATTTTCTAGCTTTCAAAGGCATTTTCTTTATTTTTCATCTTAGTGTTTAGAAGTATAAATTTTAATGAATTTGTTGCTATTGAAATCAACATTTTTTGCTTGAAAGTGGGGAAGTAGTTTAAAATTTATGCAGTTGCTACTTTGGGTACTGGTTAAGAGTTTTAATTGGATGTCTTGTTGATGCTTCCTCTGGTGATTTTGTTTTTCTTTTTTGGAAATATTCTTCTCAAATTTGGATGCAAGTGTTCGGTATCGGTTTTCTGAAGAATTTCAAGGTGGTGTTTGAAATTTTAGGTGTTTCTTTTGTCTCTTTTTCTGCTTTTCCTTGCCATGATGTTGGGGGTGGAGAAGGTTGATGAAAATTCTTTGCATGGTTTAGTGTATGATTAAGTTAGCTATTGAACTTGAGATTTTACTGTCAGCTAAAGTCGGAATTTATAGATGATTGATGTTTACTGTTGGTTGTGTCTCGAATCTTGATAAGTCTTGTTTAATTGGCGCTCATGAGCGGTTTCTTTTCTTACTGAAAGTAACAATTGCTTTATCTATAATCCTTAAGAATTTTGGAGTTGCTAAAGGGTCCAGAGCAATATACTATGTTTTAGTTTTTAACCAACTAAAGTTATATTGCAGAATAGATTACCAGCTATGGCTTAGTAGAGAAAAATTCTAACTAGTTTCATGTCTTCCCTTGCTTACTGAATTTATTGTTCTTTTCTAAAATCATTTTACTTTTTTGAGTAGCCAAGGCAAAAAGCTGGCTTGGGGCAAGGATCTCAGTTTCATCCAGGAAATCCCACTGGGCAGTCTTTGCAAGGGATGCAGGCAACGGGGATGATGAATTTGAGCTCACAACTAAGGGCTAATGGAGCTCTTTATGCTCAACAGCGGATGAATCAGGGACAGATGAGGCAGCAGTTATCACAACAAACTCAACTCACGTCTCCTCAGGTATGTGTTGACCACTTTCCCTTTGATAGGTAGAGAAACTGAATGTTTTTCTTCATTCTATTTTTGTTCCATTTTAATAAGTTAACTTTAGAAATCATTGTCATCTACATATGTAGCTCGGTTCGTTTATCTAATGGTATAGAGGCTAAAGTTCGTACTAATACATTAACAATTTTTAGACTTCAACCAGCTTTAAAACAGTAGTGTCCTTTTACATCACAATGCTCTTTAATTTTGGAAAACATACGTTCTCTTTTCATTTACTTATTTCTGCTGAGCCTAGATCAAGAGAAGTTCTAATTATTTATTCCTATAACTGGAAAATTTCAGATTTAGGTTACCTATACTTTCTGTAATATGTATAGGATTAATACCTAAGAAGTGAAACAGGAATCCTTATCTCCTTGGAGACTAGCATGGCAACAATTTTTTGAGGTTATTTCGAATTGGATTTATGTAACTGTTAGCCAAGTTCTATGAGTATTGTACATATCAATAATTAACTATGTTTAACTTCAAATTTAAACCATACTTCTCTTTTGGTCTAGACATTATACCTTGGAGGTTATTTAACAAACTATGAGACGTAATCCTTCACCTTTTTTCAATGAAATGAGATCTTTAGTTGTAATGGATGAAACTGGATGGTCAGCACTTTTCATGAAATTCATCTGAACTTTTTGTCCTCTACATTGCAAAAGATTTCTTGAATGTGCAAATGAAAAGCGCATGGACTTCATCATTGTTTAGTATCTTGTCTGCTGGTGAAGACATGGAAATCAATACTATGATTTTGTGGTTGAATAGCCATTCATATTGATTGATACACTTCTTCGTATTGCAAGTTGGCAGAATTAGAATTTTAGCTAAGATGTTTCGACAGTTTTTGCATTTTCAGCTAAGAGATTTCCGTTTTTATTAACGATTCCACGTCTTTTGATGTATGAATATTGTGTTTTATTCCCTCAGAATGCTTTTAGTGGAAATGACCTACGTTCCCTTGGGCTATTTTGGGAAAATGGGAGATTAACTATTGGCATGCTATTTTAAATCCATTAATAAAGCTAAAGTAAAACCAGGTGTCCAAATATGCTATATTACCCCTTTAATTGGTTTTTATTGTTGAACCTGTCTTGTATGCCATTGCCACCTTTATGTGACGGGTCGGCAATGTTTAAGGGGTTTTATCTTGTGGTTTTAATGCATGTCTTCCAATTAATTTGTACACTTGATCTCAGTAGCAACATCCCCTCTATAAACTACAGGTTCAAAACTTACCAAGATCATCTCAAGCCTTTATCAACTCTCAGTTATCAGGGTTGACTCAGAATGGACAGGCGGGTATGATGCAGAATTCTCTCTTGCAGCAACAGTGGTTGAAGCAAATGCCGTCCATGTCTGGTCCAGGCTCACCTTCGTTCCGCCTTCAGAGGCAATCACAGGCTCTCTTGCAACAGCAACTGGCATCTTCTTCCCCTCAGTTGCACCAAAATCCTTTGTCCTTGAACCCTCAACAATTGTCTCAGCTCATACAACAGCAATCACAAATGGGACATCCTCAAATGCAGCAGCAGCAGCAGCAGCAGCAACTACTGCAACAACAACAGTTACAACAACAACTACAATCACAACAACCACAATTGCATCAGCCTCAACAGCAGCAGTCTCCTAGGATGTCTGGACCTGCGGGCCAGAAAACCTTCAGTTTGACAGGATCGCAGCCTGATGCAACTGCATCCGGTACAACTACTCCTGGGGGAAGCTCGAGCCAAGGAACTGAGGCGACCAACCAACTTCTTGGAAAGAGAAAGATACAGGATCTGGTTTCACAGGTTTTTCCTGCTTTTAACTTTTTGTTTTTTGTTCTTCTTCTCTTGGTTCCAATGTTTTTCTTCCTCTTTTGTGGTAAATTGTAACATTCATCTTTTGGTTGTGCTCAGGTTGATTCTCAAGGTAAGCTTGAACCAGAAGTTGAAGATCTACTTCTGGAGATTGCTGATGACTTCATAGACTCTGTAAGGCTCTACTTTAAAGGCTTTACCTTGTTGATATTTGCCTTTCTGTGTTTGGGTTATGGATATATGCATCTATTACTCAGTTTCTGGTGGTATTTTACCTCAAATCGTAATATAAATAATGTCAGAGGCTTAGCTGTTATATACATATACATGGTTAGCTTTGGGGTATTTTTTTTATGTCAGATGTAGCTTGAATATTACAAAATATTTTTTAAGAACTCCATGAAATTCATCCTGTAATATTTTGTGCTTAGCCTGAAGAGAAATCCAATATTTGTGCTGACATTGGATTTATTTAAGTTATATGATTTTCATGACTACACTGTGATGGGGAAAGATTGTTTTAAATAGTAATTTTGTAATAAACGTTTAGTTTTTCTGTCGGTTACTGCTAATTAGCCATTACTCAGTCACTGCTATACAATTAAACCGTCCATATGTACTGTTGTCTCTTTTTTCTTTCTTCTTATTCTTCCGTGTCCTCCTTCCATTTGGTACATTCTTCAGTTGTTAAGTAATACTCTTCTTTGTTTAAAACTCACACCATTTTACTCATTTTCAGGTGACAACATTTGCATGCAGCTTGGCGAAGCATAGGAAATCGTCAACATTAGAGTCCAAGGATCTCTTGCTACACTTAGGTTTGTGCTTCACTATTTCGCATTTCTTTGGAAAAGCTATGTGTTGATGTGATGGTACAATATTATTTGTTTAGTGCTCTTATTTTTTTTATTACATGGGGTAAAATTCTGGAATACCTAGGTTTTGTACGATTTGAAGTTTGCCGTGATGGAATCCGTGTTCTCTGATTTCTATCTTTTACATAATTGTGCAAAGTTACTTCATGCTTTCGTATAAAAAACTATATGCGAGTTTCAGCTTACAGTTACAACTTTATACATCATGGTGCTGGCGGTCAGTAGAATTTTAAAAACTTACTACACTCCATGCGTAATATTTCCTTCCAAGAGTTGCTTCTGATTCATTCTTATCTCATGTACATTTTGATGAAGTATGTATTACTGCAGTACTGCAAAAAAAAAAAGGTGTTGAGTCTGCATAAGATAGCCTTCATCCTTTAAGTGAAGCCAATCGAGCTATAATGAATGTTGGACATGGGTTATTTGCAGAGAAAAACTGGAAATTGACTGTTCCAGGATTTTCAAGTGAAGAGCGGAATCAAACAAGCGCGGTAAGCATTTCTGTTTGTTGTTTATGAGATGTCAGTGCTCAAAATGTGTTAGAATTTTGACTTCAATGTATGTGAATTCCAATTTCCTTCTAGGGTTAGGAACTCTTCATTTAACACCTATATTTGGTACTCAAAATGTACTTTCTCGATATTAATCTTCCACATTTTACTTCGCCTGTTAGCTTGAAACCGTCTGAGCTATCACTCTCTAGTTGGCTCACCTTTTGCTTTGTATGAAAATATTTGATTATTTGCAAAACAGGAAAGATTACAATCGATGACGCTGTATCTCGTTTTCAAAATATGCAGTTACCCAATGACCTCCACAGGAAACGTCTTGATATGGTTAGTGAAATTTTCAGTACTGAAGTATAAAAGTATGTCCTAGTGTCTTACTCTCCTAATGACTTGTACTTTTATCCAAACTACTCGATCAGATACGAGCACTGATGGAATCATCACAGCCTGAAGCAAACACAAACAATCCTAAAGAAATGATAAGACAAGGTCTTGGCAACCAAGTTGCTGCATCAAACCATTTATTGAGACCTTCACCAAGTTCCGAGCAATTGGTTTCGCAAGCGGCTAGTTCACAAATGCTGCGGAAATAACACGGTATAAACTGACATAATTTGTCACTCTTAATTTGGACCCATGTCAACATGCATATGTTGTTGAGCTTATAGAATCCATACTAGTATGTATCACATTTGTATTACCTTTATATCAACAAGACACTTTCTCCACTTGGTACGTTTTTTTTTTTTTTGATAACTGAAGGGTTTGCCTTCCCGGGACTCGGTAGGGTAGCGATCCTAATCGAATGAGTGGTTACATGCTTTTTTTTCCGAGGATAGAAGGTTTTAGTCAAATAGGCTAAACTCGGCTCCCTAACTTAGAATAGCATAGTTCAATGTTGCCTTTCACCAAACCATGTTTGTTCCTAAAGATTCTTGTTGACTATCGATTATATATATATATATACCTTCTTTGCAGGTTATAATATATAGTTAACTGAAGATTCTAAGATGTAGTGGGGTGACAAAAGGGAGAAAAAGCTGTAAATTACTTGGTAAAGTGATGAGAGACATGATGGAAGTGGTACTACAATTGGAAAAGATTTTACACCGTTTGATCATCTAATTCATCATTTTCTGTTCATGATTTATGTTGGTAACTGGGTTTATTAATGTATTCTTCCTTTATTTAGATTTAGTTGATCCCTAGTTAGGGTTTTTTAGACATAAATATACACTAGGTTGTCAAAAGCACGTTGATTCAGTGATTTATTTTTCCATCTGTTGTTGTTTGAAAAGAAGAAATTGTCAATTTATTGTAATACATTGTTTAAAAATTTAGTATGTATTAGGTGTATAAGGATTAAACACACTATTAGTAAGAATTTGTACAAATCTTTCATCATTCCAACTGTAATCATTTGTTGAATAATTTTTTATAATTATACATTTAATATGAAATATTTTCCTTCTTTCACATCTGGAGCGTTATATAATCCATATAATATTATGCATTTTGAGATTAAATTAAGGTGTAATGCTAAAAAAATGTTTTATTATGTGATCGGTTAGTCACTTTAGTCTGTATTATTTTTTTAGAGGACTTTAAGCCCCTGCATTTTATTTTGAGTCAAAATAGTTTCTCAATGAATGAAAATTATTAACTAAAATCAATGTCTTGGAAATGACATGACAATCAACAGGTCACATTTACAAAGATTTTGCAATTTAGTCTTGGGGGATCGAACTCATCGTACGCCACTCATCATAGATGACATATAAAATTGTTATGTCATTTTGAAAGTGTTGACTTTAGTTGACTAATGATTTTTACCTACCAATTTCAAATTAAAATATTAAAGGTTAAAATGTTTTAAAAAATTGTGACCAAAATGATTATTTAATTAAATATTATGCACATTTTTTTATATTATACCTAAATTTAACTATAGCTAGTTTTTGACAAATTCTAATGAGAAGCTTAGCCAATCGATCAAACGTGCGTTTTAGTTACGAACAAGCTAAAACAAAAATACGGTCAAAGTTTATTGACCAAACGTGTAGTTTCCTTGCTTGGTCAATTTTCATAGGATTGTTAACAAAATGTAATTAAACTGGACCCATGGAAACTACAAAGGTTAAATTTTCTATTAGTTCCTATTTCCTAATCTATGTAAAGTTATAATTTAGCCCTAATATTGTAATTTGATTTTTTTAGTCCATGCATTTTTTAAATTTTAAACCTAATCTAATTAGTGGTCTAATTCTAATAACAATCCCTGTATTATTTCTAAATTATAGATTTAATTCATGTTTTTAAATTAGTTAACATAAATACTTATAATTTAGTCGTATTACCTTGTGATATTCTGTTAAGATTAAATTTCAAAATTCATATTGAACAAATTAAAATACGGTATAACTAAATTTAAAACTTATTTATAAGGGTAAACTATTGGAATGGTCACTTATGTTTAGGTTTTGTACACTTTTGGTCACTGATTTTTAAATTCGACAATTATGTCACTTACGTTTTTTATCAGTAAACTTATGGTCATTAGGATGTTTGTTGCCATTAAACTTTAACGGGAGGTTAATCTGGAACGTAAAAAGAAGAGTAAATTACCTAGATAGTCCCTAAACTATTATTTTATTATTATTTTAACAATCGAAATAAAAATAATTTATATAATTACACATTTAGTCCTCTATATTTATATTTTTTTTATTTATTCTCCCCTCCACCGTCTTTCATATTCTTTTTTCATCTAACCCAATCCCCAATTCTTCTTCAGAGAATATGAATTATAATAGGGCCTACATTACATAAATGAAGTTTGTTATTTTGGTGAAAAGAGAATTAGTTATTAGGAAAACAAATTCTAATGAATACCTGCCAAGGAAAGAATTAATTACCTCGGATTTCTCAGCATTAGCTGGACCAAAAACAAAGCACTGGAAAACATTTCTTTCTGATTGTTGCTTCTTTCGATCTAGGCTTCTTTTTATTGTGCCAGATCAGCCCATTAACGTTTAACGGTAACAAACGTCTCAATGACCATAAATTTACTGATAAAAAAAGTAAGTGACTATAATTATCGAATTTAAAAATCGGTGACAAAAAATATGCAGACCCTAAATATAAGTGACCATTACAGTAGTTTACCCTATTTATAATAAAAAAATTAAAAGTACTAATAACAGAATTTGATTCGACTTAAAATTCTTCATTGGAATTGGAACTAGCAATTTCTTCAACCTCGTGTTTTAGCTCAGGTAACCATGGCAGCAGCCGAGTCACCCAGTTCTGTCCGGAAAGGTCAATAATCGTAACCACCCTTTAGAAAGCATTCCGGGGACGCTCAGGTTTTGTTTTCTTATCTACAATTTCTTTTATTTGAATTTCTAGTTTTCAATTTGAATGCAGTTGTTGTTCATCTCAGAGCAACTGGGGACGCTCCGATACTAAAGCTAACTAAATTCAAGGTATTTATGTGATTTCCCCCCTTTGGCATCAATTTTTATCCTAGAGAGGGGCTAGAATTCCTCAATTAACATTCTGGATTTATTCTTTATCCTTGTAATTCGAAGCTATTTTACTCGGACCTGGCTTAAGTATTACACACAAATATGTATCCGACACGGGTATGGCTAGATTTTTCTACGATCCTCAGAGATTATATCTTCATATCTAAGTGCCGGACACAGGTACTTCATGAAAAATGAATAGTCCGAGCAACATAGGCTAGAAGCTTGGTTTAGTTTGCACATAAATAAATTGTAGTACAATTTTAGTTGATATTGCAATTGGAGTTTTGTGATTCACTTGAAACAATTCCTTAAATTGTGTTCTTGAGTTGTGTGTGTGTGTGTTTATATATATTCATTCAATCTCTTCTAGCATGTAATGGTTGTAATTGAATGAAATGCATCTTTGCAGATACCTGGAACTGACAAATTCGCTAAGTAATCGATTTTCTACGCCGGCAACTGCACCGTGTTACATTGGTAATCGATTTGTGCCTGTTATATTTTGAGTTTGTCAAATAAACTTGGTTCTGTTGTTTGCATTAGTACTAATTTCTTAGCCCTTGTTTTTGCAGTTTGTGTACGTCAATAGTGCCTTCTCACCGAACCCAGATGAATTGGTGATCGACCTATATGATGTAAGTCATAATAATTAGATACTTCGTCTTGCTGATTTTAGTTATGTGAGTTAACTCTTTTGGAGTTTTTATAGATTCTTTAAACAGGAAAGAACAAAGATATTTAGCTCAGAACTTATTCTTTTATTCGAATGTTCATCATCTGAGAGTGTTTTTCATTGGTATGACCATGACAAAAATAAATCTAGGGCCCTTACTTTATGACATTAACTTGGGCATATGGCATATGCTTTTTCCTGAATTTTCTGTGCCTTAATGTATAGACATAACTATTTACCTAAACCCTGCAACTATTTCCTTTTATCTTACATTGACAATAGGGAACCGTAATGGCAGAATCGAGTGAGTTTTCACATGATATGGTCCATTACTTCTGAGACTTGAGTAGATGGTCCGAGTATTCTGACAGAAAATGTTCATTGCGTTGAAAATAGATTCTCTTGCACATCTATTGTATCCACCATTAGACACTTTAGGTATCATGAAGATGATGACTTCTATAAGAAAAAGAAAAAAATTCTGCACTTTACTGGATGAACACTGAAAAATGGAGTAAATTCTCTCAAGAGGCTGCTACTCCGTAACTTCTGTCTCCTAATAAATTTCCGAACATACATATATTGTAACATAGAGGTTTTAATTACTTAATTGGCCTTGTCCATGTTTATCTGTTATAACCCGACCTGCCTTTGCATTTTCAGAATTTCGGTTTTGATGGTAAACTGGTGGTCAATTATGCATGTTCTACGGCATGGGGCTAAGTCTCAAGATGATGGATCTACTAAGAGTCTGAGATAAAACTGTCAACTATGTAAAAATATTCACACTTCATTCGTTTCCTAGAAATTCTCCATTATGCATAGTCCTTTTAGAACCATCCTCTTTAATATTGCCCTTTCCCCCCTCTTTATATATGAAACAAGGATTCTTCCCTATCAGGGACTAGCTTCTTACTTCCACACAAGCAAGGTAATATCACTGGTGGTATTCAGTATCAACTTGTGATAGTTAATAATCACATCCTTTTGTTTGTTTGTTTTCATACAAAAGAGATCATAGTTTGAGTTTGAAAAAAGGGTTTCAATTTGTCGATTTTAAGATTCGAATTTTATATTAGCGATAATGGTTTCGTCCCGGAATATAAATTTCAGTGCTAGGAATATATGATGACCAACATAATGTCCATAGCATACAATGATGGGAATTAAGGATATTTTTTTTATAATACAAGGCAGAACCCTGGAAGAAAATATCTTTACTTCTTAAGGGCTATTCCATGGTCAAAGAAGTTTTACAAATTCGAAACATGTTTCCTCCAGGGAAGAAGATAAAAAGTACGTTATCAGAGTGGGTGACAGGCCAGCAACAAATAGATAATCTTCCACTGACCCTATACTGTTTGGTTCACAACTTTATCACAACAAAGCAATCCTGGCCACAAATTTCCAGGGCTAAGGTATTGAAACTGACCCATCATGCAAGTGCTTTTATTGATTCCATTACGGAGACCTCAACTATCTGTAGTTGCAATAAAAAGATCTAGTGTTAGGAAATGGACAAATTAATTTGTACGAAATGTGAAGAAAAAAAACGATGTGTGGGAACTGAAACGTTTTTGCCTGACTGAACCCTGGAATTGGATGCAAGATCTAACCAAGACCCATTGTTGTTCCAACCCCCTAGGAATTGGTGCACTGGTTTTTGAGTTTCTTCATCCTTTTCTAACTTGATTGGCCTAGCTGACTTGATATCAGTGCCCAAAACAAAGCATTGTTGGTGCTGGTGCTCTTGTTGCCCAAAGCTTTGAACCAGTGTCGGTGGCTGATATGAATCAGGTACTACTCTTACACTCCTTGAAGCTTCAGGGAAGAAAGATTTTTCACCAACACCTTCCTTTGTTCCATGAAGATACCTTTTAATAAAGAGTAAGCAACTTTAGCAGGCATTATACAAAGATGAAAAATATAAAGAGGCTTATTCAAGCTATTAAAAAAAGGACCTGTAATCAATTCCAGTTGCAGAATCCAGGAACTGGTGAGATGGAACTGATAAGCCTGAACCAGGAAGTCTTGTGGAAGTTGAAGAATGAGAATAAAGAAAAGGGTCGAAACGGGTGTAGGTTTCAGAAGCCATGGGAGAAAAAGAGAATGAAGAAGTGGTATTAGAGCTGGGAATGGAAATGTTACTATTGATTGATGGGAAAGATGTTGAAAGGGTTGAGCCTGCTGTTGTTGTTGATGTTGATGAAGAAGCATTAACTTCCACGGGCTTTCTTGAACGGTTCCTGCCTCTATGCATGTGCCTCTCACAGTACTTGGAATCTGGGTAAGCTTCTTTTGAGCACCTCCATTTTTTCCCATCTGTTCTCCTGCACCTTCCTGGCTCTGGGTCTGGTTTTCTTCCATAACCCACCTGAAAATAACCCCACCCTGCTGCAACCACACCTACATACCATAAGTGCCAAAATCATTACATATATATATATGTTTTGCAGATACTTACTGTGTTGTTGAGGGAAGAGGTTTGGATGCAAAGAAGAATCAAAGCTTGTTTTGACAGAGTAAATGAGTTGAGGTGGGATAGGAACTCCTGAGACCATGTACTTGAAGATGAGAGCTTGGTGTTCAAGCTCTTGCCATTGATTTGGAGTGAAAGGGCACCTGTTTCTGGCACTAATCATCTTTAAAGTAGAACAAAAAACAAACCCAAAAAGTATATATATAATATTATATATGTAATTCTCTGATGGGAACTAAACTATAGGAAGAAGAACAAAGACCCAATCTGAAGAGCTCTCTGAAAGACAGAAAAGGGGGGCTTATTGCACCTACTTGTGCTGCTGCTGTAGTGCTTTTGCTTCCCTCTGCTGCTGCCTTTAACAAGTCACTGACATCTTCAAAAAATATTCATAAAAGAAAAAACAAAATCATATTATAAATTAATTCAAATATCAGTAATGGTATATGCTATGTATTTTGTGAATAATGAGTGATAAAAAAATTAGAACTAAGACTCTTAAAAGATAATAACATTTCTTTACTAAAATTGCTCGATGGGTTTTTAATTATTTGTTTTTAATACGATTAATTATTCGTATACAAATTTATATATTGATAATATATTAAGTTTATGTAGGGAAAGGAGGTGAGTACACATATGGCCCTGTTGCTGTCTACACCTCATTTCTCCTTAAAATGAGTGCCCATCTCATTTCGCAAAGCTGCTCAATATTTATTATCGCTCAAGTAATTTATTTTCAATGAAGTTGTAATAAATTTCGAAATCTTTAATTAAGTAATTAATTAATATATTTCATCCTGTGTAAATAAGTAGTAGATTAACCATTAAATCGCACGTTTAGAACACCTGACCATTTATGTCATTTATCTATGTTTTATAATAGGTTTAAATGAAAAATAGGTGCCCAAATATGTTTTTTTCAAAATTTAGGTGTTTAAAGTATTTTTTTTTTGTAAAAATAGGTGTTTAAAGTTTCAAAAATTATAATTTTAGGTGCATGTCCGTTAATAGGTATTAAATTTTTTTAAACCAATCAATACTTGACATGTGGCATATTTAATTTATTTTTTTTCAAAATTAAAAATTAAAAAGTAACTTTTAGTTTTCCAAAAAAATCCCAAAATTTTATAATTTTTACGAAACAGTCCCAAAATCCCTAAAATTACCCAAATCCAAAACCCCAAATCGACGCCGATTCTGCCGTCAATCGCCGTCCTTGAGCACACCGGTTTGGTCGCGGAATCAAGGCGGTCAGTTCTCCCAACACAGTGTCGCCAAAAATGGCGAACGGTGTGCAACCGAACGTCGAACGCGAAATCGACGTTCGACTGGCACGTCGTTCGCCATTTTCGGCGATGCCGTGTTGGGGAAAATGATCGCCTTGGTCTGATGACCAAATCGGTGTGCTCAGGGCGGCGATCGGCGGCAGAAGCGGCAGCGATTTGAGGTTTTGGGTTTGGGTAATTTTAGGGATTTAGGAACTATTTTGTAAAATTTTTAAATTTTTGGAATTTTTTGTAAAACAAAAAATTTTGGTATTTTATGTAAAAATAAATTATATATGCTACGTGTCAAGCATTGATTGGTTAAAATTTTACTAACACCCATTAACGGCCATACACCTACAATTATAACTTTTTGAAACTTTGGGCACCTATTTTTACAAAAAAATACTTTAGGCACCTAAAGTTAAAAAAAAAACATACTTTGGGCACCTATTTTTCATTTAAGCCTTTATAATATATTACTAATTACATCCTCATATGACTCTATTCTTTAATACTTTTCAAAAGTGTTTTTAGATCAAAAATAATACAAAGCAATGTAATGTTTTATTTAACAGTGTTTTTAGTTTCATTTGTAAATCGTTTTTTAAGAATTGAAATTTATAGTTTTTAGCTTTTTCAAAAGTACTGTGAGATTGAAGTTATGGTACATGAATGTTGATCAATGAACCTTCTGACCTTCCACATCTTCTTTCGTTTCATATACGAAACTCTTATCCTCCGGTTACATTTGCTCTTATAATTCACGCACATTACACAATATGTTCCGCTATCATATTCAACAACGCAAGATTGCATATGACGTCTGACGCAATACTCCTTAATTGCTAACTGAGCATATTTCTTTGTATCTAATTGAGCTCCGAGTTTCAACTCTCTGTCGGTTGAGACTGAGGTTGAAGAATGACAAAATACACGTGCATCATATTCTTGATCCCGCATTACAGCATAGTCCACCTCATACATGTGGATTGGAGGCACGTAAGCCGAAAGATTGGCTCTGGTTGTTGCGGCTCTGGTTGAACATAACCCCAAACCAGCGGCTCATCGACCAATCTATATCTAGCAGACGCTGCTGCCCAAACATCTTCCTCAACATCAAGATCATGGCCCTGAGCAGCAGCGGTCCTAACAGCGTCAACATCATCAGCATCAAGTAACTCGACATCATCATCTTCTGTCACTGGTATAACATTTTCGTCGTCCTCGCTGAAATCATCAACTATTTCGCCCCAACGACCATAAACGTTTTCGGTGCCACAATCCATCATGATATTCGATCACACCAATGACTCTCTTAACTTACCAAAAATCCTACCCAAAACTCTCTTAAACCTTAAATTTTTAGAAATGAACAAAAAAAGAAAAAAAATTCCGAGCAGGTCCTATATATATATTCAGGTCCTAACGCCACCCGCAGATGGCGTCCAAAGCTGAATATTACAAAATTAGCCTCATGACGCCATCTGCACATGGCGTTAAAGGCTCATGCCGCCACCTGTAGATGGCGTCCTCAAAGGAATATTTCAGACCTGCACGCCATATGCTCGTGGCGTCTTGTCGAGCCAGCTTTATTCGACTGACACGGCTGACCTCTCTTTCACTGCAGCTGCTGATTCGCGGCTCAAATATCGTAATTTGGCTCAAGATGCCACCTCATTGAAATTGAAATTTTAAATAATAAAAAATTCAAATCCCCAATTATAGAGCAGCGTGCCTTATTCCCCTAAATATCAACCCTAAAGGCATTATTTGCCTAAAAATGCCCATTTATTAGCATTTATATCATCAAAAATTTCATATTTCAAAAAATAATGTCTAAAATAAACTTTCTACGTACTTAAAAGCACTTTTTGATAACAATATCAAGCACTCTCATTTTAAATTAAACAATCTAAAAATACTTTTCAAAGCACTTTTCTATCGCACTTCTTAAAAACAATACCAAATTGGCCTGGTCCCGGAGCATACCGATGTTCATAGCCTTGCTTTCTTTTCCCTTCGGCTTTGTTGTTTTATCTTGTTACTATAGGTTAATTGTAAAATGGGTCCTTGAAATATTTTAGGCTTATATAAAACCCTAAAAGCTAGTAGTGTATACCGATGTTAATATTAATAGTGCATATCGGTGTATGATATTTATCGTAGAATTTTCTCTTCATATTATGTAAGTTCTAAAATATTCATATCATATTTGTTATAACTTATAACAATCTATGTTAATGGGATAAAGTCCAAAAAAAAAATAGTGATACTAAGAATTCTTTTATATAACTATTAATATCTGATTTATTGTCCGAATAACTCATATCAAATACCGATGGACAGCAAACCAAGTTCCAAGTTATAGGTCTCAGCATACAATACATAGAGCTTGCAAGGACTTTGTGCTGTTACAATCATATGCCTAGTTTGCGCCCGACCCTGTCAAGTTTACCTATTACGGACGACAAGAACGAACTAAATCCAGGGGCTAAAAAGCAAACAAAACAATGACACGGCGGTTTCTTTTTATTTTGGGCTGGAAGATAATAATAATAATAATAATAATAATAATAATAATAATAAATCACATTGTTTGTAATTACAAGTAATATACTTTGTACGACACTTTACGAATAGAATTATAAATATAATCGATACATCTAAATAATTATAATTAGAATCAATCGTTATAAAATACAGCTAGGTACTAGAGACGGAACCAAGGGCAGAGGCGGACCGTTGTTATAGCCAGTGGCCCAAAATCTGACAAATTAGTTTTTAGCCTTTTAAAAGTTTTAAAATTTTTAATTTGACTCTTTCAAGAAATTTAAAAATTATTATTATATTTCAAAATTTTTAATATTTTAACTAAATCTCCACCTAAAATTTTTAAAATTTATCATCAAGGCTAAAAAATTTTGAAAATTTTATTTAAACCCTAAAATTTTAAAGAAAAAAATTAAATTAAATCTTTCAAAATTTTTAAAATTTTAATTTAAGCATCTATTTTTTTTAAAAAAAAAAAATAAATATGCCCCATCAACCTGTGCTACCAAAATCCACCCCTGACCAAGGGGACAATATACCTGTGATGGCTTGGCTCCCTAAAGTGAGAAATTGTCTAATAATATCTTAAGAATACATGAAAATTTAAGGAAATTATTTCATGCATTGGCGGGGAAACAAAAAGTTTCTACAAGCGCATTGATTTTAAAATTTTGGGGTTGTGGGTAGAATTTAGGTTTATGGTTTAGATGTTAAGGTTTAGGTTTAAGGTATAAACCATAAATTCTAACCATAAACCTTAAATTATAACCATAATCTATAAACCTAAATCCTTCAGGCCTGAGTGCTAAACTAAATCTCTAAACTGTAAAACTAAGGCGCTTGTAAAACCTTGTTGTTTCTATTAGGAGGCTCGTATGATCAACCGAGTAACCAAGAGGAGGTGAATTGGATTTTTGCTTTGGTAGATGAATGGTTAAGTGATAAAAATTGTGGCACGATGATTTATAGTGGTTCGACTTCTAAACCAAGTCTACCTCCACTACCTTAGCTATCCACACTAAGAATTTTCTACAAATTCACTAATTTGTCTTTTCTTTTTCCGGGATCAAGAAGATAACCCTTACAAACCTAAACTTATACTCCGAAGTCTAGAAACCATCTCTTACAAAGAGAATACAAATTAGCAAACAAATGAAAAACCTCACAAGGCAAATATGTTTGCACAATTCTAAGCTCTCACCCAAAACCTAACACTTGAGCATGAGCATATATGACAATTGAGCTCACAAGTGTGTTCTAAAAAAAAATTGACAATTAAAGCACTAAAACACTTTCTCTATATATGGATATTGGTAGTGTTGTTTCTTGTTCTTCCATGGATGCTTGGAGAGGTCTTTTAAACCCTCTAATGACTTCATGACCGTTGCTAGCCGTTTGGAGTTGTTTAGAGCCGTTGAGGACTTTAATTTCAACCTCAAATGTAGTTCGAGCACCATGTGTGCACGTATGTATGCGTTATTAAAGGGCTAAGAAAATTGCACAATACTATCTTATAATCATACCAGCATATTTAAAAAAATTAAATAAAATTAAAGAACATATATTACCTTGTAATGAACATCAAAATAATAAAAAAATCACAAAATAAAAAAATTAATTAATAAAAATAGAGTTTGCAGTCTCTTCAAAGCCCAACTTCCAACTTTATCTAAATCCTCATTTGTAGAGATCCCAACAACCAACAGGACATCGAAGCCAATAACAAAATACCCCAAACCCCATGCACAGACAAAACTCTCCAACATTACACCCTTAAAAACTTAAAAAAATACACCAAACACTTCAATATTCCCTTTACCGTCTTTTAATTAACTTTGTTTTATGTTTTGGTAATGTCTCTCTTTCATTTGGTCAATGATTGTCATCAAACAACTGGTGAATTTTCTGAGCTTTTGGAACTCGGTTTTCAATCAAAGAAATCATGAGACTTGAAGAATCTGCTGAACCAAATCCAACCCAAGATCATATCTTGGATTGGCTCGAGGATTCGGCGCCGTTCCTTCCGTCTTTCTTGGATGTCACGTGCAGCTCGGGCGACGTCGATGGATATCAATTGTGGGATCCGGATCGAGATTTCGGTCAGGATCTGATCAACATAGGTGGTAATGGTGCAACTTTTATCAATAGTCCCACCAGTGCTACTGCTGCTGTAAGTAACACTGATATTGGTCTCGTGAAGTCGGATTCGGCCGTTGTTAACCCTCCTGTGCCGTCGAATTCGTCGAAGAGAAGGAAACCCTCCGGTGATGATGACGTTCCGAGGACGTTGAATCATCAACAGAAGAAGAATCGGAATGGTCAGATCGATGAGAACGAAGAAGGTAGAGCAGGAATTGAGGAGGTTATAGGGAACAATAAAAGGTCAGCTGCAAACAAGAAAAGCAAGTATTCGGGGAATAACGGTAATAACAAGGAAGGAAGATGGGCAGAACAGCTGCTAAACCCTTGCGCTGCGGCAATAACCGCCGGTAACCTCACGCGTGTTCAACATCTGTTGTACGTCCTCAACGAGCTAGCCTCGACAACCGGAGACGCCAACCACCGGCTTGCGGATCATGGCCTACGTGCACTAACACACCACTTATCGTTATCCTCTGCCTCGACCGCACCTGTTACTTTCGCTTCCACCAAGCCGGTGTTCTTTCAACAATCTTTACTGAAATTCTACGAGATCAGTCCTTGGTTTGCATTCCCTAACAACATAGCCAACTCTTCCATACTCCAAATTCTTGCTCTAGAGCCTGATAAGTCCCGTACAGTTCATATTCTTGACATTGGTGTATCTCATGGTATTCAATGGCCTACGCTTCTTGAGGCACTGTCTCGCCGACCTGGAGGGCCGCCTCCTCTTGTTCGCATCACGGTTGTGGCGGACACAGTTGAAAATAATCAAATTGCAGACACCCCTTTTTCGATAGGTCCACCCGGTCACGATTTCTATTCCCGACTTCCTGGTTTCGCTAAGTCCATGAACATCAACTTGCAGATAAACCGACTCGAGAACCACCCATTACAACACCTGAATGCACAGACTATCAACAACTCACCAGGAGAGACCTTCATAGTTTGCACAGTTTAGACTGCATCATCTGAATCACAACGGGCCTGACCAAAGAACAGTGTTCTTGAAAGTACTAAGAAGCCTACAACCAAAAGGGGTGATCCTGAGCGAGAACGACATGGGTTGCAGCTGCAACAACTGCGGAGATTTCGCGACGGGGTTCTCTCGCAGAGTCGAGTACCTATGGAAGTTTCTGGACTCAACAAGCTCGGCATTTAAAGGACGAGAGAGCGAGGATAGACGAGTACTGGAAGGAGAGGCAGCGAAGGCGTTAACAAACCAAGGAGAGATGAACGAAGGGAAAGAAAAATGGTGCGAGAGGATGCAAGGCGTGGGGTTTGACGCAGAAGTATTCGGAGAGGACGCCATAGACGGGGCTCGAGTGTTGCTGAGGAAGTATGATAGTAACTGGGAGATGAGAGTTGAAGAGAAAGATGGATGTGTTGGGTTGTGGTGGAAAGGGCAAGCCTGTATCGTTTTGTTCATTGTGGAAGCTACATGTCAAGGTAGAAGAAAGTTAAAAAAAAAAAAAAAACAGTTCTAGATATTGGTTTGTTTTGTTTTGTTTATTTTTCTCTAATAATCCATCATGTGTAAATTCTTAAAATTGTAATTCTGTGTGTTAAGGATTGTTTACAGTCTAGCGTTCTCTCACTTTTTTTTGATATCAAGAACATGAATTATGCATAATAATCCAGGTATTTCAGAGTTCAAACTCAACTTGTATACAAAGTGGAAAACAAGTCGCTACTAAAATTTCACAGCTCCATCACAAAGGTTCGAGCCCCGTCAGTCCCAACCCAGGATCTGATGAATCGGTCAATTCATCTCTTCATTTTCTGTAAAAAAAAAAGACAGAGTAGGACCTAACTCCCGGCGAGAGGATCCTTCTTTCGTTTTCACGTTGATCATAGAACATAGACGTCAAGGAATCCAAATGACCAACTGGAAACGATTGATGGCGGAGAAACATATGTAGGTTCGTACAATCGGGATCATATCCAAGCAAATACGAATGATATTGACTTGCTTAACCAACATTATCCATCATGCCAACTAAAGAATTCAGGAAACACCATAAAATACTTCCATCGAAATAGTAAAGTGTAAAACCAAAAGCTAAACTTATTGCCACATTCTTCATCCAAACGGTAAACCAATAACTAACATATCATCATATTCTTTCGTTCAAAATGTAAACCTAAAAAATCAACTGAAGAATTTTAGCACCAACCTCAGTGATCTAAAATTATATATAGGAAAATCCAAAGTTTACATTTTGCTTTAATTCTTCTCTAGGCATATACAGAATACTTTTCTTTCCCACCAAAAAAGATTACGGACAAGAATCTCTAGTATGGCACAATTCGATTCATATCACCAAAACGCTGCTATGCAGTTAAGACAACTCCAGCCCTTTCAATGTTATGGAAGCCAGTTAGCAAAGCTATGGTTATTTAGTTATGACTTCAACTATAGGGAATGGTATAGAAACTGTACCTGAAGCTTTTTCATGACACCCTGATGTCAATATCGTGCAATAATTACAAAATTCAGTACAGTAATGATCAGCATACTACGATGCATATATACGCACTAAGCTACGGATTGTCATGCGGCAAACAGGGCACTTTGGCACCAATTCCCTTTCAACTGATATAGCACAATGTCGGCAACAAACCAGGTGTCCACAAGGAATAAATACAGACCGTCTTCTCCTCGTCAAGCAAATCACGCATAACTCATCACCTGTCTCTTCCTCCAAATCAATCTGAGAGGTGAAGTCATCAGTTGCAGCGTTGGTTGATTCCTGAATCCGTCTTTGCCTCCTTTCTTTCCATTTATTCCAGTTCCTGAAGGAAATTTAATAACCACACTATGTGTATCTTTAACCAAGTAAACAAGGCAAATTTGCATATAACTGCACTGTTTCTCAGACAGTCTATAGGTTTTTATAGGAGATAAATCGAATGAACCTTTCAGCAGTATGAGAAAGAACAAAAAAGATCACCAGACAAACAAAATACCTTACAAAAGCATAGCCAAGGATACCAATAGACAGTGAACCAAGGACAATACCACCCCAGAACATTATTTTTGTCTTGAAGGCAAGATCTAACAACATCTGATCTTTTGTCATGTCAGTACTGCAGTTGCAAGCAATAAGAGATTTGTAAGATAAATGTTTGAAGAAAGACATTCACATTTGAATTTAATCTGGAATATGGCCATTCTCATCTCCTTTTCTTTTATTCTTGCTAAGCAAAAAACAGAATGCAACATGAAACTTGGAGAAAAACAGTGCACTAAATTACTAGTACTTAGTATCAGGAAAGTCCTAATAAAGAAGTGATAATTTTGAGACAAAGCTAGGCTTTCCCATTTCATTTTAGGAGCACGCAAGCATGAAATTTCCAAGTCCTGAAAGTAAAAATTAAAAAGCTAAACAAATGCTGTCTCCAGACCACTTACAGAAAAAAGGGAAGGTCCTTGCATGCCTTAATTTCAGGCACTCCGTTATTTAAATGGCATATGCCAACAGCGCTGATTTCCTTTCCCACGGGAAGAATTTTCTCTTCATCTAGCAGACCAACCTTAAAAACAGATAAGATCATGAATTTTCATACAGGTGAGCATGCCTACATAACAAATGATACAACACTAACTACAATAAGCAACAAATATCTTTAAATTTTAGCTTCAAAGGAAGTAATAAGATTTCAATTTTTCTTAACTCACAGGGTATTCATGACTGAACAAAGCCTGAAGGAATGTATTCGGTGAAGCATTGATAGGATGCAATTGATGATAAACTGTAGTAAGAGGCAGGGGATGCTTCGAGCCATTCATGTTCATGATAACTGAAATCAGATTGCGGCCATTGACCGCCTTCAATCAAAATGAAAGGAACCTGCAGAACATTAAAACCGAAAACAGAACAAAATTCCAATGCTTGAAAATGATAAACACTCCAAAAAGAAGTTCTAATATAATACATTATATAACTAAAACAATTAAGCGTTAAATGAAAAAAGAATCAGTTTTTAAAATTCAGGGGAAATTGAAAGTTTAGAACTTACTGTTCTCATTGAAGTTGACTCTTTTTATTCCAAGATCTTCCAATAATAGCACGTAAATCAGAAGTCCATCCAAACAATTTCTTTTTTTTGGTATTATGCCTTTATTTTATGCATTTTTTTTATTATAAAATTATCTTTAAATTAGTAATTCAAACTCTGGTCCAAAGTCTCTACCTTTTTGTCTTTTACTTATTATAGGCTCTAATTCAAACTCTAGAGTCTCACTGACATGACTACTAGAAGAAGTAGAAATATGATTTTCTCATTGTGCCTCAACATTTAATTTAGGTTTTTTAAGAGGAAAAGAGTCCTCAAAAAATACATCCCTAGATTCACAAATTGAGAAGTCATTTAAAGATATAAACATATATGCGACACTATTTGTAGCATACCCTATAAACACTACATCAACAGTTTTAGGACATATAGTGGTCTTCTTAAAGTCAGGAAAGCCTACTTTTGCCAGACACCCCACACTTCCAGGTATTGCAAATTTGGTGCATAACCTTTCCACAATTCGTATGGAGTACAGTCTAATTTCTTATGAGACACTCGGTTCAATATATGATTGGCCGAGAGAATGGCTTCCCCCTCATGTTATCAGATAACCCAAAACTTATTAACAAAGAGTTCACCATCTCTTTTAAAGTTATGTTTTTCCTCTCGGCAATGCCATTCTGTTGAGGAAAATATGGAGCAGAGGTATCATGTATTATGACATTCTTCTCACACACCTCTTTAAGGAAATTAGATCCATATTCACCACCCCTATCGGATCTAACATGTTTTATTCTCCTATCAAGCTAATTCTCAACTTCTGCCTTATAAATAAGGAAGAAGTTCTCAGCTTCGTCTTTAGTTCTAAGGAGATAAATCTTTGTATATCTAGAATAATCATCTACAAAGGTAATGTACTAGTGTTTTTCTCCCTTACTTTTACAGTTTCTAAAGTCTGCTAGATCAGTATGTATAAGTTCTAGAAGTTCAGATATACGTTTAGAGATTGTCTTAAAAGTAGGTTTAGTATACTTAGCTTCTACACAAATTTCACATTTGTTAAAGCTATTATCTTCTAGATTAGGTAATAACTTTATTTTCATGAGTTTTTTTTTAAAGTGATTGTAGGTTCACTTGTCCTAATCTAGCGTGCCACATGTCAAGAGTCTCAACAGTATAAGCAGAAGTAGTGGCTTCATTATTCTCATTAAACTGGGTTTTGACTTCAAATAAACTATTTTGTAAAAAGCTTTTCCCTACATAATCTTTGTTTCGAGAAAGTACTAGTTTATCTGCTTCGAAAACTAGTTTAACACCCGCCTTATTCAATAATCCATCACTAATCAAATTTCTTCTTAAGGCGGGTACATACAAGACATTGCTTAAAGCTAAAGTTTTACCCGAGGTTAGTTTGAGCAAAACTTTTCATTTTCCAAGCACGTCTGAACTGCTGGAGTTTTCTATGTAAAGTTGCTCTCCTTTGTCTACAATTTCGAACTCAGTGAATAGCTCCCTTTTGGCACATAAATGTATTGAAGCACCAGTGTTCACGACCCATTCGGTGTTGTTCTCCACCAGATTCACTTCTGAAACCACCGCTGCAATGACATCATTGGTATCTTCTGCAACATTGAGTTGTAGTTGGTTTTGGCAATCTGGCCATTTTTTACACTAGTAGGCATTATGTCCATGTTGCTCACATACATAGCAATTGACTACTTTGCCCTAGGCTTTGTCCTTTTCTAGCTTCTTGAAGTTGGTAGCCTTCTTAGGTTTAGTTTTCTTCTTCTGGTTTGCCTTTTTATTTGGTTTAAGTTTAGAACATGAGGCACCATCAGATTCAACTAGATTAGCTCTTAAAGATAATTGACTAGGGTTGGAAATCTTATCTTTTAACCAGATTGCCTAATCTATCTTCATATGGGTGTAATCACTCATTTTTGACCGGTTTTTAGTGTTATTAGTGTTATTATAATAGTAAAATTATATATATAAAAAAGGGCAAAAAAATCAAAAAAAAAATTAATAATAATAATTAATATAAAAATCAAAAAAAAAAAAAAAGAAATTTGCGTGAGCAGGGTGCTCCACGTCACCCTAATTCCATCTCATTTGCCTATAAATAGGCACCCATTTGGAGAGCAATTACGGCCAATTGAAGGAAAAATTGAGGCCAAATTGCAAATGAATTGGCACCCCAAATCGTGGGGCATGGGCGGCCGCAAGGCTGGCGGGGGTTAGGGCGCAGTGCCCTCGACCCCGATTGGTTCGATCAACATTCGATCGGGGGTCCTATTTTAGGTCCGATCTAGTTAATATTTTTTTTGGAGGGTCGCGGAAGATCTCGATGGGGTGCGATCGGGGTTCGTTATTCGAGCTCCTAGTTAGGTATATTTTCTCCCCTTTTTATTAGTGTTGTAATTTTTATAAATTAATAAAGTATTAGTTATTTTAAAATTGTAGTCTTTTTTTATGTTTATGTTTTAGATTAATATTTAATATGTTTTAAATTTGTGTTTTATATTAATATTTTATTTATGTTAGATATGTTTTTATAAGTCGATTAATATTTATGTATGTATGTTTTAGGATAGTATTTTATGAATTTGTTTTTATGTTAGATTAATATTTATGAATATTAGTATTTTGTTTATGCTAGATATGTTTTTTTTATTTATGAGTTAGATTAATATGTATATATGCATGTTTTAGT
The DNA here is from genome assembly GCA_019671005.1 of Hibiscus mutabilis. NCBI lineage: Eukaryota > Viridiplantae > Streptophyta > Magnoliopsida > Malvales > Malvaceae > Hibiscus > Hibiscus mutabilis. Next base: position 61,642,046 of record CM033722.1, on the reverse strand, counting down.
CTAGTATATCATTTATGTTAGATTAGTATACATTATGTCAATATTTATTGCATTTAAATATTTTGCCATGTTTTATATTTTTGCCACTAAGATTGCATATGATATATAAATTGTTAATGCGGTGTCCTTTTATCCGAGCGTAAACGCGGGGCGATGATCGGCGTAGTGATAGTGGTTAGGCGTTTACTCTCGGATAACGGGACCCTTAAAATTAATTCGCAATTATGACCGAATTTTAAAATAATCGTCACTCTAATCCGGAAAATCAATATTAATAAAGCGGTAATTATTAAAGTACCAATTTTTTGGGCGGTGTGGGGTGCTAATCCTTCCCCATCCGTGAATCGACTCCCGAACCCAATCTTTTTGAATCTCGGTTTTATGATGTCAAAAGCCTACCTAAGTGGCGGTGGCGACTCCATTTTTAATACGGTTTCTTTTAAAACCCCACGGAATAAATATTTTATATCCAAAAGAGTCACAAACACCTTTCAAAAATCCTTGAAAAACGATCGTTTTTATTTAGCGATGAGAAGTATCCAGAAAAAGACATCGCTACAGATGGCGACTCCGCTGGGGACATTTTTGTTTTTTGAAAAAAAACAAATGAGAGTCAAGCTTTTAAAATAATTATCGCTTTACTAATATTGGAAATTCGGATTAAAGTGACTATTAAATTAACATTCGGTCATAATTGCGCGTTTATTTTAACGCGTTTTAAAATATGGCATATAAACCCGTCTTTTTAAGTGGGGAAAACGCTAATGCTTTCGTGGAGATATCGTTCTCCGTATGGGCCTAGCAAGTACCTTCGGCTCGAGTACCTTATGCTTTCGTAAGGATATCGTTCCTTCAGACGCGGCATAAGCGAATGGGGTCCCCGAATTGAACCCGATTGAAAGGAGCCTATAATGGGTGATGATCGGGGCCTTACTACCCTTGGTAGGGACAGCAAGGACAATTCGGGTACCTCCTAACACCAACACTGCATGTAGAGAACATAGAAACCCACCTGTTAGAGCCATGCGGATAACCTTAGGTGTTTTGGATTAGATAAATAGGTCGTTTTGTTTATTTACCTTATTTAATTTGTCCTTTTATTTATGTATTTATTATTTTTATCGGTACTAACTCATTTCTTTTTGTGTTCATTTTTATTTTTACACATATTTTTGTTGCATTATCATTGCATCCACATTACATAGAGGCGTTGATTCAAGTGGTTTGCCCGATTAGAAAATCTTTCATCATGGAAAAAAGGTGTCTTAGGAAGGACAAAGATCGATCCGATCGCGTGACATTGGTCGAGATTACTCAACAGATCCGACGTAACAATTTGCGAACAAGCGTGTAGTGCCAAAGTATACACACGAGACCCTAATGGTGGACATACAACGTGCTACAAGGTGTGTGAATGACTTAGCTATCGAAGCCACGACTCTCCGGCCTTTCGTAACCCGGACATGGAAGAAGCACCAAGGTTTATCAAGTTGCTCGGAGTGTCGAGGAGCTAGGAGGTAGAGCTAGGGATTATGTGTAGAACTTTATTTTGTAATTAAGACTTTGTAATAGACTCTTTTTGTAATAGGGACTCCTTTTGTAATATGGATCTTTTTGTAATCTGGACCCTTTAATTCCCATGAAAGTCGTTCCAAAGGGTGATTACAGTGGAATCAACGCCTTTATTTGCATTCATGTTGCATATCATGACATGGTGTTGATTCAAGAACAGTTCATTAAAAGGCTTTCAAAATAGAAAAAGTCTGCTTTACCGGGAACGATAATATTACAGTATCAAGTTAGGTCGAGCAAAGACCAATCGCGAAAGAAGACGATGCGACAATAAGGCACGTCGACGTATGAAGATTGATCGGTACGCAGAATCCTAATTTTAAATCTTTACATTTGACCATTTTTAAATTCTCAGATTTTAATTTAACTCAAAAAAAATATTATTATTTTGCTTTGAAACTTCTTCTCTCATAAAACTTTTAGAAGAATAATAATAACAAAAAGAAACCTAAAAGTTTCATTTTTAAGTAAGTTAAAATTTTTGAACCAAATGATCTTTGAGAATTTTAATTTAAAACCTAAAATTTTTAGGACCGATAGAATCCATCCCTGTTTAGATGTATTATTCGTTTGCACCCAGAAAAGATCTTATCTGCATTATGCCTACACTTGTTGATGTCATTTTTAGAAGCCATAAAAAATAAAGATCATGACGTCACGAGTCCATAGAATAAGAAGAGAAGACGAATTCATCCATCATCCGAAGATGACGTCGAGGCGTGGAGCATGAGTTTTGCTTCCGAAGTTAAGATCTCTAGAAGGAAACTAACTGTCACATGTAATTCATTATTAGTTTCTTGCAACCAGACATTTTTCTACTGATTGAAAGTCTTTTAAGGACTGTTCGAGAATCAACACCGCATTTGCATTCATGCATTGCATTGCATTACATTGCATTGCATTACATTACATTGCATTGCATTGCATTACATTACATTGCATTGCATTGCATTGCATTACATTGTACAATCATGACATATTTTACACCTTGCATAAAATTTTTGAGGGTAATCCAAAGAACAATTAGAGTTTTATCGTGAATAAAAGAATTGAACACACTCAAAAATCAAGATTGAGCGATTAAAAGATAGACTCGAGAGAAAAAGAGAGAAAAAGTAGTTTGATGCCTTTAATACAAGAAAACTCTGTTTGAGCCCCGATTTGGTCGTTCCTCCGGATTCCAAAGATTTTCACATAATAACGGAACAAGATGCCCCAAGATTCGTGTGACCATCTTCAAAAAAAAAAAAATGGAGGGCTACATTGAAAAATTACCGATCCACTACTTCCCGACAGTCTAGCGGGACTTACCGTGGTATGATGTGCTTTGGACCTAGCACTAAGTCGTTGGTATCTCCGTGGTACGAAGATGAAACCTGATGAAAGCTTCAAGGAATGTGCTTTGAGGTGTATGTGTTTAGCGACCCAAGTGCAGACCTCCCGTAGATGAAGAGGAAAGTGAATTCCATGTCATCTTTCTTATTTCTTCTTTAATAAGATGCTCGGGAAAATGAAAGCCAGCTTTGAGGACTTCATGACAATGGAGAAATCGAACATGCACCGGGACCTAAGTTTAAAGACCAGACACTGCCTAGGAGCAGAAGAAAACAGAGAGATAAATGGGTACCACTTTCAAAACATTGAGGCGCTGGGGCATGACACTAAGAAATTTGGGGTCGTTAATAGAAAAATTAAGAAGCTGGTTGTGAGGAGTCATGACGAGAGAGTTGATCCAGTGGTGGAAAAACAAGAGAAGAGGCAAGCCTACACCGCTTTGGAAGAAGGCAGAATGAGTTAGCACACTCGGAGATAATCCAAAGGTCCCTACGGTTTTCTCATCATTTCACAAAGAAATTCTCAACAAAAAAAAATCATTGTTTATTAGAATTAAAAATCACATTTCCATTTAGAAAAGCATTTTTACATTCTTGATTCTTTAAACATTTCATTTTTTTATGGGGTAGTTTTCCCATATGCATATACACACATTTTTGAATGGACATATGTATATATCATTTCTATACCAGTCCTCGAATTTTGAATGCACAAGTACATTTGCTTCAAAACCCAAAGATCAACTCTAAGTTGCATATATTTAGAAGAGATTGAATGTTGTGGTGATACTGTAAATGTGAGTATCTGCTAGTTTACTTAGGCCAACAGAGGAACAAATGCGAGTGTTTAGACAATGGGCAATTCCCATTTTAAGAATTTATCTTCTCAGGCACTTGTCGTTTTAGATCCTTGAAATGAAGGTTGACCCTAAACCTCTACCCCCTGAAGGCATTCTCAGGACATTTGTGAATATGACAACGAATAGTGTTCTTTTACTTTACCAGAAGACACAGATGAGTCCAGACAGATTGGATACGAAGATCAGAAAATCACCAGAACGTGGTTGAAAACATGGATATGTCCAAACGAAAAACCAAAAAAAAAAAAAGATCAGAAGGCCGAAACAATCCAGATCGAGTAAATATCAGAAGAACTGCAGAGAGGCAATTAACTCCGAGCGGAAGATCGCATCAATACCCAGTATAGATCCGTGTTGATTCGAGGATACATTCATAGACTCGAATAAGAAGAAAGAGATTCAATGCTAAAAACCCAGAGTGAACAGTCTAAAAAAAGAAGAAAAAGAAAGAAAGAAAGAATACAGTCTATGCTTCACACACAGATCAAACAATACAAGAACGAAACTTCAACTATGAGCAAGAGACAGAAGGAATCCACATTTCAAGTAAACACAGTTTTGAAAATTAGTATAGAAGCTCGAATTGAAGCCAAGTCAAGACAAGTCGGCCCGAAGATTGCCAATTTTGAAAAAGGAAATGACCTCTAGGGTGAAAACCCAAAAATGGGCAATCTAGAGTGATCCTAAAAATGAGGAAAATGAGTAGTCTGCCTGAGCATGCTGGCATCAATATCCAGCCAAAATACATTGATCCAAAGGTACAAAAGAAGGAAGTGACCTCTAGGTGAAAACCCGAAATGGGCGAGTCTAGAGCGATCCAAGAGAGAAAGGAAAAAGAAAAGAAAAAAGAGAAAAGAAAAAATGTAAGAATAACATTTCATCCAGGCGTGCCAATCACAAGAATTCCTTTAAATGTATTCGTAGTCCTTCAAGAAATCTCGAGTTCGAGGAGTTCGGAGGATCAAACATTCTTGGACAAAAAAACGAACATCAGATATATAGCGAATGCAAGGCAGCATACAATAAAAAGAAAGGAAATGAACTCTAGGGTGAAAACCCAAAACGGGCGATCTAGAGTGATCCAAAAAAGAAAAGGAATAATGGGTATATCCAAGTTACACAAGTACGTAAAATCTTTGTTTCACTTAACCATAAACCAAAGGCCTACATTACAAGCCCCAAAGACCATTCGGTCATCCATAAATATCCAAGTTGAATGAGAATGTCTTGATTTCATTCCGCCTATAAGGGTTAACTTTTCTTCAAGGAACGTCAAACTTGAAGTGCTTGATCGACACCCAAATGAGGGAAGGATGGGGCATGGTGAGATAGTGAGATTAAGAGAGCCACCTTAAACGGGTAGAAACTAGGTAGGGTTGTTCCTCTCAAAAGCCTTTTAGACCGGAAGAAACTATACATTGGCATATATCTCCACAATGGTCAAGATCTTCTAAATATGCGCTTCATTAGAGTTGGTCTCGGCAACTTGAAACAGATGCGCTATGGTGTTTGATATTTCGGGGCAAACATGTTTTAAAAGGTTTGACATTTTCTCCCAAAGTTATGATGTTTACCATTTGTTCCAAACAATGTTTTCAAAATGTCCAAGTTGTGATTTTGAAATGATGTTATTATCTTTTCAAACAATCATTATTTTTTGAAATATACACAAGTAAATTGCCTTTTACTTTACTTTAAAAATGAATGATGATGAGATTTAAAGCATAGGGACCGAGAGTTAGTTCCCGTCGAAATGCTACGAGAAGATCAATGAAGAGCATAAGGGATGGAAGCATCTTGGCCCACCCTGGTGACTAGAAATAGATCAAGACTCTATATGATAGGCGAGAAAATTCAAGCAAAGTGGAGCCGTGGTTGAATGGGGCAACGCCAAGCCAAGAAGATGACAAGGGTTCATATAAGAATAATATAAGAACCAGACGATCATTTATGATGGCGGGTGATAACTCTAAAGACAAGAAAGCCTTTCGCACAAAAAGTACCTGACAAATGCTCCAATTTTAGTCGCACCAGTGCCTGGTCGACCACTAAACAGTTTTCGAGAATTCAATGGGATGTGTCCTGGGCAACACGATGAGTCAAGAAAGAAGGAGCAGGCCATCTACTACCTAAGCGCGAAATTCAATGATTGCGAAACACGGTACGCCGGTCTGCGAAGCTGTGTTGTGCTCTAGTTTGGGCTACCAAGCGGCTCAAAAGTACATGTTGTACCATACTACGGTTGATATCCAAGCTAGACCCATTAAAGTTCCTAATGGGAGCGGCGCGGCGCTAACAGGAAGGATGGCTCGATGGCGAGATGCCCTTATCCGAATTCGACATCGTATATGTTAATCAAAAAGCCGTAAAGGAGAGTGTCGTAGCGGACTTCCTAGCTAGTCGTGCTTCGGATGACTATGAGACATTGAACTTTAGTTTCCCCAGGCGAAGACTTGATGTGCATTACAAGCGAAGAAGAGATTTGAGATGATGAGTCATGGAAACTTTACTTGATGGAGCCTCAACGCGCCCCGGACATGGGATAGGCGGTGCTAATTTCACCGAGGACGTCTATTATCCTTTCACCAGCAGATTGGAATTCTTTCGCACAAACAATATAGCTGAATCTGAAGCTTGCATCATGGGACTAAACTCGACCATCGAGAGAAAGGTTAAGGAACTCGAAGTGTTGGAGATTCGTCCTTAGTCATTTACCAATTCGCGGGAGTGGGAAACCGAGAGACCCGAAGTTGGTCAAATATCACGAATGGATCCAAGAGCTCGTCAAAGAGTTCGAAAAGGTCAGCTTCAATTACCTACCTCGAGAAGAAAATCGGATGGCGGACGCGCGTTGGCAACCTTGGCATCCATGTTTAAAACAAACACGGGAGGCAGAAATGAAGCCCATTAAGATGCGAGACGTTTGAAAAACCTGCTCATTGTTGTAATATACAGGAAGAGATTGACGGAAATCCATGGTACTATGACATCCCGCAATATGTCAAGCTTCAAAAGTATCCGAAAGGGCAAACGACAATGACAAAAAAAGCACTCGGAAAAATGGCAACAAAATATATCCTAGATGGGAAATCCTATATAGGAAAATTCATGATCAAACATTTCTTTGAGATGTGTGGATGCCCGGGAGGCGAAGGAAATCTTAGCCAAAGTACATGACGGGATACGTGGAACGACGCCAACGGGTTGTCTATAGCTCGAAAAATTATGAGATACGGTTATTTCTGGTTGACCATGGAGGGAGATTGCATCGATTACGCCAGGAAATGTCACAAATGTCAAATTTACGCTGACAAAATTCATGCACCCCCATCGCCTCTACATACCATGAATTCTCCGTGGCCTTTCGCAGCATGGGGCATGGACGTTATCGGGCAGATCCATCCGAAAGCTTCCAATGGGCACCGATTCATTTTGGTCACCATAGACTACTTCACTAAATGGGTAGAGGCAGCATCTTACGCCAATATCACCAGGACTACAGTTTGTAAGTTCTTAAAGAAGGAAATTATTTGTCGATACGGATTGCCAGAGAGGATCATCACCGATAATGCTTCCAATCTGAACAACAAAATGATAAAGGACGTGTGCACTCAATTCAAAATAACACACCATAATTCCACAGTCTATCGTCCTAAAATGAATGGAGCAGTGGAAGTAGCAAACAAAAATATAAAGAAAATCATAGCGAAGACTACGGATACCTACAAGCATGAGAAGTTGCCTTTTGCCCTTTTCGCCTATAGAACGTCCATCCGCACATCAACGGGGGCAACGCCTTACTCCTTGGTGTATGGTACCGAAGCAGTACTCCCAATTGAGGTAGAGATTCCGTCCCTCCGGGTCTTAAACGAAGTAAAACTGGAAGAAGCTGAATGGGTACAGGCGGACTCGACCAACTAAATCTCATTGTGAAAAAGACTAAAAGCCATTTGTCATGGTCGGATATACCAAAAGTGGATGGTGTGGGCTTACAACAAAAAGTGCGCCAAGAGAATTCAAAGAAGGGATCTGGTACTCAAAAGAATCCTCCCTATCCGAAAGATTCTCGAGGAAAATGGATGCCCAACTGGGGAAGGACCATACGTCATAAAAAGGCATTCTCAGGAGGAGCCCTGATCCTAACAGAAATGGACGGGGACGAGCTGAAAAATCCCGTAAATTCTGATGCCGTCAAGAAATACTATCTCAGAAAAAAAAAATCTCTTTAAAGTGAAAACCCGAAAGGGCGCTTTAAAATTCCAAATCATAATTGGAGGAAAAAAAGAAAGGTCGAGATGGTTGAACTTGGCGGTGAAGCGGGGTATCGATGCCCGTAAGAAGGAGAAAAACGGACGTCAAGATCAAATGAGGACCAAAACAAGCCCACCCAGAGATTGACTCTCATGCATCATGAATAGTCAAGCATCACTAGAATTAGGAGCATGTCAATTCATTCATTTGTCATAGCATTTTGTTTTCGTCTTAGACAGGTTTCTGCAGATCCAAAGAGACATCAAGACCGTCACAGTGTGAATCCTAAATGAGAAGACAATGTTTTTACATAAAGGCACATGTTTTCAAGCTCAAGAGAAGAGTTCTATATAGGAATGACTCCCGGTCGAAGGAATTCACCCATGACACGCAAGATTATATAGGAAATCCTGCTGTGTCGAAAGCAAAGAGTTCTATATAGGAAGGGCTCCTAGCTTCAATGTCTTAGAGCGAAAGATTCTATATATGAGGAATCTGTAACTCCAAGATTTCAAGACGCCAAAAAGTTCTATATAGGAGGGACTGATGGCTCCAAGGTGAAGACTTCATGATTCTATATAGGAATGACTCGGTCGAAGGAATTCACCCATGACACGCAAGATTTATATAGGAAATCTCCTGTGTGTCGAAAGCAAAGAGTTCTATATAGGAAGGGCTCCTAGCTTCAATGTCTTAGAGCGAAAGATTCTATATATGAGGAATCTGTAACTCCAAGATTTCAAGACGCCAAAAAGTTCTATATAGGAGGGGACTGATGGCTCCAAGGTGAAGACTTCATGATTCTATATAGGAAGGACTCGGTCGAAGGAATTCACCCATGACACGCAAGATTATATAGGAAATCTCTTTGTGTCGAAAGCAAAGAGTTCTATATAGGAAGGGCTCTAGCTTCAATGTCTTAGAGCGAAAGATTCTATATAGGAGGAATCAGTAACTCCAAGATTTCAAGACGCCAAAAAAGTTCTATATAGAGGGACTGATGGGCTCCAAGGTGAAGACTCATGATTCTATATAGGAAGAACTCCCAGTCAAAGCAATTCACCTATGACACAGGGTTATATAGGAAACTTGTTGTGTCGAAAGCAAAGAGTCTTATATAGGAAAGACTCCGAGCTTCATTGTCTTAGAGTGAAGGGTTCAATGTCGAAAGAGCCTGTAGCTCCAAGATCGGAAGGTGACGAAGTTCTATATAGGAAGAACTTACAAGCCTGAAGATTCAGCCGAGGAAGAGCGGAGATGTCAAAAAAAAATTCGTTTTTCCAAAGCTACAAACAGGAAAGTCTGATAAAAATCAGAGCGAAGGGTTCAATGTCGAAAGAACCTGTAGCTCCAAGATCGGAAGGTGACGAAGCTCTATATAGGAAGAACTTACGAGCCTGAAGATTCAGCCGAGGAAGAGCGGAGATGTCAAAAAAATTCGTTTTTCCAAAGCTACAAACAGGAAAGTCTGATAAAAATCAGAGCGAAGGGTTCAATGTCGAAAGAACCTGTAGCTCCAAGATCGGAAGGTGACGAAGCTCTATATAGGAAGAACTTACGAGCCGAAGATTCAGTAGGAAGAGCGGAGATGTCCAAAAAATTCGTTTTTCCAAAGCTACAAACAGGAAAGTCTGATAAAAATCAGAGCGAAGGGTTCAATGTCGAAAGAACCTGTAGCTCCAAGATCGGAAGGTGATGAAGCTCTATATAGGAAGAACTTACGAGCCTGAAGATTCAGCCGAGGAAGAGCGGAGATGTCCAAAAAAATTCGTTTTCCAAAGCTACAAACAGAAAGTCGATAAAAATCAGAGCGAAGGGTTCAATGTCGAAAGAACTCTGTAGCTCCAAGATCGGAAGGTGATGAAGCTCTATATAGGAAGAACTTACGAGCCTGAAGATTCAGCCGAGGAAGAGCGGAGATGTCCAAAAAATTCGTTTTCCAAAGCTACAAAGCAGGAAAGTCGATAAACATCAGAGCGAAGGGTTCAATGATTTTTGACCGGTTTTTAGTGTTATTAGTGTTATTATAATAGTAAATTATATATATAAAAAAGGGCAAAAAAATCAAAAAAAAATTAATAATAATAATTAATATAAAAAATCAAAAAAAAAAAAAAAAAAAAAGAAATTTGCGTGGAGCGGGGTGCTCCACGTCACCCTAATTCCATCTCATTTGCCTATAAATAGGCACCCATTTGAGAACAATTACACGGCCAATTGAAGGAAAAATTGAGGCCAAATTGCCAAATGAATTGGCACCCCAAATCGTGGGGCATGGCGGCCAAAAGGCTGGCGGGGTTGGGGCGTGCCCTCGACCCCGATTGGTTCGATCAACATTCGATCGGGGTCCTATTTTAGGTCCGATCTAGTTAATATTTTTGGAGGGTCGCGGAAGATCTCGATGGGGTGCGATCGGGGTTCGTTATTCGAGCTCCTAGTTAGGTATATTTTCTTCCCTTTTTATTAGTGTTGTAATTTTTATAAATTAATAAAGTATTAGTTATTTTAAAATTGTAGTCTTTTTATGTTTATGTTTTAGATTAATATTTAATATGTTTTAAATTTGTGTTTTATATTAATATTTTATTTATGTTAGATATGTTTTTATAAGTTGATTAATATTTATGTATGTATGTTTTAGGATAGTATTTTATGAATTTGTTTTTATGTTAGATTAATATTTATGAATATTAGTATTTTGTTTATGCTAGATATGTTTTTTTATTTATGAGTTAGATTAATATGTATATATGCATGTTTTAGTCTAGTATATCATTTATGTTAGATTAGTATACATTATGTCAATATTTATTGCATTTAAATATTTTGCCATGTTTTATATTTTGCCACTAAGATTGCATATGATATATAAATTGTTAATGCGGTGTCCTTTTATCCGAAGCGTAAACGGGGCGATGATCGGCGTAGTGATAGTGGTTAGGCGTTTACTCTCGGATAACGGGACCCTTAAAATTAATTCGCAATTATGACCGAATTTTAAAATAATCGTCACTCTAATCCGGAAAATCCAATATTAATAAAGCGGTAATTATTAAAGTACCAATTTTTGGGCGGTGTGGGGTGCTAATCCTTCCCCATCCGTAACCGACTCCCGAACCCAATCTTTTTGAATCTATGGTTTTATGATGTCCGCCTACCTAAGTGGCGGTGGCGACTCCATTTTTTAATACGGTTTCTTTTAAAACCCCACGGAATAAATATTTTATATCCAAAAGAGTCACAAACACCTTTCAAAAATCCTTCAAAACGATCGTTTTTATTTAGCGATGAGAAGTATCGAAAAAAAAGACATCGCACGAGATGGCGACTCATTGGGGACATTTTTGTTTTTTTGAAAAAAACAAATGAGAGTCAAGCTTTAAAATAATTATCGCTTTACTAATATTGGAAATTCGGATTAAAGTGACTATTAAATTAACATTCGGTCATAATTGCGGCGTTTATTTTAAGCAGCGTTTAAAATATGGCATATAAACCCGTCTTTTTAAGTGGGGAAAACGCTAATGCTTTCGTGGAGATATCGTTTCTCCGTATGGGCCTAGCAAGTACCTTCGGGGCTCGAGTACCTTATGCTTTCGTAAGGATATCGTTCCTTCGTACGGGCATAAGCGAATGGGTCCCCCTGAATTGAACCCGATTGAAAGGAGCCTATAATGGGTGATGATCGGGGGCCTTACTACCCTTGGTAGGGGACAGCAAGGACAATTCGGGTACCTCCTAACACCAACACTGCATGTAGAGAACATAGAAACCCTACTGTTAGAGCCATGCGGATAACCTTAGGTGTTTTGGATTAGATAAATAGGGTCGTTTTGTTTATTTACCTTATTTAATTTGTCCTTTTATTTATGTATTTATTATTTTTATCAGGTACTAACTCATTTCTTTTTGTGTTCATTTTTATTTTTACACATATTTTTGTTGCATTATCATTGCATCCACATTACATAGAGGCGTTGATTCAAGTGGTTTGCCCGATTAGAAAATCTTTCATCATGGAAAAAGGTGTCTTAGGAAGGACAAAGATCGATCCGATCGCGTGACATTGGTCGAGATTACTCAGCAGATCCGACGTAACAATTTGCGAACAAGCGTGTAGTGCCAAAGTATACACACGAGACCCTAATGGTGGACATACAACGTGCTACAAGGTGTGTGAATGACTTAGCTACGAAGCCACGACTCTCAGACCTTTCGTAACCCGGACATGGAAGAAGCACCAAGGTTTATCAAGTTGCTCGGAGAGAGTTTGTCGAGGAGCTAGGAGGTAGAGCTAGGGATTATGTGTAGAACTTTATTTTGTAATTAAGACTTTGTAATAGACTCTTTTTGTAATAGGGACTCCTTTTGTAATATGGATCTTTTTGTAATCTGGACCCTTTAATTCCCATGAAAGTCGTTCCAAAGGGTGATTACCAGCGGAATCAACGCCTTTATTTGCATTCATGTTGCATATCATGACATGGTGTTGATTCAAGAACAGTTCATTAAAAGGCTTTCAAAATAGAAAAAGTCTGCTTTACCGGGAACGATAATATTACAGTATCAAGTTAGGTCGAGCAAAGACCAATCGCGAAAGAAGACGGTACGACAATAAGGCACGTGCGGCCTTGAAGATTGATCGTACGCGAGAATCCTAATTTTAAATCTTTACATTTGACCATTTTTAAATTCTCAGATTTTAATTTAACTCAAAAAAAATATTATTATTTTGCTTTGAAACTTCTTCTCTCATAAAACTTTTAGAAGAATAATAATAACAAAAAGAAACCTAAAAGTTTCATTTTTAAGTAAGTTAAAATTTTTGAACCAAATGATCTTTGAGAATTTTAATTTAAACCCTAAAATTTTTAGGACCGATAGAATCCATCCTGTTTAGATGTATTATTCGTTTGCACCTTAAAAGATCTTATCTGCATTATGCCTACACTTGTTGATGTCATTTTTAGAAGCCATAAAAAATAAAGATCATGACGTCACGAGTCCATAGAATAAGAAGAGAAGACGAATTCATCCATCATCCTGAAGATGACGTCGAGACGTGGAGCACAGGTTTTGCTTCCCGAAGTTAAGATCTCTAGAAGGAAACTAACTGTCACATGTAATTCATTATTAGTTTCTTGCAACCGGACATTTTTCTACGATTGAAAGTCTTTTAAGGACTGTTCGAGAATCAACACCGCATTTGCATTCATGCATTGCATTGCATTACATTGCATTGCATTACATTACATTGCATTGCATTGCATTACATTACATTGCATTGCATTGCATTGCATTACATTGTACAATCATGACATATTTTACACCTTGCATAAAATTTTTGAGGGGTAATCCAAAGAACAATTAGAGTTTTATCGTGAATAAAAGAATTGAACACACTCAAAAATCAAGATTGAGCGATTAAAAGATAGACTCGAGAGAAAAAAGAGAAAAAGTAGTTTGATGCCTTTAATACAAGAAAACTCTGTTTGAGCCCCGATTTGGTCGTTCCTCCGGATTCCAAAGATTTTCACATAATAACGGAACAAGATGCCCCAAGATTCGTGTGACCATCTTCTGCAAAAAAAAAAATGGAGGGCTACATTGAAAAATTACCGATCCACTACTTCCCCGACAGTCTAGCAGGACTTACCGTGGTATGATGTGCTTTGGACCTAGCACTAAGTCGTCGGTATCTCCAGGGTACGAAGATGAAACCTGATGAAAGCTTCAAGGAATGTGCTTTGAGGTGTATGTGTTTAGCGACCCAAGTGCAGCCTCCCGTAGATGAAGAGGAAAGTGAATTCCATGTCATCTTTCTTATTTCTTCTTTAATAAGATGCTCGGGAAAATGAAAGCCAGCTTTGAGGACTTCATGTGATCGGAGAAATCGAACATGCACGCCGGGACCTAAGTTTAAAGACCGAGACCTGCCTAGGAGCGAAGAAAACAGAGAGATAAATGGGTACCACTTTCAAAACATTGAGGCGCTGGGGCATGACACTAAGAAATTTGGGGTCGTTAATAGAAAAATTAAGAAGCTGGTTGTGAGGAGTCATGGCGAGAGAGTTGATCCAATGGTGGAAAAACAAGAGAAGAGGCAAGCCTACACTTTGCTTTGGAAGGGGCAGAATGAGTTAGCACCACGGAGATAATCCAAAGGTCCCTACGGTTTCTCATCATTTCACAAAGAAATTCTCAACAAAAAAAAATCATTGTTTATTAGAATTAAAAATCACATTTCCATTTAGAAAAGCATTTTTACATTCTTGATTCTTTAAACATTTCATTTTTATGGGGTAGTTTTCCCGTATGCATATACACACATTTTGAATGGACATATGTATATATCATTTCTATATACAGTCCTCGAATTTTGAATGCAATAAGTACATTTGCTTCAAAACCCAAAGATCAACTCTAAGTTGCATATATTTAGAAGAGATTGAATGTTGTGGTGATATCAGTAAATGTGAGTATCTGCTAGTTTACTTAGGCCAACAGAGGAACAAATGCGAGTGTTTAGACAATGGGCAATTCCCATTTTAAGAATTTATCTTCTCGGGCACTTGTCGTTTTAGATCCTTGAAATGAAGGTTGACCCTAAACCTCTACCCCCGAAGGCATTCTCGGGACATTTGTGAATATGACAACGAATAGTGTTCTTTTACTTTACGAGAAGACACAGATGAGTCATGCATTGGATACGAAGATCAGAAAATCACGTAGCGTGGTTGAAAACATGGATATGTCCAAACGAAAAACAAAAAAAAAAAAAGATCGAAGGCGAAACAATCCGGATCGAGTAAATATCGGAAGAAGCTGCAGAGAGGCAATTAACTCGGCGGAAGATCGCATCAATACCAGTATAGATCCGTGTTGATTCGAGGATACATTCATAGACTCGAATAAGAAGAAAGAGATTCAATGCTAAAAACCCGAGTGAACAGTCTTAAAAAAAGAAGAAAAAGAAAGAAAGAAAGAATACAGTCTATGCTTCACACACAGATCAAACAATACAAGAACGAAACTTCAACTATGAGCAAAGAGATGAAGGAATCCACATTTCAAGTAAACACAGTTTTGAAAATTAGTATAGAAGCTCGAATTGAAGCCAAGTCAAGACAAGTCGGCCCGAAGATTGCCAATTTTGAAAAAGGAAATGACCTCTAGGGTGAAAACCCAAAAATGGGCAATCTAGAGTGATCCTAAAAATGAGGAAAATGAGTAGTCTGCCTGAGCATGCTGGCATCAATATCCAGCCAAAATACATTGATCCAAAGGTACAAAAGAAGGAAGTGACCTCTAGGGTGAAAAAACCCGAAATGGGCGATCTAGAGCGATCCAAGAGAGAAAGGAAAAAGAAAAGAAAAAAAGAGAAAAGAAAAAATGTAAGAATAACATTTCATCTGGGCGTGCCAATCACAAGAATTCCCGAAATGTATTCGTAGTCCTTCAAGAAATCTCGGTTCGAGGAGTTACGGAGGATCAAACATTCTTGGACAAAAACGAACATCGATATATAGCCGAATGCAAGGCAGCATACAATAAAAAGAAAGGAAATGAACTCTAGGGTGAAAACCGAAAACGGGCGATCTAGAGTGATCCAAAAAAAAGAAAAGGAATAATGGGTATATCCAAGTTACACAAGTGTAAATCTTTGTTTCACTTAACCATAAACCAAAGGCCTACATTACAAGCCCCAAAGACCATTCCGTCATCCATAAATATCCAAGTTGAATGAGAATGTCTTGATTTCATTCCGCCTATAAGGGTTAACTTTTCTTCAAGGAACGTCAAACTTGAAGTGCTTGATCGACACCCAAATGAGGGAAGGATGGGGCATGGTGAGATAGTGAGATTAAGAGAGCCACCTTAAACGGGTAGAAACTAGGTAGGGTTGTTCCTCTCAAAAGCCTTTTAGACCGTAAGAAACTATACATTGGCATATATCTCCACAATGGTCAAGATCTTCTAAATATGCGCTTCATTAGAGTTGGTCTCGGCAACTTGAAACAGATGCGCTATGGTGTTTGATATTTCGGGGCAAACATGTTTTAAAAGGTTTGACATTTTCTCCCAAAGTTATGATGTTTACCATTTGTTCCAAACAATGTTTTCAAAATGTCCAAGTTGTGATTTTGAAATAGTATTATCTTTTCAAACAATCATTATTTTTTGAAATATACACAAGTAAATTGCCTTTTACTTTACTTTAAAAATGAATGATGATGAGATTTAAAGCATAGGGACCGAGAGTTAGTTCCGTCGAAATGCTACGAGAAGATCAATGAAGAGCATAAGGGATGGAAGCATCTTGGCCCACCCACAGTGACTAGAAATAGATCAAGACTCTATATGATAGGCCGAGAAAATTCAAAGCGGTGGAGCCCGTGGTTGAATGGGGCAACGCCAAGCCAAGAAGATGACAAGGGTTCATATAAGAATAATATAAGAACAGACGATCATTTATGATGGCGGGTGATAACTCTAAAGACAAGAAAGCCTTTCGCACAAAAAGTACGACAAATGCTCCAATTTTAGTCGCACAAGTGCACGTGTCGACCACTAAATGATTTTCGAGAATTCAATGGGATGTGTGGTCCTGGGCAACACGATGAGTCAAGAAAGAAGGAGCAGGCCATCTACTACCTAAGCGGGAAATTCAATGATTGCGAAACACAGTACCGCCAAAGTCGTGAAGGCTGTGTTGTGCTCTAGTTTGGGCTACCAAGCGGCTCAAACAGTACATGTTGTACCATACTACCTGGTTGATATCCAAGCTAGACCCATTAAAGTTCCTAATGGGAGCGCCGGCGCTAACAGGAAGGATGGCTCGATGGCAGATGCCCTTATCCGAATTCGACATCGTATATGTTAATCAAAAAGCCGTAAAGGAGAGTGTCGTAGCGGACTTCCTAGCTAGTCGTGCTTCGGATGACTATGAGACATTGAACTTTAGTTTCCCAGACGAAGACTTGATGTGCATTACAACTGAAGAAGAGATTTCAGATGATGAGTCATGGAAACTTTACTTCGATGGAGCCTCCAACGCCCTCGGACATGGGATAGGGGCAGTGCTAATTTCACCTGAGGACGTCTATTATCCTTTCACCAGCAGATTGGAATTCTTCTGCACAAACAATATAGCTGAATACGAAGCTTGCATCATGGGACTAAACTCAGCCATCGAGAGAAAGGTTAAGGAACTTCGAGTGTTCGGAGATTCGTCCTTAGTCATTTACCAATTGCGCGGGGAGTGGGAAACCAGAGACCCGAAGTTGGTCAAATATCACGAATGGATCCAAGAGCTCGTCAAAGAGTTCGAAAAGGTCAGCTTCAATTACCTACCTCGAGAAGAAAATCAGATGGCGGACGCGTTGGCAACCTTGGCATCCATGTTTAAAACAAACACCAGGGCAGAAATGAAGCCCATTAAGATGCAGACGTTTGAAAAACCTGCTCATTGTTGTA
The DNA here is from genome assembly GCA_019671005.1 of Hibiscus mutabilis. NCBI lineage: Eukaryota > Viridiplantae > Streptophyta > Magnoliopsida > Malvales > Malvaceae > Hibiscus > Hibiscus mutabilis. Next base: position 61,624,552 of record CM033722.1, on the reverse strand, counting down.
ATATACAGGAAGAGATTGACGGAAATCCATGGTACTATGACATCCTGCAATATGTCAAGCTTCAAAAGTATCCGAAAGGGCAAACGACAATGATGAAAAGCACTCGAGAAAAATGGCAACAAAATATATCCTAGATGGGGAAATCCTATATAGGAAAATTCATGATCAAACATTCTTTGAGATGTGTGGATGCCGGGAGGCGAAGGAAATCTTAGCCAAAGTACATGACGGGATACGTGGAACGACGCCAACGGGTTGTCTATAGCTCGAAAAATTATGAGATACGGTTATTTTCGGTTGACCATGGAGGAGATTGCATCGATTACGCCAGAAATGTCACAAATGTCAAATTTACGCTGACAAAATTCATGCACCCCATCGCCTCTACATACCATGAATTCTCCGTGGCCTTTCGCAGCATGGGGCATGGACGTTATCGGGCAGATCCATCCGAAAGCTTCCAATGGGCACCGATTCATTTTGGTCACCATAGACTACTTCACTAAATGGGTAGAGGCAGCATCTTACGCCAATATCACAGGACTACAGTTTGTAAGTTCTTAAAGAAGGAAATTATTTGTCGATACGGATTGCGAGAGAGGATCATCACCGATAATGCTTCCAATCGAACAACAAAATGATAAAGGACGTGTGCACTCAATTCAAAATAACACACCATAATTCCCACGATCTATCGTCCTAAAATGAATGGAGCAAATGGAAGTAGCAAACAAAAATATAAAGAAAATCATAGCGAAGACTACGGATACCTACAAGCATGAGAAGTTGCCTTTTGCCCTTTTCGCCTATAGAACGTCCATCCGCACATCAACGGGGGCAACGCCTTACTCCTTGGTGTATGGTACCGGCAATACTCCCAATTGAGGTAGAGATTCCGTCCCTCTCGGGTCTTAAACGAAGTAAAAGCTGGAAGAAGCTGAATGGGTACAGGCGGACTCGACCAACTAAATCTCATTGTGAAAAAGACTAAAAGCCATTTGTCATGGTCGATATACCAAAAGTGGATGGTGCAAAGCTTACAACAAAAAGTGCGCCAAGAGAATTCAAAGAAGGGGGGATCGGTACTCAAAAGAATCCTCCCTATCCAGAAAGATTCTCGAGGAAAATGGATGCCCAACTGGGAAGGACCATACGTCATAAAAAAGGCATTCTCAGGAGGAGCCCTGATCCTAACAGAAATGGACGGGGACGAGCTGAAAAATCCCGTAAATTCTGATGCCGTCAAGAAATACTATCTCGAGAAAAAAAAATCTCTTTAAAGTGAAAACCAAAAGGCGCTTTAAAATTCCAAATCATAATTGGAGGAAAAAGAAAGGTCGAGATGGTTGAACTTGGCAGTGAAGCGGGGTATCGATGCCCGTAAGAAGGGAGAAAACGGACGTCAAGATCAAATGAGGACCAAAACAAGCCCACCCAGAGATTGACTCTCATGCATCATGAATAGTCAAGCATCACTAGAATTAGGAGCATGTCAATTCATTCATTTGTCATAGCATTTTGTTTTCGTCTTAGACAGGTTTCTGCAGATCCAAAGAGACATCGAAGACCGTCACGGTGTGAATCCTAAATGAGAAGACAATGTTTTTACATAAAGGCACATGTTTTCAAGCTCAAGAGAAGAGTTCTATATAGGAATGACTCGGTCGAAGGAATTCACCCATGACACGCAAGATTATATAGGAAATCCCTTTGTGTCGAAAAGCAAAGAGTTCTATATAGGAAGGGCTCCTAGCTTCAATGTCTTAGAGCGAAAGATTCTATATATGAGGAATCAGTAACTCCAAGATTTCAAGACGCCAAAAAGTTCTATATAGGAGGGACTGATGGCTCCAAGGTGAAGACTCATGATTCTATATAGGAATGACTCGGTCGAAGGAATTCACCCATGACACGCAAGATTATATAGGAAATCCTCTTTGTGTCGAAAGCAAAGAGTTCTATATAGGAAGGGCTCTAGCTTCAATGTCTTAGAGCGAAAGATTCTATATATGAGGAATCAGAACTCCAAGATTTCAAGACGCCAAAAAGTTCTATATAGGAGGGACTGATGGCTCCAAGGTGAAGACTCATGATTCTATATAGGAAGGACTCCCGGTCGAAGGAATTCACCCATGACACGCAAGATTATATAGGAAATCCTGCTGTGTCGAAAGCAAAGAGTTCTATATAGGAAGGGCTCCTAGCTTCAATGTCTTAGAGCGAAAGATTCTATATAGGAGGAATCAGAACTCCAAGATTTCAAGACGCCAAAAAGTTCTATATAGGAGGGACTGATGGCTCCAAGGTGAAGACTCATGATTCTATATAGGAAGAACTCCCAATCAAAGCAATTCACCTATGACTGGGTTATATAGGAAACTTGTTGTGTCGAAAGCAAAGAGTCTTATATAGGAAAGACTCAGAGCTTCATTGTCTTAGAGTGAAGGGTTCAATGTCGAAAGAGCCTGTAGCTCCAAGATCGGAAGGTGACGAAGTTCTATATAGGAAGAACTTACAAGCTCAAGATTCAGCCGAGAGGAAGAGCGGAGATGTCAAAAAAAAATTCGTTTTTCCAAAGCTACAAACAGGAAAGTCGATAAAAATCAGAGCGAAGGGTTCAATGTCGAAAGAAACTGTAGCTCCAAGATCGGAAGGTGACGAAGCTCTATATAGGAAGAACTTACGAGCCTGAAGATTCAGTAGGAAGAGCGGAGATGTCAAAAAAATTCGTTTTTCCAAAGCTACAAACAGGAAAGTCGATAAAAATCAGAGCGAAGGGTTCAATGTCGAAAGAACCTGTAGCTCCAAGATCGGAAGGTGACGAAGCTCTATATAGGAAGAACTTACGAGCCACGAAGATTCAGTAGGAAGAGCGAGATGTCCAAAAATTCGTTTTTCCAAAGCTACAAACAGGAAAGTCTGATAAAAATCAGAGCGAAGGGTTCAATGTCGAAAGAACCTGTAGCTCCAAGATCGGAAGGTGATGAAGCTCTATATAGGAAGAACTTACGAGCCTGAAGATTCAGCCGAGGAAGAGCGGAGATGTCCAAAAAAATTCGTTTTTCCAAAGCTACAAACAGGAAAGTCTGATAAAAATCAGAGCGAAGGGTTCAATGTCGAAAGAACCTGTAGCTCCAAGATCGGAAGGTGATGAAGCTCTATATAGGAAGAACTTACGAGCCTGAAGATTCAGCCGAGGAAGAGCGGAGATGTCCAAAAAAATTCGTTTTTCCAAAGCTACAAACAGGAAAGTCTGATAAACATCAGAGCGAAGGGTTCAATGTCAAAAGAGCCCGTAGCTCCAAGATCGGAAGGTGACGAAGCTCTATATAGGGAGAACTTACGAGCCTGAAGATTCAGCCAAGGAAGAGCGGAAATGTCCAAAAGAATTCGTTTTTCCAAAGCTACAAACAGGGAAGTCTGATAAAATGAGTGCTTTTGATCTTTGCTTTGTCCTCGTTTCACAAGAACAAGCAAAGAGGGGCAACTGTAATCACTCATTTTTGACCGGTTTTTAGTGTTATTAGTGTTATTATAATAGTAAAATTATATATATAAAAAAGGGCAAAAAAATCAAAAAAAAATTAATAATAATAATTAATATAAAAATCAAAAAAAAAAAAGAAATTTGCGTGGAGCAGGGTGCTCCACGTCACCCACAATTCCATCTCATTTGCCTATAAATAGGCACCCATTTGGAGAGCAATTACACGGCCAATTGAAGGAAAAATTGAGGCCAAATTGCCAAATGAATTGGCACCCCAAATCGTGGGGCATGGCCGGCCGCAAGGCTGGCCGGGGTTGGGGGCAGTGCCCTCGACCCCAGTTGGTTCGATCCAACATTCGATCGGGGTCCTATTTTAGGTCCGATCTAGTTAATATTTTTGGAGGGGTCGCGGAAGATCTCGATGGGGTGCAGTCAGGGTTCGTTATTCGAGCTCCTAGTTAGGTATATTTTCTTCCCTTTTTATTAGTGTTGTAATTTTTATAAATTAATAAAGTATTAGTTATTTTAAAATTGTAGTCTTTTTTTATGTTTATGTTTTAGATTAATATTTAATATGTTTTAAATTTGTGTTTTATATTAATATTTTATTTATGTTAGATATGTTTTTATAAGTCAGATTAATATTTATGTATGTATGTTTTAGGATAGTATTTTATGAATTTGTTTTTATGTTAGATTAATATTTATGAATATTAGTATTTTGTTTATGCTAGATATGTTTTTTTATTTATGAGTTAGATTAATATGTATATATGCATGTTTTAGTCTAGTATATCATTTATGTTAGATTAGTATTCTGTTATGTCAATATTTATTGCATTTAAATATTTTGCCATGTTTTATATTTTTGCCACTAAGATTGCATATGATATATAAATTGTTAATGCGGTGTCCTTTTATCCGAGCGTAAACGGGGCCAGTATCAGGCGTAGTGATAGTGGTTAGGCGTTTACTCTCGGATAACGGGACCCTTAAAATTAATTCGCAATTATGACCGAATTTTAAAATAATCGTCACTCTAATCCGGAAAATCCAATATTAATAAAGCGGTAATTATTAAAGTACCAATTTTTGGGCGGTGTGGGGGTGCTAATCCTTCCCCATCCGTAACCGACTCCCGAACCCAATCTTTTTGAATCTATGGTTTTATGGTGTCCGGCCTACCTAAGTGGCCGGTGGCGACTCCATTTTTTAATACGGTTTCTTTTAAAAACCCCACGGAATAAATATTTTATATCCAAAAGAGTCACAAACACCTTTCAAAAATCCTTCGAAAAACGATCGTTTTTATTTAGCGATGAGAAGTATCAGAAAAAGACATCGCTACAATGGGCCACCAATTCCATAATCGTCATGTCTCTCTTTTTGTGTTTGAGAGAATTGCGGTAGTTGGACTAGGATTTGGGCAACTTCTCAATGAGGACGTTGGCTTGCAATACCTCGCACATTTTCATTCATTCAGAAAGAATGTTGGGCACCAGCTTCTCTTAGTCATGTATGTAATCACTTATTTTTGTCCGGATTATAAATATTATAGTACTATTAATTAATTATAGTAATTATTATATATGTTAGTATGTATGTATTAATGTTTGGGTCCATGTGTATGTATTAGTGTGGTGTATGAGTGCTTATGCTTATTAATATTATATGTGATTGATATTAAGGTACGCATGTGTTTGTTATTATTATGTATATGTGTGTTAATGTGTAAGGTTTGCGTGAATGTGTTGTTAATATATATATATATATATTTTTGTATGTATTATATACTGGTATGTAAAAATGTATGTGTGCATTATGTAGGCATGAATATGTATGTGAATATGTGTGAACATATATGTATATCGTACGCATATCGTGTGTGTATGTATACTAATATTATATGCATGTATTATTATTGTCTTAATAATATTATTATTAGTAGTTAATATTATTACTTATGTTGTGGGTATTTAAAATAGGTCCAATATAAAACCTAAATATTATTAGAGTCCAGCCCATATACAATTATAAACCTCAAACAAAAAATATTACATTAGGCCTAACCGGCCAAGCCCTTTAATAACTAAAAACCCTAAGAAATATCTGGAACCCTAATTACTTCATCTTTTTATGCGCAACCCAATCTGGGTCGTTGGATTAAACTTTTGATCCAACGGTCCAGATCAAAGATGATGCTTCTTCAGCTTCCACGTGTGATACACGCGCCAGCCCTCTGCCTTCCCACGACCGTTCGAAGCCACCCGCCATGTGGCACGATCCTAGACCGCCACATCATTTCCAAGGTCGCATTTAGACCGTTGATTTGTATGCCATCTCAGCCGTTGGATCAGATCTGATCTAACGGCCAATATTAAATCTGGCCGATTGAAGACCTTTTATCCAACCGCCGATCTATATGGTTGCTCCGCCCATGCCGCCGTACACTTCTCTCACCAAACCGAGCATGCAAAATCAGAAAAAGGGAAAGTCAGATCAAACCAACAGTAATAGCAATTATTTTGCTAAACCTTGTAAGCAAAAACAAATCAGAACGAGTGAGCATATAAACCCAATGTATTCAACCATATGTAACTCAGTCTTCATATTTGAAATAATAAAAAAAAATTCAGAGTTTACTGTAATCTTCTCTCATTTTTCTCTTCTTTACATGCATGTCCGTTTCGAAATAAAAATTTAACAAGAGACGAGTTTACCCTTCGCTGGTGTCTATCCCCATTTGCCGGCGACAATCTGTAGATCTTTTAAACTGAGTCTGGTGAGCCGGTAGAGGAATGAATGTTTTTGTTGTCTCGGTTCAAAAGGGTTTTAAAAAATGGTTTTAAGTTCGTTTTTTCTTAGATCTAATGAATGAGAGAGTTTTTTTTCTAAAATCTAAGACTATATATGGGTTTAGTTTGAAAAGGGGAGCGTTTTAGGTTAAGATTCGAGGTCCGTCGGCGCCGACGAACGTCAGCCAGCGACAGAGGGGACGGCGGCCCGTGGCCGGTTTTTGGGTTCATCCCAAGCCCTTTGGTTTGGCTTTGGGAGTAATTAGAGAGAAGATGGTAAAAAATTTTTGGGTTGAAATTTAAAATGCATAAAGTGTTAAAATAAAGTTGATGGGGTCTTTAAATAGAGTTTTATTTTTTAAAATGGTCTAATTACTGCATTAGTCTCTCTGCCCTTTCGGTTTTTATATTTTGAGCTTGCCGCATGGTAATATTATAGGATTAGTCATCCATTTTCAAAAAGTTTTAATTGCGTCCCCAAATTAAACGAAATCAATTTTGTAAAGGGGAAATTACGCACCTAGTCCTTCTGTGCCACTTATTATTTTCAGAATGTCTCTGCTGCATGGGCAAATTACACAAATGGTCCCCCAAGCTCTGGCATGTTTTTAATATCATCCCCGAAATTGTTTTAATTATTTCTAAGGAAAAATTATAGTTTTGGGCGTAGCGGGGGTGCTAACCCTTTCCCGTGTGTAATCAACTCCCGAACCTAATTTGAATCTCTGGTTTTGTTTTCGATGTCCGGTCTACCTAATCCAAGTGACCGGTGGCGACTCTATATTTTCCAAAAATACTGAGTTTTTCTAAAAATTCCCTATTTAATAAATTTTCAATAAAAGCGGGAAATACCCCTAAACATGATTCTTTAAAATATTTCGTAGCGGCCTTCAACGCTTTAAAAAAATAGTCGCTACAGCATGGTGACTTCGCTGGGAGCAAAAAAATTTTAAAAATAAAAAAGGAGTTAAGCCCTAGTTAGATTTGTATCGTAATTATTTAGAAAATTTTAAATTTGATTTAATTTAATTTTTAATTCCTAAGTCTTGTTCTTTTTTTCATCATATAGTAGTCTTAGAACCTTTAGGAGGAGTGGTTACTTCGATTCGTGGGGTTTTCACCTCCGTACAGTGTTGTAATTCACTTCAGGAATTCGATCCTTATATTTCGTGAGGTTTTCACCTTCGTATGGTATAAGGATCGCATTCCCTCGAATCGGTGTCTAAGCGACAGTTCGAGTACCATTTACTTTAGAATACAACCTCATATAGTGAAACATAGAGCCTACCTAGAGTCATGTCGGTACTCTGTCCGTTTAGCGGATGACATGTTTAAGTTTTTTGTTTGTTTTAATGGCTTGATGTGAGTGCTTTATTCTATTATTCTTGTTATTAATCAATTGTTTAGATTATTCTTTTCAAGCTGACACAATTTTCTTATCGCGTTTGCCTTTCTTTCATCCTTTTATGCATCACATTTTTCATATCATAAAGGTATTTATTTCGCAAGTGACGTTACTGTAGAAGACAAACATAATGGACAAGAGGTCTCGTATTCAGATAAAGACGAATTATACGAGTATTGTTAGAAGAGTCAAAAAGACGAATTATACGAAAAGTTTGAGCAATATAAGGTAACTAATACTCGTATTGAAGATGAACGGGATAAAGTACGAGAACTGAAGAAATAGATGGTCGATATGATGAGTATGATGACCGCTATGGCTAAAAGGCAATGGGTCTATAGAGACAGAAGAAGAGTCAATCAAGAACCAGAATGAATGTACCGATAGTCAGAATCCTGCTCCCAGGCAAAGTAACATCGGTAAGTACGACCAGTCGAACCCTTTTATGATTCGCGTTAACCAATCAGTGGGAGGTGCATCTGAGTCAAGCTCTCAGAAAATAGAACTAGGTTCGGAAGAAACCCAAGAAACCAATAATGTGAAGAAGCCCATCCCGAAGCTTGTAAGGTATATTGAGCGCTTCCAATGCTCATTGAAATAAACCTTATCACTCATGTTCGTTATGTTCCGAAAGAACCACCTTATCCGAAAGGTTACAATAGCCGAGCCAGGTGCGGTTACCACTTAGGAGGTTCGGGGCACACTACAAAGAATTGTGGGGCTTTGAAGAACCGAATTAGGGATCTTGTCATTATGAGAGCACTGACTTTCGAAGATGGAAGACCCATATTTTACAATGAGTCGACGAGCACACGAGGGGCAAAATCGACCAAGAGCCAGACTCAGGGCAAAGGTTGAATGAAGGCGAGTCAAGTTTTGAGACCAAAGATAGGGGTATTTCGGAAGAAAGGCGGTCATCTGAACAACTTAGACAAAAAAGAGAAGAATTAAGCGAGAAACTAAAGAGTTTACGAGATGAATATCAAAAGCTACACTGCATGTTTCAGAATGTTGGTTTGGGTAACACTCTGGAAAAATGGAACAACGGTATCCTACAACTGAAGAACGATTTGGGGCATTGGAAACAGAGAGACAAGACTAGTGAAAATAAAGCTCGATTATTTTCACAAAAGTTAAAAGAAGCTGAGAGCCAGCACAACATGCTCAAGAATGAGTTAGAAGGTAGTCTAAAAAAGAACGAGATTCTGAAGTCAAGCTTGCAGCAGAGAGAGGATAAACTATGCACATTTCAAACAGAGAATGCAATGCTCAAGGAACAAATAGAGGAACTAGGGACATCCTTACGTATGAGCGAGATTCGTGCCGAAGCCTACAAGCAAGCCGGTTATGAAAGTGTCGAGAAGGTAACACTTCAGTTACGAAAGGCCGAGCAAAAAATACAAGAGAGGGACAAGAACATAAAGAGTGTCATAACCCAAGCATGCAGGGTGGCTCAGCAGGTGGCAGATGTGGCCGATGCAGCTATGCCATTAAGTCGAAATATGAATCCTTCACTGGACCATGAAGGAAAGATGGCCCATTTGCTAGAAGAAGTCCAAAAGTTAGGGTTTAGGGCTCATCAGTATTTGTAAAGTTTACAAGACTGAAATCTGATGTAACAAGCCTTTTTGTTCAATGAAAGTCTTTCTATGATGATCAATTTGCGACTAATACCTTATTCCATTAATGTTCGCATTTTGATGATTAAAAAATATTTCATATTAGGGGATTTCTTATATAAAAAGAAAGATGTTTTGTAATATACAGAGATTGACAATACTGCGGTAGAAAATGATCAGAGTATGAAACAAATACAGAAGACAAAAGTGGGGCACCGAGCACGCATTTCACCCAAAGAAGAGTGGCTAACAAGACGCCTGTAGAATATTGTCAATCTTTTGTACATCAGACTCCATTCCTTTTATAAAATCCTCCTAAAGGACTATTTCAACGATTCATTTGCATTCATTCACTTTATTTTGCACTCATTTTTTATAGTCCATACTTACTGTTTGATTTTACATTTTAGACATTTATGATGCATTTCATGCATTAATGAAATAATAATAAAAATTACGGGTGCAATGGTAGTATTCGAGAACCAGTTGAAAATGATGGAACAAAGACTGGACCAACTAGAGGATAGAGTTAAGAGAGAGCTCAAGAAGAAGGAAAAAACGAAAATTTTCAATACAAGAGATTTCTGCTTAGTCCCTGACTTGGTCATTCCTCCAGATTTCGAGGCTTCCAGATTTATGTAGTATGATGGTACCAGCTTTCTGAGGGTGCACCTGACCATGTTTTGCAGAAAGATTGAGGGCTACATAAAGAACGAAAAGTTGCTAATCCATTAATTCCATGACATTTTGGTAGGACCCGCTGCAGTTTGGTAAAATCGATTGAGCAAAGATCAGATTCGGTCCTGGGTGACTTAGCCAGTGCTTTTCTGAACCAGTACAGATATGCCTTAGACTTAGCTCCAAGTCGACAGTTTCTTCAGAACACAAATATAAGATCAGATGAAAGCTTCAAGAATTATGCTATGAGGTGGCGAAGTTTGGTGGCCCAAGTGCAGCCTCTCATTACTGAAGAAGAAATGACTCATTTGTTCATGCAACACTTCTCATTCCCTTCTTCGATATAATACTGGAGAAATAAAGAAGCAAATTTGAGGACTTCATGGCAGTGGGAGAAAGAATGGAGTATGCCATCCAAGAAGGAAAATTGGGTTCTATGTCTAAGGACCAAACCGATGAGGAAGTAGAAAAGGTCAATGAGGTAAATGAGTGTTGTCTCTTTAGCACTCATAATCGCAAAAGAAGAAGGCCCACTGAGTATTCCGAGCCACCGAGGAAGACTCCTCGAACAAGTGCAGACTTAGAGATATTTGGGGTATCCATTTCGGATATATTTCCTCATTTTGTTGAGGGTCACCACATTATTTCCAGACCGATGAAGATTACGCCTAATTCATCTGCCCATAGTTTTTACCCAAGCAGTACATGTGATTTTCATATGGGGGCACCGGGGCATCCCACCAGGAAGCGTCGATCGTTGCTAGAAGAAATTAAGAGGCTAGTCAATGAAGGAGTCCTGAAAGAGGGTTTAATCCAGAAATGAAAGACGTAAGAATTGGGGCAACCCTACATCAATCCAAGAAGGCTGGAATGAAATAGTCCTTATGCTTCAATGTCTCACTTTTTTTTGCAAAAAATGGCAGTTTGATTCACCGTATTTTGTTCTTTTCCTTTTGAAATGTATATTGAAAAAGCCTACGACTTAAGCTCAAAAGTAGTGGGAATATTTTAAAGACATGTGTCTAATTATTTTTGAAAATCGTATTTAGAAAATATTTTTTTTCTTTGTCATTCTTTGATTCTTTACATTTTATTCATTGTTACGGGGTAGTTTTTGTTCTGCTATACGCATATACATATTCATTAAAAAATCATGTATAGAAATATACCATTTTATTTCCAATATAAACATACCTTTCAATTCAGATTCACAAGTCATTTCTAAAATGTTTATATTTCAAAAAAATTGAATACCATAGGGGATATTGCGAATGTTAGCATCCACTAGTCTATTTAGGTTGACATAGGAATAAAACGAGTGTTTAGATAGTGGACAGTTCCTATTTTAGGAAATTCTCCTCTCAGGAACTTGTCGTTTAAGATCCATGAGTCGAGTGTTGACTCTAAACTTCTATCCCCTGAAGATTTTCTCAATGTCTATGAACGAGATGACAAATGGTACTCTTGCACCTGCCAAGCAACAAGAAACGAGGCCAAACATATTGGATATGAAGACCATAAAATCACCAAAGAGAAGTGATCGAAGACAGTATCAGGATCAGCAAGTAAACAAAGCAAAGAACAAATGCCCGGCAGAGAAATGAAGCAATAAAGTGTGAGCGCTTTAAGTCGAACATCGCAATAAAAGAAGTCACTAGCCAATAAACATCAATTTAAGAGAACCGTGAAGAATTGACTGCTTCCAAGCAGAAATAAACATCAATGGTTAATACAAATACAATAAAATAAAAAAAAAATCGAGACTGAAGGCCCCAAAATAGTCAGAAGTAAAAAAAGAGAGAAAAAAAGAAAAAAATGAAAATGAAAAAAATAATAGAAAAGAGAAAAGAAAAAATAAAAAAAGAATAGAAGGAAATAAAAAAAGAAAAGAGAAAAAGAGAAAAGAAATAATAAAGAGAAAGAAAGAGAGAAATAAAAGAAAATAATACATTACAAGTACGAAGCTTAGATGGAAGAAAAAAGTAGGAGACTACAGGAAATCTTAATTTTTGAGGAACTTTGGAAGACCAATCACCTTTGAACAAGAAAGCAAGCATTAATGCCAACAAAAAAAATCGATCCGAAGATACAGAAGGTGGAAATGACCTCTAGGGTGAAAACCCAAAAAAGGGCGGTCTAGAGTGATCCAAAAAATAAAGAGAAAAATGTGATATGCCTGAGCATGTTGGCATCAAAATTCGACCAAAGATACAGAAGATGGAAATGACCTCTAGGGTGAAAACCCAAAAAATGGGCAGTCTAGAGCGATCCCGAAAATAAAGAGAAAATAGTATCATGTCTGAGCAAGTTAAGTATATGATGAAGGTTTTGACTAGAAGAAAAATCCCAAAGAATTCATACAAACTCTTTCATCAGTTTTGAAGAGTTATAGAATATTGATTACTTGGCCGGCCAAACTCCAAATCGGTTTGAAGATTGAGAAAGAAAATGAACTCTAGGGTGAAAACCCAAAAACGGGCAGTCTAGAGAAGAAAATACTTTTTACGAGCATATGATGATCAAACGAGTGCAAAAGCATGACACATGGCCTACAGTACAAGCCTCCAAAGACCATTTTGATCATTTGTAGATATCTAAATAAGATAGTCTTCAGATTACGTCCTGCCTATGAGGGTTAACCTTTCTTCAGGGAACGTCAAACCTCGAAGTGCTTGATCGACACCCAAATGAGGGAAGAACGGGGGCATAATGAGTGGTGAGATCAAGAGAGCCACCTTAAATGGGCTAGAAAATAGGTATGGGAAATGTTCCTCTCGAAAGCCTAAATGGACTAGGGGAGACCATACATATGCTTACATCATCGACATAGACCAGATTTTCTAAATATACAATTCTGCTAGTAGGACTAAACATTAGTTTTAAAAAATGTCTAAAAAATGTTTGGCATTTAGAATCTTAAATCATCCAAACATTAATTTTTCAAAATGTTTGGTAATTTTTAAAAATTTTATTTCCAAACATCAAAAATGTTTGACATTCTTTTCTAAAACTTTGATTTTTAAGGCATTTGCAATGTTTCTCAAGCATTAATTTTCAAAAGATGCTTGACATTTTATCCAAGTTTATTTTTGGAAACAAATGCATTTTCGTTAAAGTTTTTTTGATGAGAATTAAAGTATAAGGACCAAGATTTGGTTCCCATTCAGATGGGGTTTCAGAGATGAGTTTGGGGCGTAGGGCATTTTGCCAGCTCTAATGATAAGACAAATAAAAGCTTCAAGCGTTGGGTCAAATACGAGAAAAGTGGTTGAGCCCAGAGAATGGTCACGAAAATGGTAAAAGTCCCTACCTGAGGATAGAGTGAGAATTAGAAGAAAGACTTGCAAAGTGGGTAGGGACCCCAAAGAAGAAGACGAGAGTTACTCACGCACGAGAGATAAGAGTGTGGGTATTTGATTGATGAAGTAAAGATTGATAAAATGAAGATTAATGAGCATACTGCAGAGAGATAAAATAAAGAAATATGAAGAATGACCTTTCAGGGAATAGGATTTCAAAATAGAATGAAATAGAAAAGAAAAAGAAAATGAGAAAAAAAGAAGAAAAAGAAAGAGAAAAAAAGAAAAAAAATAAGAAAAGAAAAAAAGAGAAGCGAAAAAGAAAAGAAAAAAGAAAAAAAAGAAGAAAGACAAAGAAAAAAGAAAGAGAAAAAAAAGGAAAAAGATGAGAAAGAAAAATAAGAAAAAAAAAGGAAAAGAAAGAGAAAAAAGAAGAAAAAAAGAAAGAAATAAGAAAAGAAAAAAGTTTTACACTGCATGTATCATATAAATAGGGTCATGCTAATTTAAAGGCATTTTGCTTGTGTTTAAACAAATATTTGAAGATTTCCAAAGGTATTGATCTGCAACTTCATGTTGAAGAAGCAGATTTTATTGAAGATTTATATCGGTAGCCATTTTAGGCGTGAATCCAGATTTTAATGAAGATTGGCAGCCATTTTGGCATGAATCTAGATTTTAAGTCCTTCGAGCCATCAGTAAGTCCTTCGGGCCATCAGTAAGTCCTTCGGGCATGATGTTAACCTTATTGTGATGTCAAGACTGGTAAGAATCGGGGTATCGTTTTAAGGGATATTGGTAGCCATTTTGGCGTGAATCCAAATTTTAATAAAGATTGGTAGCCATTTTGGCGTGAATCCAAATTTTAATAAAGATTGGTAGCCATTTTCGGCGTGAATCCAGATTTTAAGTCCTTCGGGCCATTAGTAAGTCATTCGGGCATGGTGATAAGACCTTCGGGCCATTAGTAAGACTTTCGGGCATGATGTCAAGCTTTTTTTTTTAATGTCGAAACGAGTACAAATTGGGGCACTGAAGAGATCAAAGCTTGAAGATATAGCTGAGGAAGGGCGAAAAGTTATAGAAGAACTCGTGGTTCTAGAGCTAAGGATAAAGAAGTAAGACAAAAATGAGTGCTTTTTGGTCTTTACTTTGTTCTCGTTTCACAAGAACAAGCAAAGAGGGGCAGCTGTAATCACTCATTTTTGTTCAGGTGTATGTATTAGTGTAGTGTATGTGTATGTATTAGTGTGGTGTATGAGTACATATGCTTATTAATATTATATGTGATTGATATTAAGGTACGCATGTGTTTGTTATTATTATGTATATGTGTGTTAATGTGTAAGGTTTGCGTGAATGTGTTGTTAATATATATATATATATATGTTTGTATGTATTATATACTGGTATGTAAAAATGTATGCGTGCATTATGTAGGCACAAATATGTATGTGAATATGTGTGAACATATGTGTATATCATACGCATATCGTGTGTGTATGTATACTAATATTATATGCATGTACTATTATTGTCTTAATAATATTATTATTATTAGTTAATATTATTACTTATGTTGTGGGCATTTAAAATAGGTCCAATATAAAATATAAAAACCTAAATATTAGTAGAGTCCAGTCCCTATACAATTATAAACCTCAAACAAAAAAATATTACGTTAGGCCCAACTGGCCAAGCCCTTTTACAACTAAAAACCTAGCAAATATTTGGAACCCTAATTGATTCCTCTTTTTATGCGCAGCCCAATCTAGGCTTTTGGATTAAAATTTTGATCCAACGGTCTAGATCAAAGATGATGCTTCTTCAGCTTCCACATGTGATACAAGCGCCAGCCCTCTATCTTTCCACGCGCGTGTGGGACCGTTCGAAGCTGCCCGTCACGTGGCACGATCCTAGACCGCTACATTATTTCTAAGGTCGCATCTTGACCGTCGATCTGCATGCCATCTCAGTCGTTGGATTAGATCTGATCCAATGGCCAAGATTAAATCTGACTGAATGAAGACCTTTAATCCAACTGCCGATCTACGTGTCTGCTCTGCCCGTGCCACCGTACGCTTCCCTCACCAAACTGAGCATGCGAAATCAGAAAAAGGGAAAGTCAGATCAAACCAACAGTAATAACAATTATTTTGCTAAACCTTGTAAGCAAAAACAAATCAAAAAAGAGAGCATATAAACCTAATGTATTCAACCATATGTAACTCAGTCTTCATATTCAAAATAATAACAAAAATTCTAGAGTTTACTGGTAATGTTCTCCCATTTTTCTCTCCTTTACATGCATGTCCGTTTCGAAATAATAAATAAAAAAATAACAAGAGACGAGTTTACCCTTCGTCGGTGTCTATCCCCCTTTGCTGGTGACAATTCTTCGGTCTTTTAAACCGAGTCTGGTGAGCCGGTAGAGGAAGGCATGTTTTTGTTGTCTTGGTTCGAAAGGTTTTTTTAAAATGGTTTTAAGTTCGTTTTTTCTTAGATCTAATGAAGGAGGGAGTTTTTCTTCTTCTAAAATCTAAGACTATATATGGGTTTAGTTTGAAAATGGGAGCGTTTTAGGTTAAGATTCGAGGTTCGTCGGTACTGGCGAGCGGCGACCGACGATGGAGGGGACGGCGGCTCGTGGCCGGTTTTTGGGTTCATCTCAAGCCATTTGGTTCAACTTTGGGAGTAATTAGAGAGAAGAAGGTAAAAAAAATTTGGGTTGAAATTTAAAATGGCTAAAGTGTTAAAATGAAGCTAATGGGGTCTTTAAATAGAGTTTTATTTTTTAAAATGGTTTAATTACCGCATTAGTCCCTCTGCCCTTTTGGTTTTTGTATTTTGAGCTTGCCGCATGGTAATATTACAAGATTAGTCCTCCATTTTCAAAAAGTTTTAATTGCATCCCCAAATTAAACGAAGTCAATTTTGTAAAGGGGAAATTACGCACCTAGTCCTTCCGTCCCACTTATTATTTTCGGAATATCTCTGCAGTATGGGCAAATTACACAAATGGTCCCCCAAGTCCTAGCATGTTTTTAATAACGTCCCCGAAATTGTTTTAATTATTTCTAAGGAAAAATTATTGTTCAGTCCTCCCTCTTTTCATTGTTTTTGCAATTTAGTCCCTTTTCTCTTAATTTTAAAACTGTTTTTATGTGTTGTTTTCTATCTAGTCCTTGTTCTTTTAATTTATTTTGTTTTCGGCCTTATATTTATGCTTGTATATTTATTTTTATTTACTGTTTTATTATGTTTTGTTATATTTATGTTTCTATTATATTCAATACATTTTTTTTTTTTTATTTTTGTGTTTAATATATTATTGTTTTTACATTTATTTACATGTAGGTTTATATTTTTGTGCACGTATATATTATGTACTATGTTATTATGTATATATGTATATGTAGTATGTTACGTGATACTAATGTATTTCGTAGCGGCCTTCAACGCCTTTAGAAAAAAAATAGCCGCTACAATGTATTTGCTCCATGATCTGCTTTTTGTCCGTCATCTAGAATTTTAGCCATTCGCCGACCACATAACTTTTGATTCCAGCGTCGTCGGCTCCGTACTTCATCTCAAAAGTATCCCAAATCAGTTTGGCACTCTTCTCTTTGTGAAACATATCAAACATCTTGTTTGACATGTGACTCAGCAGATGACCTCGAACCATCTTGTTATCTTTCTGAAACTTGTCGTTGGACACTTGAACAGCTGCGAGATCTTCGTTAGTAATGATTGCATCCGCAGCATCAAAAATTGGTTGTGATGGTTGTGAATTGACCAACACGTAGTCCAGGTGAGTTGTTCAAAGAATATCACGATTCTTTGTGACCACCTTCGATAATTAAACTCGTCAACTACGTCGAGCTTGGAAAGGTCTGTAACTAACTTGCTCGATTTGTTCATCATTTTGCAGTAAATAATCTGTTTCTAAATTGTTGGAAATAGAACTACAAAACTAGAGCGTTTGCACTGACTGGGAATAAAATAAAATAACCGAATTATAACATAAACCGTGTCGTGGTGAACACCACTGCCTTAGAAACAGATTCGCCCCAACTGTTATAGTTGCTCCTACAGGCGGATCGTCCATTGAGGTTAACACGGGCTCTCTAAAAGTTTGTACACGCAAACTTAGAGTGGATATCTCTTCCGCAAACTCAAAAGAACTCAGATATAGGAGAGTATAAAATCTGGAAAAAGCTTTTAGAAATTGATTTGTATTTTGTTGTGTGTTATGAAATGAAAAAGAGGTCTCTATTTATAGTGGAAATACAAGGGTATTTTATTCCAAAAAACAATTCATAAAAACGGGTATTAAACACAGATTTAAATTCATATTTAAAACGTGTAACAGCCCAAATAATTAGCTGGATGTATGCTTAAATTCAGCTTCGAATACAGTACACATTTCTGTCCAAATTCATCTCAAATACAGCTAAAAAATTTGTTGTTTCAACAGCAAATAATTACCTTTTAAAAACTGTCAATTTATATTGATTATCAGAATATAAAACACGATTTTTATATTTGAAATATAGTATAGGTAGTACAATATGTATATCTGTACATTCAAAATAATCATGCTTTAATTCTGCTTTAATATGTATATAAACCAAGCCAACTATGTTTTCCCACTCATTGTGGGATGAGCATTCTCCAACACCACCTAGAGCGGTTGTTTTGCTTGAAAACATTGTTTTTTTTTTCCTATTTCACATTTAACTCGATTGTTGTTGTTGTTGTATATCTTGTTATCACTTGCGTTGTGAGAGCGAGTTGTCCTCTGTGGGATTCACAGCTCTCTCGAGGTTTTTCTACCCAAAGATTCTAACCTGTGGAGGCACACCTTGATGGTGGTAAAGCCTTGAGAGAGTACGGAGTACCTTAAGAGGACAATTCAGATTATGATGTCACCGTATGGCCTTCTCGTTGGGCCTAGTCGTAACAAGAAAGATGTTTTTTATGTCACAACTTATGCATAATCCAGAAATGTTTTCTTTGAGTATCTCCAAGTCTTAATGTTTTTGCCACCTGATGTCGTGTCATGCCGGGCTGCTCATGAACACGAGACATTATTGTTCTCTTGGGGCATCCACACTTTCGGCCAGAGGTGCCTATCCTTAGGTTCAAACTCAGAGTTGGGGATATCCTGAATTTGAAGTTGAAGAGACGTACCTTCGGCTGATAAAATTGATCCGTAGACCGTGGCATCTCCAAAAAACTAACATTATCGACTTGTGCTCATGATGTTAGTGCTATGCAACCGGGGTTTTTTGTGTGTTTTTGTTCTCCAATTTTTTAAAACCAATCATTTCACGTTCTTTCTTGTTTCAATGGCAGTTGACATCATGATCTTGAATGAAGCAATATATGAATAAAGATCCTGAAATGGTTTTATATTTCTTATGCTGCTAGGTGCTTTTGGAGTTGGCAAGAAATAGGAACAAAGTTCCATTGCCAAAGGCAATACCGGGACCTGGAATTCCCCTACCACCTGAGCAGGATACATTGATAAGCACAAACTACCAATTTGCTATCCCTAAGAAGCAACTGGCTCAAGCAATGGAAGAGACTGAAGAAGATGAAGGAAGTGTTGAACCTACCTCGTCGCAACAGCAGAAGACCGATGTGCCACACCCGACATCTCAAAGAGTATCATTTCCTCTCACCAAGCGCTCCAAGTGAGGATACGTTTTTGTAAGATGTTTCAACAGTCCATCCATGTAGGATAATATATGCTTTCAGTTTTAGCATACCTTCAACAAAGAGAAAGTTGATGTTTCATATGATATCATGATGGAATGTAATGGATCTTTGTAATCTGATCAAGTTTTTGCTTCCAATGTTAATGTTGCAATTTGTGCACTATTTTTCTGTATGCTTGCAAACTGTGGGACTGAGCTGTGAAGAGCCATGATGCACAAAATTTCAAAGTCTTTTACTGTTGTTCCTTTGTGAGAATCAAATCTAAATCCCCTATTAGGTGAGCGTTCGATCGAATCGAGTCAAAATTTTTTAAGTTAGTTGAGTTTACGGGTCCTATTTTAGTACTCAAACTTTATTTGAAATTTTTTCGAGTCGAATTTATAAAATTCGAGTCAAATTAAGCCGAATTTTCGAGTTTCTGTATAAATTTAATTATAATTATTTACAATATTATAATACATATTGATTTCAATTTAAATGTCTTTTTATATCTATATAAAATTGACATATATCTCTTTATATTTTTTTCATATGTAGTATATATATTAGACGGAATTGATAAACTCGACTCCAACTTAAAATTCGATCCATTAATTACTAAAAGTTTCAAATTATTCGAATTTTCATTTTACAACTCAAACTTTATTTAAAACTTTTTCGAGATGATTTTATGAAATTTCAGGTCGAGTCAAAACATGTCCATTTTTACATGTCGAGTCGAGTTTTGCTCACTATTATCCCCGATTAACAGCCAAGAGGCATTAGATGTTTTGTTGTTTAACAGGGGTCTAAAAATACAACATAAAAGTGAATTAATGGAGGAAACGACTAAGAAATCAATCATTTAATTCATTTTTTAACCCAGTTAGTAAATGTTTCCTAGGAATGGAACCATATAGCTTTGTTCTGTACAAAATATTTTTCATTTTTACACAAGGATAAGCTGGTGCTTCTTTTTTTTTTCTCTTTCCCCCTTTTGAGTTTAGCATAAAGAATTGAAGGGGTTAACTTCTTGAAGCAACCATAGTACTAGCGGATGGCCCGGTACTGGAAACAGGAGACCTCGGTTATACATACGCTGTATCTCTTCCCTGTACTCTGTCAACGACTTGTCGGGTATGGATTGTGTTAGTTCCACCACATCACCCATCTTCAGCCTGCATGTAGCATCGCTTACCGGCTCATGGTTCAGCCTTGGTCTCAGTTCTTCCTTCACAGGAAACCCATATGGTGACCATCTCAAGTTTCCCCTCCCAGCTCTTTCCAGCAAATCCATCATTGTTGAGTTCGCCGGAAACTCTTGCACCGACATCTGCAACATTCATAGCAACCATAAATATTCAGATCAAATTTCCAATCTCCATTAATCGATCTTTCTACAAGTAAAATGATACACTCCCAAAGCAAAGCATATAGGTTTACTTCACATTTGCCTTCTATGTCAATGGAAAGATGGGATTCAAGTATGTGGTCTGCAATGATCGTGCCAACCTGAAAACGATGAAGTGCCATTTAGGGAACATACCTTGTCATTTTCAATCATGATAACAAAGACAGGCCCATCCTGGCTGCAGTGAGGCTTGTAAGAGAACGGGCAATCGTCCGAATGAATAGGGAAGGTGCAGGGTGGCTTGAAGGAATCAGTGTAGCCAATTGAACATTGGTCCTTGCTCATTGTTTCACAGTGCCAAGTCACAACCCATCGAGCCCACTCAATCATCTGAAGTACAAATGAAGAGTATTTACAGTCACCCTCCTTGTATCTCCAATGAGCTGCAAAGCCAAACTCATCTTGCAAATGCATCTCCTTTGTTCGAATTTGAACTTCAAGTGGAATTGCACCTTCACTCATCACCACCGTGTGCAAGGATTGATACCTGCAAATTAGAAGTTAGAAGGTAGTTTTGCATTTTTTACAGATTCCATCTAAGAATGATACTGACACACGTTATGCTATAACATACCCGTTAAATTTAGGGCGGCTTATATAGTCCTTCAGCTTTCCGGGTACTTCAGACCATAACTGGTGAACTACACTCAAAGCCTCATAACAGTCTTCCTCATTTTCAACAATGACTCGGAGTCCATGAATATCATGGATTTCATCCATTGTCAACTTTTTCCTGCAAAAAACAATATAATAACTAGTGTTAACAATGCCCTACTCCTTCACCCTTTGCAGCTTTGCTTAATCAATTGTTGACAAATTCTAGAAAAGATTCCCTGAAAGATGTGCCTGTTCTGAGAAAATATTACATTTTCAACTAGTTGGACATGTTGACAACAGCACGTGTGTGCATGCGCCTGAGATGTATGTCAATTAAAATCATGCATGGGAGTGAATGTGCATGTAAAAGAATCTCTCCATGTTCCTTTGCCTGCCATAGTTGTTTATGCGTGTATGAAAAAGAAAGAGAGAGAAGAGAGGGAGATAAGATAAATAACATACTTCAACATCTTTGAATAAATGCTATATAAGCTTTTATGTCGTCCAGAGAGAACATGATAAGAAATTTCTTTATCCTTCAGCGCTGTCTCGAGTTTCTCTATAGCAGAAGTGATCATTGCCTCATCAAAGGAGTCCACAAGCCTAGATGACAGTTCTTTGTGCTGCTCTGGATTGAGATGCTTGAAACATAGATTCTCCAATTTCTCCTTCCAGCTAGAGATTCCTAACCGGTTGGCCAAAGGTGCAAATATTTCCAAAGTTTCCTTAGCAAACCTCTGTTGCTTGAGCAGAGGCAAAGCATCTAGTGTTACCATGTTATGCAACCGATCTGCCAATTTAATAAGCACCGCTCGTGCATCTGCCATGGCAAGGAACATGGTGTGAAGGCGATCTGCTTCTACAATTTTGCTCGCTGTATTATTTTCTCGTGCAAGCTTGCTTAGATGGCTAAGTTTAGAGACCTAAATGGATGACATAACAATAGCATGATCAGAATCTCATAATCTCACATATCCATTCAAAATAATATTAATTTCTATAATCCAATAAAAGAAATTAAAACCAACCAAAAGGCAGCCATGAATATGCTTCCTATAACTATAAAATATAAATAGTCATCTGCAACCATAATGAAGCTACAGCTATTTGTCGGATTCAAAACAAGTAATAGATCAACAGTAATCACATCCATGTTCGGTCCTAAAAGATGACATCACAACTGGTCTTTCATACTTGAACCATTATTGCTAATTGAATATAAAATTTTCAAATGCAACACAAGCAAAATCCTAATAGTAAAACAATTCGGGTTAGTAAGAACATCAATACATCAACCAATACAATATACAAGCGAAATTCATCTCTTACCCCTTCGACTAAATCAGCAACCCCAGCACCAAATGTCCTAAAAATGTAGTCGTAGTTCAAGAATGCGTCATCAAGGGTGTCGTGTAAAAGCCCTGCTGCAACAACCGTGGAGTTAGCACCAATGGATGCCAACAACACTGCCGTTTCTACACAATGTTGCAAATATGGATCACCGGTCGCACGCATCTACACAAAGAACATCATATAACCCTTATAAACAAGGAGAATTCAACAGAACATCAATAACAAAACATTGATTTCTCTGTTTATACCTGTCCTCTATGCGCCTTCTCGGCTTCGTAAAATGCTTTAACTACGATATCTTCGGAAAAGATTTTGTGTCTCATTTGTGCACCTAAAAGCAATTCCTTAGCATAAGGATCTGAATCCACTTCCTTCGTGAAATTATCCTCCATAGTGAATGGCAATTCATCGACACAGCTACCGCTTTCCACCTCGAAACTCGGGGAATCATATTGAACACAAGATCCCAATGCACCCCTAATAAATCCATTGAACAGACGATTTGTCCCAACACGAAACGAGCCCTGAAAATTCACATCCCCACCCTTTTCACGAACCATTCGCATCGGAGGGCTGCTGCTACTACACGAAACCGGGCCCTGAAACACCGATACCGGGCTCTGATTGGCTTTCAAAGAAGAACCACCGAATTTACTTGATGAGTAATAAAATGAACTGCTTAATTCCTTCAGATCTTCCCCTCTATAGGACCCTAAGTCCTCTCCCCCACCACTGGAAAAGCTTGATTTCACCGTCGGTGAAGAGAAGAGGCACGATAGGCCACCGACAGCAGGTCTCTGGGAAGAACCGGAAGCCGTCGTTGAGGAAGTCGATGAAGATCTTGAATTCAGATCCAAATCGTAAGAAGCGTGAGAATTCATGTTGATCTGGATAGGCGCCGAGCACACGCTGCTCGGCGTACTCCTCGGTGGGCTAGCGTAAAGAGCTATTGTCGAAACCGCCATAGTTCACAAACCCCAAAAGAAATGATTTTATGGTTTCAAAATCAATTAAATGTCAAAACCCAGAATTTTCCTCCAAAGAAGCAACATTTTTTTTCTCAGGATCCAAACAAATTTTTCTAAAAAGAAAAACCCAACAATTTTCTCAGCCTGGGGTAGGGTTTCAACAATCCAAAGCCAATGAATTTGTTAAACGAGACCCAATTGGAATCTCAAGAGTAAGAACTAAAAAAGCAAAAGAAATTTCTTTGATTCTAAACGTATACTTATACTATCATACATATGTATATATACACACAAACAGAAAAGGAAAACCAAGGAATCAAAAGGAAATGAATTATTTTGAAGAGAAGAGTGATTGAGCTACAGTATTTACAAATATATAGGCAAATTTTCTACTTAAAATTTGAAAATTAAAGGGGAAAAAAAGGAGTCAACAAAGACGCTGGATTCTTCAAATGGAATGAAAGCTTCAAGTTGAAAGACAGAGCTTAGCTTTCCTTTCTTTTCTTATGAGTTTTATTATTATGGGAAATTGCTATGAGGCCAGGACTAGTAAGAGTTGAATTACGAAGGTACCCCCGATGATTAACTGAATTAACTGGATTAGGACAAGTTCCAACGTTGGCTTTTCATTTGCGGATAATCTCGGTTTTTGGTTAATTAAGTACTGTCGTTGTGCCTTTGTTTTAAATTTAATGTTTACATTAAAATTTAGGTTTATAGTTTATGAGGTAGAATTTTAAATTTATGTTGTATAGTTAAATTTTTTAATTTTATATTGTGAAGTGTATGTTTGTGTAAAAAAATTATAAACCGATTAAATATTTACTCTTATTTTTAAAGAGGAAAATTTATCATCAAATATTTATTTAATATTTTTTATTGTAAAATATAAATCGAATGTAAAATTAATAAATGCATAATATTATTTTAGAAAAGTGGACTTTTATCTAAAAATTAAAATCATAAAAATGTATTTGCACTTTTAATGATAATCTAGATTGTGTATAACATTGACTTGTTATGGAGATTACCTCTCAATTCAATTTACTTCATTCACAATATTAAACTTTAAATTTAAAAGTCGAAATCTGACGTTATTTAAAGGTCTAACATCTCATATCGTTAATCAACTAATAATTTGTTTTCGGTTATCTATGCTTATTATAAAATAATGCAACTTTATCGAAAAACTCAACTTAAAATTCGAATACAAAATCAATAAATCTATACACAAATGTTATTTTATCACCAAACTTGTAATCTCTTGTTAAACAATTTTCAGAAATGCCTTATTTCACTAAAATATTTTCATTTACTCGCTTTATAAATAAGACAAAATTAAAAATAAAGTTGGTACAAGTGGTAAGCAGTTTGATATCGATTAAGCAGGTTTTGAGTTTAGGATCTTATTTATGTTATGAGTTTTGGGGTCTTGTGTACGTAAAAAAATTCATTAAAAGACTTACATATCACAGTTAAGTGTGCGACGCAAGTCAGTCTGAATTAATCAGGATAAAACCATGAAAAATCAAAAGGCAACCAATAAAACAAAATCTAATATTTTATAGTATATACTTAAAAATACCTAATATGCCCATTTTATGCTAAACAAATCCAATGGTTGGTTTTCATATCATCATAATTAAATTACAAAAGACTTTATGTTATTCGAATCTCTTTGATTTGTTTTATTTATTTATTATATTATTTAAAGATAGTGTTGGAATAGCAAAGACATTGGAACTATAATTGCTTTGCATTAAAAGGCAAAGGAAGGCAAAGATTGTACGACTTAAATATGTATCATACACATACACGCATGCATGCCCACATGATTTGTGTAGTTACTTTTGGGGCACAACAACTTGGGATGTGGTCCATTCTATGAATCTTTTTTTCTTTTCTAAACGTTTTTAAATCATTAGAATCTTTTTTTGTGGTGCATGAATCAATCACATTAAAAAGATAGGACTCTAGAATATGGAGGAATTACATAAATATTGTCTTAAGTTTTTTTTTAAATATTATTTTTTTATTTTAATTTTTGAAATATTACATTTGTTACAATACTTTAGAAGCCAGATTAAACAGAATCCGACTTTGAACAGTAAATTTCAAAAAAAAAATTAAAGACTGGTTCAGAAGAATTCGACTTCAGACAATTTTTAAGTTTTTTCTTGGAAAAACACTGTTTATAGTCAGATTCTGTTGAGTCCGACTTTTAGAATACTGTAGCAAATGCAATATTTTAAGAATTAAAATGAGAAATACCATATTTTGGGGAGAAATTTTAAAGTTATATTTGAGCGAAAATTTTCTAAAATCTAGAAATTTTATCTAAATATTTCAAATTAAGAAAAATATTTGTGAAATTAACACTCTCTGAAAAATAATTTATCTTCTCGCATCATTTTTTGTCAGGTAAAGTTAAAGCGTGTTTGATTAAAAGCGTTTTTTTCTAATTTAACTGGATTATCAGCGTCAAAGGCATAATAACTCACTAAAATAGTTAATTTAAATTAATCGATAAACAAATAAATACTTTTAATTATTAAAAAATAGTTAATTTTATCAGAGGTTTTTTTTTGGGCTGTGTTCTATTTTAGTAACCTATTTTGAAAAAAAGATTATTTTTGCCTCTTACGTTTTCTATCTGTTTTATTTTGGTCATTGTGCTGTTACCACCAATTAGTTTAATGCAATGATGACATTACACGTTAATCAAAATGATTAATTTCTAATTTGATCCTTAAACCTTAAATAAACCTCTAAACTCTATTAATTTCATTTTTATTCCAAAATGTCTTTGTTCTGATCACTTTCTTTAATGAGTGATGGCTGAGACCACCTCTTTCTCCTTCTTTCAACCTGTACACACGTTCTGACATATAAAAACCAAAACAAATTCCAGTCAAGCTCTTTTGCGAACACTATTGTCAACAACAACTGTTGAGTTCACTTTTTTGCCCAAATCATGGAATTAAAGCAAAGCAAAACCATGACAACCCTATTGTTTGCGGAAGCTATTTATTTCACTCATGTTTGCTTTCTAGTTGCTAGTAGCCAAGGGACAAAGAATTCATCGTTCAAAATGGCAAAACCTTAACTTCTTATTTTCAGCCGCATCTCGTAAAAGAACAGTTCTTGGGGTATGCATATGCATAATAATAGTGTTGGATCGGAAAACAGGGGAAATAGCCAGAACAGAGCAGTTTCATTTTTCCCCCTTGAATTTGCTGCTAACGGAATCGTATCTTGGGACATTAATGACTGCAAAACCAATGAGTTAATCCTTTTAAATGGCTTTCTGTTTCTAAGCTTTAACTAAACAGAACTACCATTCCCATATGAAGCTATTGTGAGATTAGGAGATAGAAGCTTTTGGGCTACTGAAGAAATATCCTTCGGTGTAATTTCATCAAGAAATGCTTCACAGGCGTCTTGATAAATTCAAAACAATTTTATCAGATAAAGAAAATATCATGGTACTACTTTACACGCAAATCGAAATATAAAAAGCATACAATAATATATATATATATATATATATATCGATGAGAAGCAACTAATTAGCAATGTCATTGTTGATCGGACTATTTACTAAAATATTGTTTTTTATTTTTTTTAAATATGGTAGAACCCAGATTATGCACTTTTTTACAGTGATTTTGAAGATGATTTTAATTGATTTCGTTTATAAACAGTATTTTGAATTATTTAAATAAAAAATTAAAGTCGAATCTTACTGGTATCATTTTCAAACAACCTCCTGGTTGTGGAGCGCCGTCCACGTGGCACGCATGTAGTGTCCTTGACATTGTTCATAGGCGGAGCCAACTGATTTCGTCTTCAGCATACTCCGCTGACATGGTGCAGTAGCTGGCAGATTTGCATGCATGGCACCAGGGCAGATAGGGTGGCAGATTTTGGGAAAAAAGTTTTGGGAAGGGTGAGTTTTATTATTGGAGGCTGGGTTGGTGGATTGAATGGTTGGAATTTATGTTAGTATGTTAAATATGTGTTGAAGATGAGAAATATTGTTGAATAAAATTTTTGAGAAGAAGATAGAGTAAAGAAGAAGATTTGGAGAAATATTGTAAGTATATGAAATGCGTATTTAATTTTCTAATTGTATGTTGTAGTTTAATATTATTTTTTAAAATTTAGTACAAAAATTATATTTATATTTTTTAACTTAGTGTTGATGATGATTAATATAAGTTTAATGTTTTGAATATTTTTGTGTTAAATAGGGGTTGAAGGTGAGAAATATTGTTGCAGAAAATTTTTGAGAAGAAGATAGAGTAAAGAAGAAGAAGATTTAGAGAAATATTGTAAGTATATGAAATGTGTATTTATTTTTTAAATTTAGCAATATTAATAACTTTAATTTTAATTTTTTAATTGTATGTTGTAGTTTAATATTATTTTTTAAATTTAGTACAAAAATTCGATTTATATTTGTTAACTTAGTGTTGATGATGATTAATATAAGTTTAATATTTTAAATATTTTTTATGTTAAATAGGTGGTTGAAGGTGAAAAAAATTGTAAAATAAATTTTGTGTGAAAATTGAGTAAAGAAGAATAAAAATGTTTGTGTGAAAATTGAGTAAATAATTGTCTCGGGTTA
This sequence comes from Hibiscus mutabilis, assembly GCA_019671005.1. NCBI lineage: Eukaryota > Viridiplantae > Streptophyta > Magnoliopsida > Malvales > Malvaceae > Hibiscus > Hibiscus mutabilis. The sequence goes on along the minus strand of CM033722.1, from coordinate 61,596,604 downwards.
TTTTTTATTTGATTATGATTATTACTTTTTGAACGTAGTAGATTTAGTCCCGGGTTACTAATATTTTCTTACTTGTCATGTAGGGCGGTTGAGCAAGCTCCTCTGTTGCATTTACAGGATCGACACATTAGTAGCCTTAGTGTTGATGATATGGTATAGATTTTTTAATAATTTTATTTATTACGAAATCTGTCATTTATGTATTTTTGTTAATAATTGTGTTTAAATAATACGTTAATTCCCGGGTAGAAACTCCCCTAGATAATAGAATCCTGCATTTCTTGCATATGGCGGGATTTTATCATGCGACATTCCTTCATGTCTACAAGTTAGTTCCCGGGTTGATTACCTCTCTAATTGAGCGTTGGAGACCCGAAACTCATACATTCCATATGCCTTTGTGGAGAATGCATGATCACGCTAGAAGATGTGGTTTATCTTATTAGGGTCCCAGTAAACGGAAAGCCATTGATCGAGCATACTTAATTTCAACTGCTGAAATTTGCGAAAAGTACCTTGGGAATGTGCCATATGGAAGTAATGTGAAAGTGTCTCGTGTAAAATTGAGTTGTTTGGAAAGTGAATTTTGACTCAATCTGTATAGTACGATTGATGAGGTTTATAAGGAAAATCGAGCATATATTTTGCAAATGATTAGAGGGATACTGATGCTAGATAAATCTGGAAATACGGTCTATATATGATATCTATATTTTTTGAATACTCATTGGAAAGCTGATTATCAATATAGTTGGGGATCGACCATGTTAGCGTGCTTGTATCGTGAGTTGTGCAAGGGCACTATACTAGAAAATGATAAGAAGGTAAGTGATATTGGTGGATATCTGCTGTTATTGCAAGCGTGGGCTTAGCAGCAACTTCCCTTTTTTACACTGATTACTCGAACACAAATACAATTTTCTTTTGCTGCAAGGTAAATATCCTGATTTTGAGTTGAATGTTTAAATTAAATTTACCCGTTTTTAAAATATTATTGTGATTTGTATGCAGATGGTGCTAGGAAAAACATTTTAGTGAGAAGTATTATTATAATAATCATATTTTTATAGTTTATTTGGATGTCGTACAATGATGACCGCATATTTCTATCGAATTATTTGACGAGGGGTTATGCTTTATGGTGTAGTGTTACATCGCTGATCCATTTTGCTGCTGTCGAGTTCCACTTTGAAGATAGGGTGTTGAGGCAATTTGGCTTCCACCAGCCCATTTCGCGTATTCCACTCAATCATTATTTTCTTCACGGCTATGGTGGATGCGGCAGGCCAGATGTGGGTTGGGAAGCCGTACATGCTAATTATTTTGCTTTGTGGAACGATAGAGCTTCATCGTTATCGTATCGTAGTCCAATCCAAGCTGATGATTTTAATTTTGAGAGTTAAGAGTACATGATCTACTATTGTAGTGATGGAAAGCCATACTTAACTACTCTCGAAGGACGGAAAGAATGTCGAAGGTATAAGAAAAAATATGATGGCAAAAGTCAATCATCAAAGGCTGCAACTGCCGCATCTGAGAGTAGAAACGTTTGGAGTAAAAACCCCGAAAGTTGGCCAACCATATGGGAGGTAGAAACAGTAATACCGACAATTATATGTGAAAGGGAATCGCCTCCTATATGTGTACAACCAGAAGTGGGACCAAGCTCCTAAATAATCTAAGGTTTGATGATGCTGGTTTATACAAAACCGAGTTTTATCCACCATAGTCACTCATTTACTCGAACTTTGGCGAGAACATGATTTTTTAGGAAAATGCAAAATTTCCTAAATTTAGTGGAGATTGTGGGATGGCAGAGCAGTTACATAGATTTGTTCACAAAACTGCCTCCTATGTTCTTGGTGATTGAGGATGTGATTAACCTTGGGGATGCTGAAGAGGATCCCAATGCAGCATTGAGGAGATAGAGGTTGTCGGAGCCATCATCCACCAAAGAAAGTGGCCGGAGCAATGGCATTGTGGGATAAAAGTGAGGTTGAGAGAGTTTAGGGGTCAAAATAATATTTTGTTTAATGTTTAGGGTTCAAATTAGAAATTAACCCTTTTGACTAACGTGACATGTCATCAAACTAACAGGCGTTAACGACACAATGACCAAAATAAAACAGATCGAAAACATAAGTGACAATAATATATTTTTTAAAATAAGTGACCAAAATAGAACATAACCCAAACAAAATTTACCCTTAAAAAACCTAAATAATCCATACGCTCATGGAACAAACGCGAAACAAATCTTATTTCAATCATATAAGGCAATCAAAAAATTTGGTTTAATCGAATCTGAATATTTGAACAGTTTATGAAATATAAATTTTAAAATCGTAATTATCTAAATCAAATTGAATTAAAAATTTATTTATAGCATTTTTATTATTTTTCACAATGAAAAAAATGTTATATATTCCTAGTAATTAAAATGGCTTACAAATATTATATAATTACTAATTGTTTAATTTATTTGAAAAATTAACTTTTCTATAAGTAATTACATAAAAGACTTTGAAAAATTATCGAGTAAATTTTACAATATAAATATAAAACAAAAATATTTTGTTAAACATAAAGTAAAAAACGAAATGAGTCTAAGGGCCTTGGCCCTCCAACAATTTAAAAATGTATAATAGGTCTTTTAATTTTTTATAAACTTTAATTTGGCCCCTTAAATTTTAAAAATTTATATTAAATATTAATATTTTAAATTTTTTAATTAAATACTCTAACAATTTTAATTTGATCCTTTTAATTTTTCAGTTTAAGACAAATTAAGTCTTTATAAATTCAAATATTAGATAAATTAGACATTATCACTCATTTTTAAGTTATAATACTTATAAAACCTTATATTTATAACTTCAATAATTTAGCCCCTCCCGACATTCGATCATAGCTTCGTCCCTGAATGAAACCCACAAATAATATGAACAAAAATTAAGAATCTAACTCTGGGTAGGTCTGGGGTGCGACATGTATAGAGTGTGGCTAAAAAAGACGGCAAATTTCGAAATTTATCCTCAAACCAAAAATTAGACTTCTTGATAACATTTTCGGTTATTTTTTTTTTGGAGTTTTTCTGCAAGTATCAATACTTAGTTTTTTTGATAAATTTTCAGTCTGGGACAAAAGTATCGATACTTGCAGAAAAACTCAAAAAAACAACCGAAAAATATTATCAAGAAGTCTAACATTTTCAGTTTGAAATAAGTATCGATACTTACAAAGTATCAATATTTATTTTGTAAGTATCGATATTTACAGAAAAAACTTAAAAAAATCAATCGAAAAATATTATAAAAAAAATCTAACATTTTTAATTTGAGAAAAAAATTTAAAATTTATTATCTTTTAACTGTAACTTAAACATACTTCACATTAAACTCCCCCTGTAACTCTGAAACTAATAAAAAAGATTAGTTCAAAGAAAACCTCAAAAAAGTCATCTTGCCGAGTATAGTCCACAGGGCATAAGGAAATGAATGATTAGAAAGAAGGGCAAAACGGGAAATCCAGGTAAAGTAAACGTGATAAATCTCTGGATCTTCAGAGAAGCTCTAGAACACACTCAAGTCCACGATAAGGACTTGAACTTCCCCTATTTTCTTTACCTCTTCCAATTTTCTTTTGCAGATTGTTTTCTTGTGCCACAAACATAGGCTCTTGACTCTTCAATGGCGGCACGTGGCGCTTCAGCCGCCACCATATGTGGTCAGCGTAGATCGCGGCCACGTGTTAATTGCGCAGACGGTGGATCGGTGGTTATGGGATTTCAGGTGGGGGAGCAGTCCCCGTCGCGATGGTCTTCCTCTGGCCACGTGGTGTCTCGTGTGTCGACTCAGCTCCGCTAATTTAGTGGCTTCATTCCAAGGTCTGGTCCGTCTGGATCCTGTGAGCGGGCGGTGGTGAAATGGCAGCGATCATGGGCCGTTGATTTGTTGGACCATTTCTGTTCGTAAAATATTAAACATTGACATTGACATGCCAATATTATATAAATAAAAGTGTTGATTTGATAAAATATTATACAGATTTAAAATAATTTTATAAAATATTATGAAATATATTTTTTATTAAGGTGTCATCTTATCAAGTCATTTCAAGTTATTTATAGTTAATTGACTAACAAGTTATTCATATATGTATCATTAAAAAAAAAGTTGAGAATTAAAATATTTCAAAAAAAATAGATGTTAAAGTGACTATACAGTTAAATATTATGTACATTTATTGATATTATGCCTAGTAAAATATATTTAAGGTTAGTTTCTTTACGTAATATATTAATTTAATCTTATTACTTTAATTTGATCAATTTTAATTTTTTAATGGCTTTTAGGTATTATATGCTCTTAATCTTTTGAAAAAAATTAATTAAGCTCTAAATTTTTTTACGCTCAATTAAGTCCTTATACTTCAAAATTTCATCAATTCACTCATTTGATCAACGTTGACTATTAAATTTAACATCTTTTTTGGACCAGTTGGTTAAACGTATCGTGTTACAATTGTCACTCGCCATTTGCAAAAAAAAAAACATTTTATTTAAAATATTCTTTAAAAAATTTAAAAATTATAAAAAATTATAAAAATAATAAAAAATGATTTTATATAAAATATGTAAATGTCACATGACATAAATGTACTTATCACATGACATTAATATCTAAAAAAACCATCAAAAATTGATGTTCAAAGTTGGTCAAATGATTTAATTGATGAAATTTTGGAGTATGAGAGCTTACTTGGGTGTAAACAAAAAGTTTAGGGGCTTAATTTATTCGTTTTCAAAAGTTCAAAGGCTTATAATACTCTTAAGCCTTTTTTAATAATATTGGTGTGATTGCATGGTAATATTTATTCATACTTTTTCTCAACTATTTTGACAATACACAGATGCTCGAACTCGGATCTCCCAGTATAGATATTATTCTCTTTTCCTCTAAAGTGACTTTTTGAGTTCGATCAATTTTAAAATTTATACTTTTAAGAGTGTATAATTTTTTTTCATAATGCAAATAATGTATAAATAATATGGCTAAATTAAATCTACAATTTAAGCATAATAGAATTACTAATAATAGAATTTAATAAATATATTTCACGAATACTTTTTGAGTAAGGATCAGAATTTTATTTTTGATAGTAAACGTTAATATTATACATCTGAATAACTATCACAATAATCAAGTATTAAATAAACCAATCAAACTAACATTTTATCCTCGTAAATTAAATACATAATTTAAACATTTTTATAGCGATGATACAATAAATTAGTCACTTTAGATCATACAAGAACCATTCATGGGGAAGGTTAAAAAATTCAACCAAAATGCTCGAACGAAAATATATACGAACAAATTTGACTGCATTAGCAAACAAAACCCAAAAGATGATTAAGTTATTGAAAGACCATTGTAAACCGCAAGTCATAGGCGAACGTTGTGAGAAACTATTAACGAACGCAAAACCGAGTATTCAAGTTCAATATGAGGGTTTAGAGCAGAGAAGGTCAACAAGATTACAAATAAAAGCATTATCTTAATTAGTCATGTTGTCAGATTCAATTATAAAAAAACATAAAATAAAAAATAGTCAAAAGACAAAAAGAAAAACGAAATACATATTAAAAGACATATAAACATGTCATAAAAATATAATTATTTTTAATAAAAACTACAATAAGAAAACAAAAAACGACGGTTGACTATTAAACATACCCATAATAAATTTTTTAAATATTATAATATTGACCTACGATAAAACTCAAATCAGACATACAAGTCCACGAGGCAAATCAATTGCTAAGTTGTAGCCACCAAAAACGGAAAAATCAAATTGGAAGAAAAAAATTATATTATAAGCTCGGCTCGTTAGTCATTTATGGTTTTAATTAATAAAAAATATTTATTTTATTAAAATATTTATGTTATTTTTTTATCGAGTAAATTTAAATGATGGGTATTTTGTTATGCTCGACACGTCAACACCTACACATTCCTATCCTCCCCCAATTGCTCGACGTTTTGGGCCTTAGAATTACTACAAAGCTTAATTTAAATTAACGGGTTCAAACTTTACTTCTATACTCTTAATTCCCAACCCAACAAACTGTCTCTCGTGGCTTTTAGTATAACAATATATATTTAATTCAGGGTTGTATTTTTTTAACTATCAGTATTTGATTTATTATCGATAACTAATTCATATTGATTTTTGTTGAAGTCTAATATGGAGCGATCCTCACAACCCATTTTTTCATTCACAATGCAAGAATTTAAACCCTAACTTTGCTTAAGAGTTCTAGCCGCGTTAGACCAACTGATTGTTGGTAATTTAGGGTTATATTGTGGGTTCCTATACACTAAATATCTAAACCTATAATCCTATAACCCTAAACCCTAAACCATAATCTATAAATGCTAACCCTAAATTTTAAATATGAGCATTAAATTCTAAACCTTTAAATTATAAACCCTAGACTAACCCCATAGATCCTAAGTTTGACAAGCTTAAAGTTTTTACATAATTTGTATATCAATTTTTTTCTTTAATTTATTTATCGATTAATTTAAATTGGATAATACAAAAATATATTATATGAATATTTTTAATTTAATTTGTTCCATTTACAACAACTTGATTCAAACACATAATTCTGTTCTAAAAAATTAGCATTTCATATCATTAAACTAATCAATAATTAGTTTATCTCATAACACCCTGATCCCGATCCGAAACTGAAATACTATATTCGGGTCACTCAAAATCGACCCATCAAATTTTTATTTAAAACAATAAGTTTAGCCCTTTCCAATTAAATTAAATCATGCATATCCTTATAAAATTAAATAAACATTATAATTCAGTTTACAAAACTGGAGCTCGAAACTTAAAATATCGTATATTAAAATAATTTTTCAAATAAAATACACTAGGCCACGTAAGGTCTTATGAATATACAGCCCGATAAACAAAAGTATAATACTCTAAAATCATCACATGCTGAAATCTTGTACTGATACTATTTTTCTATCTCACAATCCAACGATCAATCTACATACGAAAATAAATATTTCGAACACTGAGCTTACAAAGGGTTAAAATAGTCAATTAATCCTCCCCTTAAAAACACTCACTCCCCACCACGTCACTACCCTCCTGGCCTCCTTCCCCAGTAAATTACTCCTCTTTTTTTCACACAAATTTTCTTCTTTTCTTCTTTGGAGGAACCCAAAAAACGTATAAATTACACGCCAATCCAAACACGCCCTAGGGTTTTCTCATTCCTCTCTCTTCTTCATCCCCAGTACTCTAGCAGAGAAAAACCCAAGCCCTAAAACCCCACTTTTACATTGGTTTTTTTAATATAAAAGTGTATTTTTTATTTGATCTCTTCACCTTTAAGGTAAGCTCTCAATAGCCCAAATCTCAAAACCACTTATTTTTTCAGTCTTTTGAAGAACCCAGAGTTTGAATCAAATAAAGTTTGTAACTTTGCTCTTGGAATTATCGACTATACAAAGACAGAACAGTTAAAAGGGGAAAAATTCAAAATGGATGATGTTGAAAAGGCAATACTGATTAGCTTTGATGAATCAGGTGCCATAGATTCAGAGTTAAAGTCACAAGCGGTGAACTTCTGTCAGAAAATTAAAGAAAACCCATCGATATGTAGTCTTTGTATTGAGAAGTTGTGTTTTTGCAAACTCGTTCAGGTTCAGTTTTGGTGTTTACAAGCTTTACAAGAGGTTATTAGGGTAAAATATGTGTCCATGAGCTTGGAAGAGAAGAACTTCATTAGAAAGTCGATTTTTTCGATGGCCTGTTTAGAAATTATCGATGATAAGATGTGTGCTGTTTTGGAAAGTCCTGCATTTATAAAGAATAAACTTTCTCAGGTTTTGGTTACTTTGATTTACTTTGAGTACCCTTTGATTTGGTCATCAGTTTTTGTTGATTTCTTGCCTCATCTGAGTAAAGGGGCTGTGGTTATAGATATGTTTTCTCGGATTTTGAATGCCTTAGATGATGAATTGGTTAGTATGGATTATCCTCGGACACCTGAGAAGGTGGCAGTTGCAGGAAGGGTTAAGGATGCAATGAGGAACCAGTGTGTGCCTCAGATTGTTAGAGCATGGTATGACATTGTGTCTATGTATAGGAATTCTGATCCTGAAATATGTGCTACTGTTTTGGATTGTATAAGGAGGTATGTTTCCTGGATTGACATTGGGCTGATTGTGAATGATGCATTTATTCCACTTTTGTTTGAGTTGATTTTGGTTGATGGTTCCTTGGAACAACTCCGTGCTGCTGCTGCTGGATGTGTTTTGGCAGTAGTTTCGAAGCGAATGGATGCTCAGGCAAAATTATCCCTATTGAAGAATCTTCAAATAAGTGAGTTTTTGGTTTGGTATCTGATGATAATGATTCTGAGTTGGTTTCAGGAATAGCAGCCTTAATTACAGGGTTTGCAGTTGAGGTTTTAGAGTGTTCCAAAAGGGTGAACTCAGAAGATGCTAAGGTGGTTTCCACGGAGCTTTTAGATGAAGTTTTACCAACAGTTTTCTATGTAATGCAGAATTGCGAGATGGATGCAACATTTAGTATCGTCCAATTTCTTTCAGGTTATGTTGCTACCATGAAAACGCTTTCTCCTTTGCAAGAGAATAAAATATTTCACTTAAGTCAGATACCGGAAGTGATTCGTACTCAGATTCGTTATAATCCCATGTACCGCAATAATATTGATATATTGGATAAGGTTGGGGTGGAAGAAGAAAACAGGATGTTGGAATTCAGAAAGGATCTATTTGTATTGCTACGGAATTTGGGTCGAGTAGCACCTGAAGTCACTCGGATCTTTATCAGAAATTCATTAGCTAATGCTATTACATCTTCATCTGACAAGAATGTTGAAGAGGTAGAAGCTGCCCTTTCCCTTTTGTATGCACTTGGAGAGTCTATGAATGAGGAGGCAATGAGGGCGGGGAATGGACTATTAAGTGAACTGGTGACAAATCTTTTATCAACAAGATTTCCTTGTCATTCCAATAGGGTAGTTGCCCTTGTGTACTTGGAGACAATAGCAAGGTATATGAAGTTCATCCAGGAGAATGTGCAATGTATTTCTTTGGTTTTAGCTGCCTTTCTTGAGGAAAGAGGTATACACCATCCAAACATATATGTGAGTCGCAGGGCCAGTTATCTGTTCATGAGGGTTGTTAAATTGCTGAAATCAAAGCTTGTGCCTTTCATAGAGACAATTTTGCAGGTGTTGTTACTTTCCAAACATGTTTTTGAACGTTTATTGTCGCCCCATTCTGAAAATTACGTACTGGAATCTTTTATTGATGGTCAGAGCTTGCAAGATGTAGTTGCTCGATTTACAAGTATGAGTTTTGCATCAAAGGAACCTACAAGATCTGAAGACGGTGCTCATATTTTTGAGGTATTTATCTCATTCTTTTGTTTCCATGGATAGACATTGGTATCCCTTCTTGTGTTAGCAGGTGATGACATTTTTGCTGTCTTTTTCCCCCTGATATTTTTTTACAGGCAATTGGCCTATTGATTGGAATGGAAGATGTCCCGCTGGAAAAGCAATCCGATTATCTCTCTTCATTTCTCACTCCTCTGTCAACAGGTTTTGATCTGTAGTGTGAAATCTTTAACTGTTTTGCATAGTCTTCTAACATGGTCAGCATGTTAGCAAATTGATGTTTTTATACTTTTTTCCGGCTGCATTTTACTCATATGGTTTATGTCACATGTTGAGGCAACGCTAATGAATTCAAAAGTGTTGAATCCAGAAGAATCTAGTGTACAAATTGCTAATATCCAGCAAATAATTGTGGCAATTAATGCTATAAGCAAGGTTACCCATCTATCTTTTTGACCATCCGTTATGCTTCTTGATGAAGTGTTTGTCCTTAAATATGTTTGCCTTTAATAAATTTTTTGGGTTTCATTTTATACCAATAAATTATGGTACAACCATTTACTATAGCATATAGCTCATTATCTTGTAATTTAGGGTGCTCTTATTTGGAAAACTATGAAGGTCTCTGAGATTTTGTTTCTCATGTCACTTTCTTGCTTGTCTCAATAGAAACTGTCTTACATGTTGTTACAGTTCCATTCTTTAATTGTTGATTTCAGCGTTGATCATGAGCTCATTCTCATAATTTTATTTGTTATGCAGGGTTTCAGTGTGCACCTTGTAACTTCTAGTCGCCTTGCAATTGGTCACATGTTTAAGCAGTTTAGTTTCAAAGATGGATGATTTTACATGTACTTTAACTGCACCTCTTTCTACAGTCGAAGGTTGAGATATTTCTGTCTCCCTCCAGTAGTTCATGACCTATCTTTTGTTGCTTGTATGTTTTAGATTACTAATTTCAATGTTCTGGAACGAAATAGTGCCATTGTTTTTATTATTCATTCATTTATTTATTAATTTTTGCTTTATTTTTTTCCCAGACATTGGGTGTTCTTCTCCAAATTCTTGTTGTATTTCCAAAGGCAGAGCCTTTGCGTGCTAAGGTAATAGCTTAATGCTGAATATTGAATTAACTTGGTTTTGTTCAGCCTAAAACACTACCTAAAGCTAATCTCTTTGGTGTTTAGGTTTTATCATTCATACACCGTATAGTGGACACCTTAGGAGCATCTGTGTTTCCTTATCTTCCAAAGGCATTGGAGCAATTACTTGCAGAAAGTGAGGTAAAGAATAGTTAAAATTTTAGCTTATTTTCAACATACCTTTTCTATTTCTAAAAGGGCAGATGTGCCACTAAAGAACAGTTCTCAAGATGGTATTTTATTAATCAAACAAAATCTCAAATTGATTTTTGGAATCTGGATAATTTGCTGCATCCTAAACTAGATGCAGGGTTTTCTCTTGTCAAACGATACTAATTTTTGAAGTTGGGTTTGAGTTGTTAATTAATTAGTTGTATATTTATTAATGCTGCGAAGAAATATGATCCAAGTTGGAGTTACTTCTCAAACACAAAATGCTCTCTGGTTTGCTTGAGATATTGTTTCCATATGTACGTGTTATCTTTCTTTATTTGGTTTCAACATAACCTGTTTCGACCTTCTTCAAAATATCACTTAGAGATGGCATCCACCTTGATGATACATGAAAAGATTGTCCCTTGGAGCTATATTTGGAACATTTAAGTTGCAAATTTATTTATTGACTCTGGATTATGTCCTTTTGCAGCCAACGATTGGAGATGACAACGGGGCGAATTGAGTTTTTGGTTAAGAGTAATTATTTCATACACATGCGGTGGAAATTAAAAGTTTTCACAACCACTTTAGTTTTAGGATTTAGAGATTAAGTTTAGGTGTAAGATTTAAACGTTTAGAATTTAAAAGTTGCGATTAGAATTTAGGGTTTATAAGTTAAAACCTAAATCCCTCACCATATTACCATAATACCTAAATCCTAAATTCTAAATCCCTAAATTAAATCTATAAACATTAAAACTAAAGTGTCCGTGGAAATTTTTAGGTTTTACTACCAATGTATTGAATATAAATTCTAATATCACAATTAATTTTTGACATATTAATAACACATGAGATTAGGGATTGAGTTTTTAGTTAACCTGGTCTGACCTTAAAAATATTTTATCCAATCTGAACGTGGCCTAAAAGTTTAATTGAAAACTCGTCGGATATAGATTTTTGTATCTTTTACACACGTCAAAAAAATAATATAATATATATTATAAACTGTGCATACACACATGCAAACGATTATAATTATAATTCATCTAACTAATTATCCAAATTGTCAACAAATATAATATTTAATATGTGAGAAGAGTGGTTTCTAATTCTATTGCTTAGAACAGGTTTTTATTTTAAGACATGAAATTGAGTGTTTCTAAATGAGGTATTTTGAAAAGTGGGATTTCAACTGAAATTGAAATATATGACTTGTGAGGAAAACAAAAATAATTAGTAATTGAGCAAGTACATTTGGCTGATTGGTTAAGCTATTTATATTTCTTCCTTCGTTTCTTTTAAGTCATGGGTTATAGACCCACTAAGAACACCATTTTCATTCCTCTAGAGTCTCCCTCTTCTCCTTCCCTCTAGGTAAGATTAGGATTAAAATTAAGTTATGTTAAAAAAATTAATAATTAAGCATTTGACACAGTGATAAGAGAATTTAGATTTGAATATTAGAGACGATATTATTAATAAATGTAGTTACAGACAGTAAATGATTAATTTTTATGGATCCTAAAACGAACATGAATGTCATGATTAAAAAAATCCGGTAATTAGCTTGAATTTGCCTAAACTTATATACATTAATTGTCTTTTTTCCTCCAAGATTTTCAATTATAGTTGAAATAGAGTCGGGTTGAAGCTTTAAACGATAAGTAACAATAACCGACTTCATGGATGGACCCATAAAAATTTAAAATTCATATATGATTTAGAAAATTTTTATATATTTTCTAATAAAAATCTATTTTAACCCTCCTAAAATTTTATAAATTCACCCTTATAAAATTTTATACGTTCATCCCTGACCGACTCTATCCAGCACACAAAGCCACCCACAGCACCCACCTATCTACCTCTATCCCGACTCTTTCCTTTCGAATTCACTTTTATCTTCCATAGAATAAAGTTGGTATGAATATAAAAGGCCAGCTTAGCTAAAATTTAGGGTAAACAACATTATTGGCCACAAAATTATTCTCACTTTTCTGTTTTGGTTACCAAATTATTATTTTGGGTTAAACCGTCACTAACGTTACATTTTTTCTATTTTAGTCACTAATGTTATTTTTTCTGTTTTGGTCACTAATCTATTTCTTCTTTCCTGTTTTGGTCACCAAACTATTGTTTTTCTGTGAGTTTTTTAACTGCGGGTGACCAAAATAGGAAAAATATGTAACATTTGTGACGATTTTATCAAAAATAATAGTTTGGTGACCAAAATAGAACATCAAAAATAGTTTAGTGTCCAATAGTGTTGTTTACCTTAAAATTTATGCACGAGTTTTTATTATTGTGGAAGTCTTTGAGGAAGGCCTAAAGTCAATAAACTTTCTAGCCAAAAATAGTAGACTTTTCTATTCCAATTTCGGTATTTTAAATAGAATTTCACTATCCATAACCATGAGAGATAATAAGAACTTTCCTGTTGGACAAAATTAAATAAGAATTGTTGAAGAAGAAAAATGAGGTGATTGGTTGGGTTCTTTCTTAGTTTTCCAATCCAATCCAATTTTATTTTAAGTTTAATTATGAATTTCATCTTCCTACTTTACAAAAATTAAGAAATTAGTCTTTATACTTTATTTTATCAAATCTGTGTAATTTATAAAAACTGATAAATAATTGTACTTTACAAATGAATTGACATCTCAGTTTTTGTAAAGTACAAGGTAAAAATTCAAATAAATTTAAACAAAGGGATAACTTTTAAATTTTCATAAAGTGAAAGGATGAGATTCAAAATTAGACCCTTATTTTTCTTCTTATTTAAGCCATCTCTGTACCTCAGCTGGAAACCTTACCGCGCACCTAAAATTAAATGAAAAATGGCTCTGAAAAGGTATTTTTCATTGAAAAACATAATCCCAAGCTGCATCAAACCCCAATCTGCAGGGCCAAAAGTTCATGCTTCAAAGCAGAGTCCAAGCCAAAGATTATCACTAAATGAGTTTAGCCACCCAGGGTTTCCATTGTCATTGTCTGATCTCTCAAACTCTGTCATCAGCCTCCATATCTTCACCCTCAAGGAACTTGAGCTCATAACTCACAAATTCTCCAAGTCTAATTTTCTTGGTGAAGGTGGATTTGGACCTGTTTACAAAGGGTTCATAGATGATAATCTCAGGCCTGGCTTGAATGCTCAATCTGTTGCAGTCAAGGTGCTTGATTTGGATGGCAACTCAAGGCCACAGGGAATGGCTGGTAAGAAAATGGCCCTTTTTGTACCAAAATTTTCAACTTTTCAAGCTTGTTTCTTTGAGTTCAAAGATTGTAAAAATGACCCTTTTTTGTTTACAGGCTGAAGTTATTTTTTTGGGGCAATTGAAGCACCCTCACCTGGTGAATTTGATTGGTTATTGCTATGAAGATGAACATAGGCTTCTGGTTTATGAATACATGGAAAGAGGCAACTTGGAGAATCAGTTGTTTAAAAGTTTGTGTTTTATTTTTTTTTTACCTTTCAAATTTGTGATTTGGTATTGTTAAATTGTGATTCTTAAGGTTTTTGTACTTTATGAATGCAGGGTTTGGTCCGCCATTGCCTTGGCTAACCAGGTTGAAAATTGCTCTTGGAACTGCAAAAGGGCTGGCTTTTTTGCATGAAGAAGAGAAGCCTGTCATTTACAGGGATTTCAAAACATCAAACATCTTGTTAGACTTGGTAAAAAAATTCCCCTTTTCAAATTCGACAAGTTCTAATATATCAGCAAGGACTAAATGTTTTACTTTTTTTTCAGGTTTATAATGCAAAGGTCTCAGATTTCGGATTGGCGACCGACGGACCGGAAGGTGAAAAATCTCATGTTACAACTGCAGTCATGGGCACGGAAGGCTATGCTGCTCCTGAATACATTACCACCGGTACTATAAACTGCAGCACTTGTCTTAGTTTTGATGAAATTGTTGGAAAGAATTGATTTGATTTCGGTTACCATTTTTTGCAGGGCATTTGACGACTATGAGCGACGTGTTCAGCTTCGGAGTGGTGCTGTTAGAATTGTTGACTGGCCGGCAATCGGTTGACAAGACGCGACCTGGTCGAGAAAAGAACCTTGTGGAATGGGCAAGGCCTGTTTTGAAGGACATTTATAAACTTGATGCAATAATGGACCCTAGACTTGAAGGGCAGTATTCAACTGAAGGGGTTAAGAAGGCAGCTGCATTGGCTTATCAGTGTCTAAGCAACCACCCCAAGTCTAGACCAACTATGAGCAATGTGGTCAAGGCTTTAGAGCCTCTCCTCGACTTAACTGACATCCAGACGGGACCCTTTGTGTATGTAGTTCCGACTGACGGTAACAGTGAGCCGGTCATTCAGAAGATTGAACGAAGAGAGGAAGAATTACAAATCATGAAAAAAGAGAAGAAGATTGGCACGTCGAAAAGTTCGGCAGAATCAAGTTCGGGTTAAGCCATCGAGGTCTCGAGTTGTCTATTCGGACACTGATTTGTACAAGGCTTTAGGGTCTAGTTTGTACACTCCCAAGCACTAGAAACAATCCAGGCAAACATACTTAACAAAAAGCATACTTTGTACATTTGAAGTTTCTTGTCTTTTTTTTTTGTTTGTTTTTAATTTTAAATTTAATTTTTAAAATTTCTTTTTCCATTCTTGTCATTGTCTATCTCTTCAGAAAGTCATGAAAAATAGAAGTTTCCATAGAAATATACATAGCCAATACAAAACTAGTCTTTGATCCAATTTTTTCCCAGTGTTTGTGTTTACATTCCTTTTTACTCATTCATTTATTTTTCAGTTCTCATAATAATGTTTTAGTCAACCGAATCCGTGATGTAATAATAAAATACTTGCTCGAAATCAAGTCCTCGAAAAACACAGTATGGATGTTCTAATATTTCAACATCACATGAAATTTCTAACTTTCCTACCACTTGGATGTAATTGACTAAAACTTATTTTGTTGGGACTTTGTTGAAGTAACGAAGAATTTATTTTAAGGGTTAATAATTTAGATTCGTTCTCGGTTTAAAATTTAAAGCAATTTTAAAATTAATAAAGAGTTGGGTAAATGTTCCATACACCATTGGTGTGAAAAAAAGGTTTCCACAAGCGCCTAATTTTTAGCCTTTTTAGAGTTTAAGGATTCAATTTAGAATTTATATTTAGGGGTTTTCAGTGTTAGTTTAAAATTTATGATTAGAATTTAGAGGTTATAGATTAAAACATAAATTTCTAACCATGTTGCCCAAACTCTAATCTCTAATATCTAAACCCTAAATTTTAACCACAAACCTTAAATTATAAACTCATACACTTAAACACTAAACTCACTCTAATTGATATCTTAAAAATCTTAAAATTAAGACATTTAGAGAAACTTTTTTTTTCACCGCCAAAGTGTGTATATAAATACTAAAGAATTTACCTGCTAAATTCTTCATTAGCTTGTGCGTTTAAATGGTCAACAATTACATAATAATTTAGATAAGAAGAGAGGAAACTTGGCGTGTGACATCGAAGTTCAAAGTCTTGTTAGGCATTGAAAAACCAAATGCAGATATTTCCAAAAGCTGCTAGAGATTCTTTCGTGATAGACTACCACACATGCCTTTGCAATTCCACCATTTCCCACCAACCCCACGGACAGACGTAAAATTTTTATGTTACAGGAGATGAACTTATAAAATTTTAAAGTTGGGTGAATTTACAAAATTTTAAATGACAAAAATATATTTTTAATAAAAAATATATAAAAAATTTAAATCATATAAAAATTTTAAATTTTTAGAAAACAACGACTTCTCCGACACTTCTAGGTCTATCTATGACCCCACCTTTCACCTCTAAATATAGAAATATCTGGTTTACAAAAAGTTAGACAATTATGGTGAACTTTTAAATACTCTTTTGTGGCTCATAATTCTTGGTAAAACAAGATATTTGTGCAAGGATTTCTGGGGATGAATTAGAAAAAAATTGGGGTAAGGAACAACAAGCCTTTACTTGAATTGTTGAGGCTGATCTTGATAAAATAATTTGAGAGGTTCAATTTAATTTTTTTAAAAAAATTGCATAATTTTAAGCTACATTTTTTCTAAAAAAACTGGAATTTAATGAGTAATTTTAGAAAAATCAATAGGGAAATTAATTAAAAATATTCAAAAAAATTAAAACTTAATAAGAATTTTAAAAATTTTGAATGGGTCAAATTAAAATTTTTCAAAAATCCATAAAGTCAAATACTAAATTTTAAAAATCATGGGGAGCTAGCCCCCCTCTTACTCCCATTTAGGTTTGTCTCTGGTTGCATGATACATGATGACAACTATCAACGATAGAATTAGGATGAAATTTTTGAAGGGTTAAATCGTTCAACTTTAAAATTGTATTAGCTTTAAAATTATTTAAACCAAAAAGGGGTTAGGACTTAAATTGTCTAATTTCAAAATTTACAAGGACCTAATAAAGTTTAAACAGAAAAAGGCAGCTGAGATTTAATTTGACTAATTTTAAAACTGATAAAAGACCTGAAAAAAATTAAACCACTAATTTAGACATAAAACAGTTTGATTAACATTAAAACAGATAGATGCCTAAAAAATTGATTAAACTAGAAAATTCGGAAAGCAATGCTTAGTTTGATTAACTTCAATAATTGATGTTTTGCGTGTAGCTTCTTTAGGTTGTGTTTTTGGTTACGGTGGCGGTCTCCAATAATTGATTAATATTTGTTATTCACCAAATTCTAGTGCGAAATAAATGTGAAAACCAAATATTATGAGGCAATGTTTAAATAAGCCCCTCAAGGAACTCTAAGCAAATTAAATTAATGTGTTAATCGTGTTGGACTGGTAAAAAGTATTATTGAATTTCAACTCACAATCCCATCGCGCTAACCATTCATACTCCACAGTTTATGCTCTACGTATACAAATCTGGACAAATCAGACGTAATTCCGAGGTATGGCTGACATTCTAGATACCGTGTTCTCAGCATGCATTATTTTTCTTAATTTTATCCTAAAATATACGTGTATATATATAGGGTTAAAATTCATTTATACAATGTAAAATTTAATTACTTTAATATTATTTTTGAATCGTTGAATAAAAGTGATAAATGGCTAAGATTATTTTTTTTTATTTTTTTCCTGTGATAATCTTCACATTTTTACCGTTAATCTCAATCATCCATTTACTTTCATCCAATAGTCCATAAAAGGTGTAATACTTTCAAGTTTTACACAATGTAAAAAGATCCTATCTCATATATATATATATATGAAAAATACTTTGATACATAAACCTTTTAATTTTAGGGTTTAGATATTTAGGTTGTGATTTAAGATTTAGGGGTTTAGGTTGTAGGGTGTTGAGTTTAAGGTTTACAGTTAGAATTTAAGATTTAGGTTTAAGGGTGTTAGTGCTAGGGATTTAGGTTTTAGATTTTATAACTTAAATATGAAAGATTGTAGTATAATTTTTGTACACAACTTATGTATCAAAATATAACCCTATATATATATGGGTTATGATCAAGTTACATGATGTAAAACTCAATTATTTTTACTCTAATCCATGGCCATTGGATGGATATAATAGATAGATGAGATTAAAAGTTAAAAATGAGATTTTTAAAGAGAGAAAAAAATAGGAGTGTTTAATGTATTATATTCATCCAATGAGTTTTATATCATGTAACTTGATCCTATGGTTAATCTTGAATGTTTTGTTGCACAAACCAATCCTGGCTTGGTTATCTCTTCCCTGCCTCTCAGCATACCACTATTAGGCTAATGGCTAGTTATTGGACCACCTTGTCCCTTTGGCTGTCCTAAAATGTTGAATATATACTCGGGTGCATTTGCTTCTTTTCGTTTAGTTCTCTTAAAATGTTGGGTAAGTTTCGGAAATTCGCACAGGACGATGCGGAAGAGCAGTAGTATCAGTGGCATGCCTGCAATAATACTACTGTTTCTTTTGTTTTCTTCTTGCCTTTTCTGAATGAGATGTTCCTTTACTTTCATCATCGTTTCGAGCCCGGATCCAGTCAGAGTGGTACTTGTCGTCATAAGGAACAACCTTCCACTCAATGAATGGTTCTCCTGTAGAAAAACACATGCATTTTAACACAACCAAAATTTCATAAGCAGTCAAGAAATGCATCTACTGGTCGATCATTCTGAAGGCAGAACAAGTTAAAATGGAGGAAGAAACACTGGCATATTAGAATAGCAGAACAAATGGTTATCAAAATCATTCAACTTTAGAAAGAATTTGCCGCTGTTGTTGTAAAGGGAGAAAGAATTACTCCTTTATAACACATCTTAATCTAACAAAATCCTTACATTTCGAGTTCCCAGCCAAAAGAACTAATCTATACGCTGGACTTGCTTCTTTTCATTCAGTTCTCCGACATTAACATATATTAATCTATCAACGTTCATAAGGTGAACGAACTGAACACTGTTCAGCTCTATCAAGTGCAGTGCATGAAAAATCCTCCTCCGACAACCCCATTAAGCAACTGATATATATTGCAGATATCATAGAGCTAAACACCTAAGAAGAAAGAATATTAGAACAAGTAGTAACTGCATTTCGATACAGAAATACATAACATAAACATATCGACGAACGGCTTCCAAAATGTGAAATGGATACTTCAGTGCACAAGAACTACCATGCTTCCATGTCTCTCGAGTATTCCACCTACTTCTTTAATAGCAACACCAACAAGTTCTAATAATATGAACAACAAAAGTTGGAAGAAAACACACCATTTATCCTTCAAATGTAGTTTCTACACATCCTGAAGATTAGTTTTTTATCCAGCAATCAAGCAAAATCTATATTGATAAACTGCACATAACACAATAGCTCAATAACAGAGTAATAAAGCAAATGAGAAGCAAATACACTCATAGTATTAAATTGTGGCCGCAACACAACGGTTTCAAGGTCACTGCCACACGGCAACCACAGCTGTATTTTAGAAACATAGTGATTTTTGGGAGAAAAATCACGATGCAAGGTCAGCAACCGTGTCCACAACCACAATTTAGTACTATGAATACACTGGAAAGCTAAAACTATACCTCCATAGCTATTATCACCATGGCCGCCTACATAAGAATCTGGTAAAACCCATTTCACATTAGGCAATGCTGCAAGCAACCGATAAAAATTCATGATAAATTTACAGTCTTGAAAAATAATGAATTTGGAAAGCAAAACAAGGGGAAAAAAAAGAGCTTACATTTAATCTTAAAAGCCAAATCTTCAGGGATTTTGCAACCAAATGCATAGTAATACTTGGTGGAAACAGAGTATATAGACTTCTTGGCTTCCTATTCACTGCATATTTAATACCAAAAAGATAACAAAAAATTAAGAAAAATAAAACCTTTTTTGGAATGCTGAGAAAATGTAACACCCAAAAATACCCCTAATTCAAAAACCTAATTTTGAAATTCCTAAATTCAAAACCCTAAAAATATTGGAAATTTAAAAATGAAACCCTAATTAAGAAATTTGGGAATTAATTGAATTTTAAACAAATTTAATGATCTTTTTATAAAGAATTAATGGGTGCCTACTTTGTGAACCTTAAAAAAATACAAGGACTTTCCTTGTAATTTATCTAAAACTTTGCTTATATAAGTAACGCACCTTCCCCTGCAATTCTGTTTCTTTGCAGCAGCCGGTCTTCCCCTCCCTCTCTTTATTTATATTGGAAACACATAATTCTTTTATTTATTTATTTATTTAATTCGATCAAATTTCGCTGAGTTTCTGACACAGCTCAATTCAACTATGTCTTCCATTAATTTGAAGATCAACTATTCGAATCAGATAAATATTTATTAAATTTCGTCAGAATAATATTTAGGAATAATTCTTTGATCATAGTGATAATAGTAATAGTATTATCTTAGGATTATTCTCATAGGCACCAATACAGTTAGACCCCGTACTTTTGATTATGAGAGACTCGTCATTTTATAGGTTGAGTTTGCTTCGGATAAGTTGTGTTTTCTTACAGTGCTATAAATAAATTATTTTTATATGGTTTTATACGTTGCTTGATTTTGATCTGCATTAGGGCTTGTATGGTTGACATCATATGCATACGATTTAGAATGTGTTTTTAATTATGATTTATGAAATATTTGATTTACGAAACATCAGAATTTACGGAAACCTGGATTTATGGATTTATGAAGTATGTTTATGGAATATCGGATTTATGAAATTGTGTTTATGAAATTTTGAGTTTTAAACATCATACACGTATGAGCATGGGTTGGGATTTGTACGAAGGAAGTTCAGTGGTTTCACCTTTCGGGCTGAATTCCACTTCGGATCAGTGGTTTCAGCTTTCGGGCTGAATTCCACTTCGGATCAGTGGTGCCACCCTTCGAGCTGGATTCCACTTCGTATTGGCGGTTTCAGTGAAGAGTTCTGGGGAACTTTTCTCTTGGCAGTTGTAGTTGGGTGCATTGCATTGCGCTTGTGATTCATGTGTTATGGTTTAAAAGATTTTATTCAAAATAATATTTTCTTTTATGATTATGATTTTCGTTGCACTTTAGAGACATACTAAGCTCTTTAGCTTACTCCCCCATAGTTTCCTCTTACAAATATCTTTGGACTTTAGGTGACGTGGTACTTGGAGGATCTCACATTTTATTCGGTTATTTTAATATTTAGTACGAAACTATTTTTAGTTATTCATATTATTATTTTGAGACATTAATGTAATTTCATACTTTGAGACTAATTATGTTTTGAGATTATTTTTTGCATTCATTTATTTTGGTTTTATTTCAGAGGTTTTATTTAAATATTCAAATATTAATTATAATATTTGTACTTTATTATTATGAGATGATTATTAAATTATAGTTATATATTTATATATATATTTTTGAATTAAAATATACTTTTTAAAATTTTGTTTTTTTGAGAGAAGAATTTTTAGACGTAACTTTTTAAATTTGACATGTTTTTTTTAGACCAAGTTTAGGATTACAGAAAAAGAAGAATTTTAACGTAGGCGTCGACGATCTCATCTCGAAGTGGGTATCCTTTGGGATCCTCCATAACTACGAGCCAGTGCTCATAGTCACATCCCACCACCAGAACTGAAGTTCGAGTCAACTCGCCTCTCTCCGGAAGCGCTGAGTTATTACATCCCGAGTCACAGGAGAAGTATCTCTAGAGTATACGTATACTAGACGGCGGATAGGTTGAGAAACGGATGCCGATTAGCTTTTGAACGGCGCTTGACAACGTTTCCATTTGGATTCCCGTTTTAACTCCAACGAGGTGCGGTGGGAATTGAGCTGAACGTGATTTGGGCTAATTCTGTCATTAGCCCCTATGTTATCCATATGCTGTAGGTTTAACATCTGTATTTTGATTTTGTTAATTATCGCCCCTACATTTGACTTAAAGTTTTAATTTTTAAAAAGGACTATTTTGATAGTCATATCTTAATAAACCATTATCCTTTATCTCGGTAATTATGATTGATATTATGTAGTTAAAAATGATACGCATAATACCAACAATCAATTGATCTAGTGTGATAAGACACTAGATCTCTTAAGCAATGTCAAGGGTTTGAATCATGACGTTATGGATGGAGGTAATTGGGTTGGGAGGATTACCCCATGACAGACTTAGGGGTGATAACGAGCCGAGCCTGGCCAGGCTCAGCTCAGAAACAGTGCTATCGGGCTCGGCTCGGGCTCAAGACTCGTCGAGCGCGACTCGAAAACAATATTGTTGGGCTCTGCTCGGGCTCGAAGCTCGTTGAGTTCGGCTCGGCTTGAAATGAACAATTTTGCTATAGTTTTTTTAAAAGATTGGGGCTCCTTAAAAACTCATTTCATAACCAACGCTGAAACGAAATTCAATGTCAGGAAAGGGGAAAAGGGTGCCTAATTTATTTTAATTAATTTGCTTTTAATGGATTTTCCCCTAATTTATTTTATTGCTTTTCTTTTGCTAAACAGATTACTTTTAGTCCATATGTAGTATATAATATATATAATTATTCTGAGCCTGTTCACGAGCTTTTCGAGTCGAGCTTAAGTCGGCTCGACTTGATAAGGTCTTGAACGAATGCGAGCCCGAGTCAAGCTCACTCGAGCCGAGCTTTGACTAAAACCGAGCTCGATTAGCTTGCGAGCAGGTCAAGCTCATTATCACCCTTAGACGAACCTTTGCAGTATTCGATCCGAAGTAGTCAATCAACAAATTAAATATCAGTGATTAAACAAAAAATATATATACGCATACTAAATATTCATAGGAAACACTTGAAATGAGAATAATCTGACTTGTTTGTCAAAGACGTTTGCAACACATATGAAAGTGATTGAAGTTAAAACATACTAATTTTTTAATAGTATTAAAGTGATTATATATTTTTCTTAACCCTTTAATAAGACATACATCTTTTAAATAAAGTTATTCGAACATTAATCTTTTAAAATGAACATTATTATCTTTATACTAAAATCACTCATTGGGTTCAAGTTGAAGTATATCTTGATTTGCTATTATTAAGTGATTTATTTGGATGTTATTTTTGAAATAATTTTAGAAAAATGATATTTTGATAAAAAAAAATGAAAACGATAGAATTTTTGTGCACATAACCCCAAACTTTATGACGAAAGGAAACATATTAAAAATTATAATATTTAAAATGTCAGTTTTGCCATTTGTTCTGTACTTAGAATCCAAGAAATTATTCATATACACAGAGACAGCCAAAATAATGAAGACAAAATAAATATGTATTTAAATATTACTTACCGTATTTTATTGAAGACATTTCGAATGACTTCTTTTATTGAGTATTTTTATTTTATAATTATTTTCTACAAATTATTTATATTACTTACCGTGCAATATATGCATTTAGGCAACATGGGTGAAATGACCGCCTAGGTTCGGCGACCACGTGAGTGTGCTCAGGTGCGACAATCGGCGGCGGAAGCAACGGCGATTTGGGGTTTGTGTTTGGAAAATTTTAGGTATTTGGGGACTGTTTTGTAAAAATTACAAAATTTTAGGATTTTATGAAAAACTTAAAATTCTGCCTTTTTTTCTTTAAAATATTTTTATATTTTTTAACACTCATCAACGGCCAGACACCTAAAATTATAACATTGTAAACTTTAGGCACCTAAAATTATAACGGTTAAAATTTTGGACACCTATTTTTACAAAAAAATTACTTTAAACACCTAAAGTTCAAAAATATACTTTGAGAATTTATTTTTCATTTAGACCATATATATATATATATTCAACCTAGTCAAAATAGGCATGCACACTTTTAGTCACCTAACAATTAACGAATCATGCACTAATTCTGACAATTTTTTAAATGGAAAGGGAGTTTAAGCTTAAAATGTTTATTTAAGCAAAAAAGTTTGGATTTGTTTGGTAAACAGTTTTTTGAATTAAAATTAGATGTTTAAAGTATTTTTAGAGGTTTGACCAGCCAAATCTGCCAATTTAAATGTTTAGTAAATAGTAGATTGTAATAGCGGATTGGGGTGAAACCTCTTATTTTGAAAAGGCTCACTTTAGGAGTTTTTTGAGTTAAAGGTTTGGATAAAAAACTTGTAAAGACTCTTTTGTGCTTGTTAATTACAATTTTTTGATGAAAAGAGATAAAAAGGAATATCATCATGTGCCTCGTTAAAAATATCCCTAAACCTAGTTAGAGAAAAAGAGTACACATGACAATTACAAAAACAAACTGAAAACTAAGATCTGTGAACTAATAACATAGAGCAAATATAACCTAGCAATCAATAACACCTAACCACAATTAAATGTTACCAACCCTGGAACTGCTAGCATCCTCATGAATTAATCTTATTATCTCAGCTAGAGGAGCTTCAAATCTTCTTACCCAATCCAAATGTGTAGATTCTGCAAGTTTTGCCATGCCATCCGCTACCTGATTTCTGTTTCTATGTATGTGCCTGAATTTCACCAACCAATCCTTCCGTAGAATAACATCTATATGATCTAAAATTGTCAATTTGCGGAAAAAATCTGAGCATTGTTTCATTAGCCGCATCGCATCTTGGCTATCAGTCTCCAGGATGACCAATCGAGTGCCCAATTTCCATGCATAACGTAGTCCAAAGGCTGTTCCCCATAATTCAGCTTCTAGGATTGAACTAATACCAATAAATTTGGCAAAACCACCTAACTAGTGACCATCATTGTCTCGATTGGCCCCTCTACATGCTGCATATTCAGATTCTTTGTGACGAGCGCTATCAGAATTTACCAGCACCCAGTCCTGTGGCGGCGGCGGCCATTGACCTTGAATAATTCAGTTTATCGATTGCTGCTAATAAGTGGGTTTTGGCAATGGAATCCCGAAACTATATGAATCTCTAATTTTCTAGGTTGTTAGTTATGAGTTTTTGATGAGTTGTGGGTGTTTATCGATTGTTGGAGGCTTAATGATGATGTTAATGTGTTTTTGGATGGTAATTGATGTTAATTGATAGATGAGACCATAGGTGGTGGCTGGGTAAGGTTTGTGAGTCGTTTGATGATGTTTTCGGTTAGTGTGGAAGGGTAATTGCTTGAGATATTGATGAGGATTGTTGCAATTTGATGTTGATAGGTTGTGAATGCATTTTGATGCGTTAGAACCTCTGTTTTGTGATGGTTAAAACATGGGAGGTTGGTCCTCAAGCTTGAACGGACGTTTCAGAAGCTTTGGAGGCGTGGTTATTGTATCGTCAAGAGAGGCTTTGTGTGTCGGTGAGTGAAAACGTGTTTTGCAGTTTTTCAAAGGTTTAGAAATTGTATTTGGGGGTTTAGATCAAGCTCGAAACACTGGTCTAAGCTCAGAAGTAAGTAAAGGATGAATTCTCTCTCGAGCTCAATTTGGCAATTGGTTTTTATGAACTTGTTTAAATGGTTCGATAACTCACTATATATGCATGTTTTGAGCATGGTTTAATGATGTAAATTGATCACATAATGATGTTGACGCATTTGGATGTAATGCATGTTTTGTTAATGTTTATAAACATTGGTGAATGCAAAGTTTATTGCATTGGTTAAATGGTTTTGATGATGCATATGAAAATAGTGAGTTGATGTTAATAAAATGAATTATATTGGCAAGTGATGGTATGAAAAAGATTTGGAAATGTATCAGATATAGTTGGTCGCCATAGGATTGATAGTGCACTATAAAAAATTGCATTGGATATTAAGGGATTTAGATCTGGAGTACCAAAAACTCCATCCAAGTATCCTAACGGTTGAGGGGTTTTAACCTTTGTACCGAAGACTCCCGTTAGTGGGATATATATCTAGCCAATGAGTGGTGTTGAGGGGTTTATGTGTACCGAAGACTCCACCACGGGTTTCACAACGATAAATGAGTTTATGTGTACCAAAAACTCCCGTTGGTGAACCTTGAGATGTCGATAAGTTGTATGTTAAGTGTTGAGAGAACACTTGTTGAATCTGTGTATCCGATGTTATGTTTTGAAAAGTGGAATTTGGTTAATGATCACTTGTAAGCCAATATAATTGATGATGTATCATGTGATGATTATGTTGTTTAATGTGGTTTAAATATGTTTCACTCTTTAAGCCTTACATTGGAAGTATGCATGGGAAAGCTTAAATTGAGGGTAGCAAATGGGACTTTGCTGTTGAATTTATGATACATGTTGCATATGGTTTAATATGTTATTTTGGAAATGTTAAGTGCATGGCTTTGATAAGGCATGATGTTGAAATGATGTTTGTAAAGTGGTTTTTCAAAAGGATTGTTAAATGGTTTTAAATGCATTGATGGTGTTTTGTTTTAAAGCACTCCTCACTAAGCCTAGTGTGCTTACGCTATCTTTTTCCATCAATGTAGGGAAGTAAAGGTTGGAGGCAGCGAGCAAGCAAAGGGAAATCCAAGGACTTGTGTTTATGAAATCATGACTTCGATAAAGACTTGTAGTAATAAAGGCAATATGGTCATTTGGTGTTTTGGAAGGATTGTTTGCTAAACTCCCTACTTGTACAAGTTCCATATGCTGGTTTGGATTTGTAAGAGGTTTATTGTACTTGCAATGTGGATGGATTTATGTTTTGGATATTGACTAGGGAGCATGCCTATAGACTTTATGGATGTTTGGGTTAGACTTGTTAGGAATTGGTGTATTGTTGTCAAGCATGCTTTTGATGTTATATGTTGTTTAGGAGATGTTTAAATATAATTAGAGTGAGCCAAAGAGTCATATGTTGGACCTAGAGGTCATTACAGGCCTCTGCGTACCGGTACGAGTACCCAAGGATCTGTACGCGGAGTCTGGAGAGGCTCAATCCTTCGAAAATTAACAAAGGGTATCGGTATGCCTAGCCACCGTATCAGTACACCTTAAGGAATTTTTGTACTGGTGTCGGTACACGGGTTTGAGTACCGGCACGACCCCTTCATTTTTAAAGAGTCGTACTGATACGCAGGGCACCATATTGGTACGTGTTTTGGTCACTGAAAATTTGAGTTTTTAGAGAAATTGCAAGGGGGATCAGTACGGGGTCAAGGACCTATCGGTACAGGTTGGTCAACGCAACGTATCGATACAGACGTACGTGTATCAGTATGGTCAATCGTTAAGGTTTGTAACACTCTCTTCCCGTATTCGTACACCGAACACGAGTCAGAAATGTCACAGTAATTAAAAAATTATTTTACCTTCAGAATCAAGGCTATTTCAAAATTTCAATTAACTTATGGATAACAATAACATTAAAACTAAATTCTAATCATAAAAACGCATAAATTATACATATCACATACTATTCATTATACATAAACAAAATCATTACAAGGCAGGCCGATTTTATCTTTTAACAAATTAAACAGGTTATTTCGTACATGCCACTATTCACATATAAAACTAGGATGTCATAAGTACTGAAAATAACCTGTCAACTTTTTGTCTTCACAAAAGATCTGATGTAACAGCTCTGTCCAATCCTACTCCGGTTTACCTACGCGTATTACAGAAATACACGCTAAGTATAACTTAGTGAGACATAAATAAGTAACATATATAAAATCTTTATAATGCATGATACTTTTTGAAAACTTGATATTTATATAAAAAATATACATGCTTCGTAATATCAGAATATAGCCCAAGGTAAATATTAAGTACTTTAAAAGTACTATTCTTTATTGCTTGTAGACACAATAAAGTGCCTATAACATATATGACACTTTAAAGTGCCGTTAACCTTATGATACTCTTTAAGTGTCATTAACTCATAGAACACCGTAAATGGTTGATGGTGCCTTTAAACCAACTAACCAACTTATACGGTTGTTGGTGCCTTTAAACCAACTAACCAACTTATACGGTTGATGGTGCCTTTAAACCAACTTATATGATTGGTGATGCCTTTAAATCACCTAATCCATAATCGGGTAATATATTTTTACATTACCAAGGGCAACCTTAAATACATTTCCTGCAATTAAGGGCAAATAATACAATATCTATACATACATCATGTAAAACATTTTATATTGGAGCAGTTCATACCACAATATGCTTTATAATATTCATGGTATACTGCCATAATCTGTAAATCATTAAATTAAAATACTATGCTAAAAACATATATGCACTCACCTTAGCCTTGTAATGCCCCCTTTTTTCTATTCGATTACTCTCGAACTTTTTCTTTTTCCGGTCTACTAGTACGACCTTGGTCTTTATCGGTATCTAGATGAAGATAACATATACCATTTCAAAACATATGTTAGAACATACTCAATCTATATAAAATAATGGAAAGTAAATGAATAACTATCCATTATTTACAAAAATTAATCCGATAAAATTTCCATTTTCGAACCAATATTTCTTAAACTATTCTTTAAATTTCTAACTTTTCCCAAAATTTACATTTTAGTCCCTAAGGACACTTTTAAGCCTCCAAACATCATTTTCAAGCCAAATCCTTACAATTCTCACCATTCACACTTTAGGACACAAACTTAAAAAAATAACATAATGGTCCTTGAATTTTTCAAAATTCACAAAATGGTCCCAAAATTAGAATAAACTTCAAAATCAACATCCAAGTCACTTAACTCGATTTTTCAACCCAATACACTTAAAAACAAGCGTAATAATCAAGTCCCTAAACTTTCCAAAATTTACAATTTGGTCCTTAATACAAAATAATTAGGAATTTTCATTCCAAATACTTTGTATCATCATTTTAAATCATTCTTTCTTCAATCACATCCTAAAATTCCAAACTTAGCATAAACCTTAATTTTCCATCTTTCAAGAACATGAATATTTCTTCAATCTAACAACATAAACAAGCTTGTATAACATCTTTCTCATAATTTCCATCATCAAAATAATTTGCCATAATTTCCCCTAATTTTCCTAATCTAACTGAATGGCCACTTAACCATTTTCCTTGAAATTTCCATCATTTGAACCATAGAAACAACATCACAAGCATCTTTCTAACAAGAACATCCATTAAAACATAAGTTTCCATCATGTTCTTCATCCACCCAATTCACCAAACTCAACTTAGAAACATGAAAACTAAGTGAAACTTATACCAAAAGATAGAGAATTTAATCTTGTTTCACGTCTCAAGCCTAAATCTAACCATGGAAGCTTAAAAATTGAATCAAAAATTCTTACCCCTTGTCTTGGATAAAATCGGCAGCCCTTGGAGAAGAAGAGAGAATTTTTCAACTTTTTATTCTTTTAATTATGCCAAATGGCATATTATACACCTTATTTAATTAATAAAACCCCTTAATAGTCAAATGACCATTATACCCTTAATTTATAACCAATCCCATGCCATCACATGTCTTTTCTTATCCAAAATAATCAATAATAATCAAAAAGTAAGGGTGAAATGACCTTTTTACCCTTAATGAACTTATCTTCAAAAATACCATTTTCACATATTTTACCAAAAATTGCATAGAATCGAATTTAAACCAATTAAAAACGATTCAAAAACTATATTATCATATTCTTCAAGTCTTTCTAAGGCTTCCATAAAAATTTCATAATTTTCTGAGTTCGAATAATCATTCGAATAAATTTCCGAAACTTATTCCCTTTATAGCTTTTCACACAAATCTCGTACTAAAAATCTGATTCCTACCAAAATTCTTATAACGGATAAACTATTCATTTTTGCCATAAAAAACTTTTATTGGGAAAATTATCATGTTGGTCCCTAAACTTTTCCCAACTTTAGCCACCAAACTTTGATTTTTTATGTTTTAGTCACTGAACTAAAACCACTAACTTTTAATTCCTTGCATTTTAGTCACTAAGCTAATATTGGGGTATTACAAGTTTGTTAATCTGTATCAATACAGGCTTGCTCGTATCGGTACGCCTTGTTGATTTGGTGTTTATCAGTTTGCTGAATGTTTGGAAATCTTGTAGTTTAGTCCCTAAGTGATACGTATGCAATTGAATGAGTTCGACTGATTGTTTTGAGCTGAAAATAAACACGTAGGCTTGAAATTGGATTAATGAGGTTTGATAAACTTGGTTTTAATTAAGACCCTATAATTTTTAGAAATTACATTTTAGTCCCTTTTAATGCGCAGTTAAGCAATCGAATCATGTTTCAAAATGTGATTTAATTGTAACGTTTCCGCTAATGCATATTCACCATAGGGATTAATATCGATGCATTTAGACAAGATAAAAGAAAAAATAAACCGATTTAGGTTATTTGCTCGGGTTTGCATTGGCAAACCTAGTGTGACCCTTTTAATTCGGCTTCGGCTAGGCCGAACTAAGGGGTTACATTTTCCTCTATAATATCAGATAAAATATCAAAACGATAACTTCTACTTGGTCCCTTATGAGCCCCTACAATTTGTAATTCATTATTCACATTCCTTGGCTTGCGTAACCTATTCTCTACTACCATCCAAGGACCAAACAAATCCGAACCCTGAGATTCCATCGTGGGTAAACATTTTCCAGTGTTCTCCTCACTCACTTGTGCCTCTTTATCCTCCGATGTCCACAAGATTCCATGGAGTGACCATATACTCCACAAGAGTAACAAATATTGTGTAGACCTTCATATTCTAATTTTTGTACAAAACCATATATCTCTATGCAAGAAATAAGCGGTTTATTCATATCTACTACGATGGCTAGCCTGGCGAACTTTCCCCGAACTCCCTCTAGTGTATTATAATCTACCTTCACAACTCTTCCAACAATGGCAACGATACGACGAAATAGGTTCTTTGTATAATAACGGTAAGGCATCACAGGCAATCGAACCCACACAAGAACTTGCAACGGATACTTTTTTGATGTTGAAAACGATCGACTCCATGGTTTCACCGTCAAGTAGCTTCCATAAATTGTCCAAGGTCTAGTCGTGAGTGCTTTCACATAATTCTGTCCATTAGCGAACTTCACCAAAAAGTAATTGTTCTCTAAATCTATCAGCCGAAACTCTCCCACTGAATTCCATAGGGCCGTGATACGGGAAAGTAATGTTTTGTACACTATATTACGACCAAGTAACCGAACTATAAGAGTTTTCTGCATGCTTTAATCGATTTTATCATGTACTTGATCCGAGAACCTGATTTTCGGGAACGTCCTGAGTTATCCACGATGCAATCTTCATCTAAGACAATAATCTCTTCATCAACCAGTTTGTTCTAATTGTCTTTTGAATTTTCTGCAACCATGTTTGCAAACGACGGGCGAGCAGATCCCGAACCAACTTCACCCTCCTTCTCCAAGATATGTCCAGCAGTAGGGTCTAACCCACCGTCTGCTTCCATATCAATAGCTTCCTCCTCACGGAAACCTTCCTGGCCTTGAATCTGGTTGCAGCGTTTTTTTTGTCTCCTTTGTACCTTCCAAATGAGAACCCGGCATCTCAAGTATTGGTTGCGCAGTGTAGCGATGTTTTTCCTCGCTAAAAAAGATTGTTTTTTATTATTTGGAAAATATTTTCTTCCGCGTGGAGTTTTAGAAAACCCGTATTTTGTTTTAAAATGGAGTCGCCACCGGCCACTTAGGTAGGCCGGACACCATAAAAAACCAGAGATTTAAAATTGATGGGTTCGGGAGTCGGTTACAGACGGGGAAGGATTAGCACCCCACACCGCCCAAAATTGGTACTTTAATAATTACCGCTTTATTAATATTAAACTTTCCGGATTAAAGTGACGATTATATTAAAATTCAATTATAAATGCGAGTAGATTTTAAAGGCCCCGTTATTCGAGAGTAAACGCCCAACCACTATCACTACGCCTGATACTAGCCTCGTTTACGCTCGAATAAAAGGGCACCGCATTGACAATTATATATCCGTAATGCAAGCTTAAAAAATACGACAAACATAAATAAATACGATGCGATAATCAAGATAAATACTAACATTATAACATACTAATCTAACGTAAATAAATAAATAATATTAAATGAAATGCATGAACGAAAATGACATGACATGTTACAATAATAAGATAAAATATAAATATAAACATGCAAAAGACATGCTTCCAAAATTAAACTAATTAATTCTAACATGCTTAAACACATAAGAAAAAAATACAAATGCAACAAATGCATGATATACATATAACACTATCACGACATTAAACACAAATAAAAAACATAAACACGATATATCACAATAACAAGGCATAAAACATGTGAAAAAGGAGAAAAACATACTTCAAGAAATAATTAGCCACATATATACATATAATAAAACCTAAATAAAAACCACAATGCAACATATTCAAAACATACATACATAAATATTAATCTAACTTATTCACAAATATTAATTAACGTAATAACATAACAATATGTACAAGCAACAATATATACATGAAATCTTATTTATATATATATATATATCTAATATAAAAACATAGAAAATATAAAAAGTTATACGTAAAATATGGGTTGTAGAAAAAATTATATATACATAATAATATAAAACATGTTTCACATACCAAAAAACATATACGTAATAAATACATATTAGAATATTATATGTATATATACATAATAATAAAAAATACAATCTTAATATATATAACATATAGAAAATATATTATTTTGTATAAATATAATAATAACAATAACAATAAAACTAATATAACAAGGAATCTAAAATAACACATACTAAAATATATAACACATACGTATACAAAAAATATGGCAAAAAACAATAAATATAGTATTATATCAACATATACTAAAAAAAACATAGTATATACTCTCATATATTACTTAACATATATAGGTAATACACAACTTAATACACATATATATAACATAATGTACATAGATGCATACTAAAAACATATATACATACGTACATATACACAAATAAAAGCCATAAACAACTACACATCATGATAAAAATAAACACACATATTTACATATGAGAAAATTAAAAAACAAATATTAAACAACCATCAATAATTAATCTAAATATCCTAACAACATATAGAAAGATATGAACATAAAAACATATAAAAACGTAATAACTAAAAATAAATAAGAGATTAATAAAACATCATTAGATTAAAAACGGATTACACTATGAACACACATAAAAAGAATACCCAAAATAAAATGAAGGGTGAATGCCGACTCTTCCCCTTATTTTTCTTCAATAGCCGAGATCTCCCCTTCAATTTTCCAATTTGTTTTGAAATGGCCGGCTACCCCTAATTATTTCTCCAAATTTGCTGCCAGCCTCCCCTGTTTTTGCCCCCAATTTGTTCAATTTGTAGTGTGGATTATAAAATGGGTAATGGGGAAATAAAATAATAGAAAAGGTTGAGTGGAGTGTGGGAATGGGAAACATAGGTATGGGTGAAGCATGGGGGTGGATTTTCTTGGCAAGGGTATGGGCGACATGCCCCTCTTTTTTATTGATTTTTTTGGTTTAATTAGGATAAGTGGTTCGAATATAATTTGGGGTCCGGACAAAAATGGGTATTACAGCTGCCCCTCTTTGCTCATTGTTGTGTAACAGCAATAGAGCAAAGACTAAGAATAAACATTTTTGTCCGGTTT
Source organism: Hibiscus mutabilis (assembly GCA_019671005.1). Classification (NCBI taxonomy): domain Eukaryota; kingdom Viridiplantae; phylum Streptophyta; class Magnoliopsida; order Malvales; family Malvaceae; genus Hibiscus; species Hibiscus mutabilis. The sequence continues at coordinate 61,562,713 of CM033722.1, read as the reverse complement.
GGCTGAACTTCTCCTCTTTTTGACGCGTGTCTTCTTTCTTTGGTAGATCTTCTTTCTCTTCGGCGTCTGTCTTTTTCTTGTCTTGACTGATCTACCTTGTTACTCTTGGGGAAGTAAAACCTTCAAAATTGGGGGTTGTTTGTTGGGGAAGCAAAATGAGTCCCACTTGCTACATTATTGATAATAAGCTAATACCTAAAGAGAGTTCGACCCAGCTGCAACACCGACGAAGAGACAGGGTCTACAAAATTCGATCCAACTGCAACACTGACGATGAGGCAAGACCGATAGGTGAAAGTTCTGATGTCTGATTCAGCTACAACTCTGACGAAGAGGCAAGATCAGAAAACTGACAATTTTTCTCTTTTTTTCTCTCTCTTTTTTTGTTTCTTTTTTCTCTGTTTTTGTTTCTTTTTTCATATTTTTTCTTTGTTTCTTTTTTCTCTTTTTTCTTTCGTTTCTCTCTTTTTTCTTTTTTTGATTTTTTCTTACAACATTGATAAAACTTGAAAGTTGGTGAATTTTGACCAAGCTACAACACCGACGAAGAGGCATGGTCTAAAGTTAGTAATGTTGATCCAGCTACAACACCGACGAAGAGGCAGGATCAAGAGTTAGTGAATTTGGTCTAGCTACAACACCGACGAAGAGGCAAGACCGGAAGTTAGTGAATTAGGTTCAGCTACAACACCGACGAAGAGGCAGAACCGAAAGTTAGATTTGACCAAGCTACAACACCGACGAAGAGGCAAGGTCTAAAGATTTGATCCAGCTACGACACCGACCAAGAGGCAGGATCGGATAGTTGTTCTTTTTTGTGATCAAGCTACGACTCTGACGAAGAGGCATGATCAGAATTTGGTTGAAAGCTCATTTTTTCATTTTCTTTTTCTTTTTTTTCTTTTTTCTTGCTTTTTTCCTTCTTTTTTCTTTTTCCCTTTTTTTCTAGCTACAACATTAATAAAGAAAACTTGAAAATCAGTAAAGTTGGATCTATCAACGGAGAAACAGAAACATTAACTGGAACCCTACTACACCATCAGCGGATAAGTAGGACAACAGCAACTGAGACCTAGCCACTCCATCAGCGGAGGACTGGATCGGATAATGACGACCTAGAACCGGCTACACCATCAGCGGAGAGCAGGATCTGAGGGCGACAGGAGCTTGAACCCGGCCACTCCATCAGCGGAGGACCGGATTGGACAATGACGACCTGGAACCGGCTACACCATCAACGAAGAGCAAGATCTGAGGGCGACGAGAGCTTAGACCTGGCCACTCCATCAGCGGAGGACCGGATTGGACAATGACGACCTGGAACCAGCTACACCATCAGCGGAGAGCAGGATCTGAGGGCGACGGGAGCTTGGACCCGACCACTCCATCAGCGGAGGATTGGATTGGATAATGACGACCTGGAACCGGCTACACCATCAGCGGAGAGCAGGATCTGAGGACGACGACAGCTTGGACCCGACCACTCCATCAGCGGAGAACCGGATTGGACAATGACGACCTGGAACCGGCTACACCATCAGCGGAGAGCAGGATCTGAGGGCGACGGGAGCTTGGACCCGGCCACTCCATCAGCGGAGAGACTAGACCGGGCAATGAAAGTTGATAAATTTTCTTTTGAATTTTCATTCATTTTTTTCGATTTTTGATTTTTTTCTGATTTTTTTCTAATTTTTTCAACTCTATTTTTTTTGATAATTTTCTTTTTTCTTGAACTACACAAAAAAGTAAGACTAGAGAAAAAAAATAGGTCTGGTTGCACCGTCAGCAGAGAAACAAGACCTTAATAGAAATTCGATCTGCTTGGGGAAAGGTTCGGATTTGTTGCATCATCAACGGAGAGACGAGATCTTCAGGATGTCTATATTGTTGCACCATTAGTGGTAAAGCAGAATCTGGAAATTGTTGGCCTATCAACAATGACAAAGGCAAGATCTGGAAAAGTCTACTTCTGCTGCTCTACTGGCGGAGAGGTATGACCTAAAAATGAAAAAAAAAACATTAATCAGTAAATGTTCACAAAATTTGTCACTGATATTGATGTTTCAGCATCCTCTTTGTGTTTGGCCTCCTCTAAGACTAAGATTGGCTGTCGTGTTGTTGCCTCCACGGTTGAGGATGTTCGGTCTCTTTTTGAACCTTTTTGTAAGCAAAAATACATGAATTTTATGTCTAAATGCATGGTAACTTCGGTGTATGCACTGAACATATATGTACGCATGAATGCAACTAAATGCATGAATGTGATATGATTTTTCTGGCCCTCAATGGGATGCCCCTGACTCCTCACTGGTCCTGTCAGGATCTTGGTCTTTTGCATATGACGGTGCCTTAACCTCTTCTTGGGTTTGATCATCCATCTGGGTGCATGCCCCAACATTTTGTTCGTTCTTATGCCATCGTCTAAAATTGCTCTTGAAGTTGACACTTTGAGTGCTGATTCTGTTGCCCCCTAAGTTGGGTTCATAAATTGTGTGTTGGTTCATGGCAGCTCATTATTATTATTATTATTATTGGATTAGGTGCAGTTTTGCAAACTATGGTCAAGGATGCAAGAGTTTGACTCGGCAATGAAGGTAGGACCTTGGCAAAGAATACCCCTAGACTGAGGCCTTATTAGAGGCACAATATTTGTAAAGGATGTGGAGGGTGCTTTTGGACATGCCCCAATATCAGGCTCTTGTAGAGGTTCTGCAAAGTGCTAGGTTGACCAACTTTGTTGTATCTAATGGGGTAACTCAGGGACCGACTTTAAAATTTTCAAAATATATGCGTAAATGCAAAATGCATGTCTTAGATACGAAAGTACTGATTCAAAAATGGTTCTCGTGGCTCAACTTCCGAACTCATGGGATTTATTTGCAGCTTTGAATATTGTCTTGATATCTAGAGTGCTAGATTTTCTCCCGATGATAATTTTTCAAATTGAAAGCCATTCGTGAATCAGAATTTCATGCTAATAAAAGTGCAAAAATTAAAGTGTTATGATATGCCATGCAATGAATGCCAAAATGAACCGTATGATGTGATCACGAAAATGGGTCAATTTAAAATTAGGGTCAAAATGAAAATTTTTTTATCGGGTAAACCACTTGAACCAATACCCCAATGTAATGCAAATGCAATGATGTATGCAAAAAAAGGGTAAAACAAGAAAGAAAACGAATCAGTACCGAATAAGATCAACAACATATAAATAGAAGAATAATTTAGATAAGGTAAACAAACAAAACAACTCTATTTACATCCCGTCTAAAACACATAGGTTATCCGCATGGCTCTAAAAGGGTGGGTTTCTATATGTTCTCTACATGCAGTTTTGGTGCTAAGAGGTACCCAAATTGTCCTTGCTGTCCCCTACTAAGAGTAGCAAGGCCCCCGGTCATCACCCATTATAGGCTCCTTTCAACCAGGTTCAATTCAGGGGACCCATTCGCTTATACCCATACGAAGGAACGATATCCTCACGAAAGTATAAGGTACTCGAGCCCCGAAGGTACTTGCTAGGCCCATCCGGGAGAACGATATCTCCACGAAAGCATTAGCGTTTTCCCCCCACTTAAAAAAACGGGTTTATATGCCATATTTTAAATGCGTTAAAACAAACGCACAATTATAACCGAATGTTAGTTTAATAGTCACTTTAATCCAGAATTTTCAATATTAATAAAGCAGTAATTATTTGAAAAAAGCTCGACTCTCATTTGTTTTTGAAAAACAAAAATTTTCCCAGCGGAGTCGCCATCTGTAGCGATGTTTTTCCTCGCTAAAAAAGATTGTTTTTTATTATTTGGAAAATATTTTCTTCCGCATGGAGTTTTAGAAAACTCGTATTTTGTTTTAAAATGGAGTCGCCACCGGCCACTTAGGTAGGCCGGACACCATAAAAAACCAGAGATTTAAAATTGATGGGTTCGGGAGTCGATTACAGATGGGGAAGGATTAGCACCCCCACACCGCCCAAAATTGGTACTTTAATAATTACCGCTTTATTAATATTAAACTTTCCGGATTAAAGTGATGATTAGATTAAAATTTGATTATAAATGCGAGTAGATTTTAAAGGCCCCGTTATTCGAGAGTAAACGCCCAACCACTATCACTACGCCTGATACTGGCCCCGTTTACGCTCGAATAAAAGGGCACCGCATTGACAATTATATATCCGTAATGCAAACTTAAAAAACACGACAAACATAAATAAATACGATGCAATAATCAAGATAAATACTAACATTATAACATACTAATCTAACGTAAATAAATAAATAATATTAAATGAAATGCATGAACGAAAATAACATGACATGTTACAATAATAAGATAAAATATAAATATAAACATGCAAAAGACATGCTTCCAAAATTAAACTAATTAATTCTAACATGCTTAAACACATAAGAAAAAAAATACAAATGCAACAAATGCATGATATACATATAACACTATCACGACATTAAACACAAATAAAAAAAACATAAACACGATATATCACAATAACAAGGCATAAAACATGTGAAAAAGGAGAAAAACATACTTCAAGAAATAAATAACCACATATATACATATAATAAAACCTAAATAAAAACCACAATGCAACATATTCAAAACATACATACATAAATATTAATCTAACTTATTCACAAATATTAATTAACGTAATAACATAACAATATGTACAAACAACAATATATACATGAAATCTTATATATATATATATATATATATATCTAATATAAAAACATAGAAAATATAAAAATTTTATACGTAAAATATGGGTTAGAAAAAATTATATATACATAATAATATAAAACATGTTTCACATACCAAAAAAACATATACGTAATAAATACATATTAGAATATTATATGTATATATACATAATAATAAAAAATACAATCTTAATATATATAACATATAGAAAATATATTATTTTGTATAAATATAATAATAACAATAATAATAAAACTAATATAACAAGGAATCTAAAATAACACATACTAAAATATATAACACATACGTATACAAAAAATATGGCAAAAAACAATAAATATAGTATTATATCAACATATACTAAAAAGAAACATAGTATATACTCTCATATATTACTTAACATATATAGGTAATACACAACTTAATACACATATATATAACATAATGTACATAGATGCATACTAAAAACATATATACATACGTACATATACACAAATAAAAGCCATAAACAACTACACATCATGATAAAAATAAACACACATATTTACATATGAGAAAATTAAAAAACAAATATTAAACAACCATCAATAATTAATCTAAACATCCTAACAACATATAGAAAGATATGAACATAAAAACATATAAAAACGTAATAACTAAAAATAAATAAGAGATTAATAAAACATCATTAGATTAAAAAAGGATTACACTATGAACATACATAAAAAGAATACCCAAAATAAAATGAAGGGTGAATGCCGACTCTTCCCCCTTATTTTTCTTCAATAGCCGAGATCTCCCCTTCAATTTTCCAATTTGTTTTGAAATGGCCGGCTACCCCTAATTATTTCTCCAAATTTGCCTCCAGCCTCCCCTGTTTTTGCCCCCAATTTGTTCAATTTGTAGTGTGGATTATAAAATGGGTGATGGGGAAATAAAATAATAGAAAAGGTTGAGCGGAGTGTGGGAATGGGAAACATAGGTATGGGTGAAGCATGGGGGTGGATTTTCTTGGCAGGGGTATGGGCGGCATGCCCCTATTTTTTATTGATTTTTTTGGTTTAATTAGTATAAGTGGTTCGAATATAATTTGGAGTCCGGACAAAAATAGGTATTACACGCAGAAACATGATGATCCGGGTCCGGTGGTCTACCATTGTGTGCATCATGGTGGCTACCGATAGGGTTCCAAACAGGGTTTTCATTAGAGTTATCGGAAGGGTTTACGAGAGAATTCAAGGTTCACAAGATCCCTCTACATTTTTTTTAAATAACATAAATTTCAATAACTAATAAAATTTAAAAATCATAATTTCATAAATAATAAATTAATATATACATATAAATTTAATAATTAATAAAATTATATTCAAGCTATAATTTTATAAATAAGAAATTTGTATATACATTTAAATTTAATAATTATTAAAATTATATTAAAAAGATAATTTCACAAATAAAAAATAATATATGTATCTTTTGTGTATGTTGAGTAATGATATTAAAAAATTAATTTTTATACTATAATTAATATTAATTGATACAAAATAATAATAATTAATAAATTATTCAAACAAGTATTAAATATAATCGTGTCTTTATATGTCATTTTACTTGTTCAAATAATCAAATAGCTATCAGTTATCAGTTAATTTTATCAAACACTTTTATACAATCAACTAATACAATCCGCTAATAAAATCAGCTAATACTACCAACTATATTCACTATCAGTTATATGCTAATTGTCAAACATTTGCATATAAAGGGTTATATAATGTCATTAATCACGTGTGAAATATCAAGGTGTGATGCACACAAGTTTTAGTGGGATAAATAATAATATTTTAAAATTTTGATATTGGCCCTTCATGAACTAAAAAATTCATGTGCGAAACACATTGATAAACTTTAAATATTCACATCACTATTTTTAAATAAGTGTTTATCGTGGATAGTAATGATTAATACTTTAAATATTCACATCACATTGATATTCTCTTTAAAAGGTAAACGGCTTGTTATAAAATATACTTTATTCTTATGGATATAATCAAACCCCTCGATCTTATGGTTAACGTGTGAGGTGAACGATCAACACACCATATTTAATAGTTTTATATCATTATTTTTTAGATTATTTTTTATCACACTTGCAGGTTAACGAAAATATTAAATTTAAAGATATTTATAAAAATTGTTTAACAAATAATTATGAGTGATATATAAGTGATTTATATATGAATTCATTAGCCTCGTGTTCGAATCATAAGCAATGATTTTAGGATAAAAAAGAATCTTATATTCCTCTCGAATTGGGAAAAAAGAGCAATTTAGTCGTGTCATTTTTTGAATAGTCTCAAGGTGCTTACAATGTAATATTTGTTCATATTTTTTCTTAACTCTTTGATAAGACACACACATCTTACAAACAAAGTTGGTCGAACTCGGGTCTTCTAGCATGAACATCATCTTTTTTTTACTGAGACCACTCGTTGATTTTTAGTCCTGTCAATTTTAAAAGTGAGTAATTAAGAGAACCTAATCTTAGCTTGAAACTTTTTCCGTTAATACTACATAATTTTGATTGACAAAATAACAAATCCAGCCCTCAATCTTTACATATTATGTTAATTTGACCACAATTGTAATAAATTCAAGACATGATTTATACATTCCGCAAATGACGATGGCTAAATTTGTTGAGCTTTTTAGAGAACAATTTTATATAATGTGTAAATATAGAAGCATATAAAATTGATGGAATTGTTAACACTTTGATTAATTATTCATAATTGTTCATTTTCGAGAATGAGTAGTACTATTTTTTTTGAAAGATTAATTTATCTAATTTTAAATTGATATGAACTAGAAGGTACTTTCACTTGATTTTTATAGTTAAAGATAAGAATAAAAAATACCTTTAATAATATTAATTATTACCTCCGTCCTACGAAGATTGTCAACTTTTTAAAAATCAAAATTTTTAAAATTTGACTATAATTATATTAAATATTTTAAATAATTAAATTTTATAAAATATATATTTAAAAACTACTTGATTAGAGGTTTTAAAATATATTTTTTCATATTTTTATCAATAAATAATTTTAAATAATTATGAGTTAAAGTTAAAAAAAATTGACAAAAAAGTCAATAAGGGACTCATGAGACAGAGGAAATATTATTATTTTTTATCTTTGTTGATAAAAAATACACGATTAACTCGTAATATCAGTTACCAACCAAATAAAGAATTTAATAAATATAATGCTTAAATGAAAAATAAGTGTCTAATTTATACTTTTTTTGAACTTTAGGTGCCTAAAGTTTACACCATTACAATTTTAGGTGTCCGATAGTTAACTACCGTTAAAAATTTTTATTAACCAATCAATGCTTGACACATGGCATGTTCATTTTATTTTTTTTCAAAATTAAAAATTTAAAACATTTTTACACAATTTTAAAATTTTCAAAAAATTCTAAAATTCTCATTTTTTTTACAAAATAGTCCCTAAATCCCTAAAAATTTCCAAACCCGAACCCTCAAATTGCCGCCGCTTCCACCGCCGATCGCTGCCCCTGAGCACACCCCTTCGTTCGTCGAACCTAGCCGATCATTTCTCCCAACACGTCGTTGTCAAAAACGACGAACGGCGTTGTCAAAAACGACGAACGGCGTGTCAACTGAACATCGAACTCAAAATCAACATTCGTCTAGCATGCCGTTCGTCGTTTCTGGCGACGCTGTGCTGAGGGAAATTACTGGCTAAGTTCGGCGACCGAATGGGTGTGCTCAGGGGCGACGATCGGTGGCGGAAGCGGCGACGATTTGAGGGTTTGGGTTTATGAATTTTTAGGGATTTAGAGACTGTTTTGTAAAAAAATAAGAATTTCGGGATTTTTTGAAATATTAAAAAAATTGATTTTTTTTCTTCAAAAAGTTTTAAAAAATTAAATAAACATGTCACTTGTCAAGCATTGATTGGTTAATAATTTTTTTAATGATAATCAACTATCAGACACCTAAAATTATAAAAGTATAAACTTTAAATACCTATTTTTAATAAAAAAATACTTTAAACACTTATATTTTTTATAAAAAAAAATACATGAATAACTCGTAATGTCAGCTACCAACCCAATAAAGAATTTAATAAATATAATAACAAAGTTCACATGTAGCACAACTTCAGAGAATCAATGTGCCACTTGATGAATTAAAAAGATAAAGTGAGAAACACGTGGATAAACTTAAAATAGTAGGTTTTTGCTGCTACTTGTCATTTAGCCGCATGCTGCTTTGGGGTTCTGTTATGTGCGGGTCTCCTGTTACTGTGGTAAGTAGCAACTGTCCTGTATTTCGATCACGGAAATGGCGGAATCAAAAAAATTTGAATTACGATATTAAAATTTATATCAAGTGAAGAATAAAACTCGTTAATCTTTTTATATATTATACTAATAATTTTTTGACATATATATTAATAATTATTTTTATTATTTTATTAATAATATACGTAATATAAAACCATTAGTTAAATATATAAATGGACACAAAAAATTTGACGAATTCTATCGGTCGAGTGAGATAAGCTGGTTCTTCCCGTGCTTCTAACCTTTGGCTCTCGCCTCTCGTGTATGTACTGGCAGCTACTACTAAATATGTGGACATTATAAATTTTTGTGATGATGATATTCTCTGAAATTTTTTCTACATTTTTTGTGCTCCTTTTTAGCCTTAATATTATACATTATTAATAAAATTAAGTTTTAAGTATTAATTTTAAATTTTAAATTCTAAACCTTAAATCATACACTTTAAAAAATACACATACCTCAATTTTCTATACCCTAATCATAAACCCCAAACTTTAAACTCTAAACCTAATTTTTAGTGCGAGGCATAAATAGGAGCACCAAAAATGTAGATGATTTATATTCTTTTCTCCCTCCATAATTCGGGAACAAAAATTATTTGTCCTCTAAGTATACCCTTTGTATGTACATACTAAAAAACACTTAAAAAATTAAATCATAAATCATAACCCTAAATTTCAAATCCTACACCATATACCCAACACCAAATTCCCTAAACTCTAAGTCTATACACTAAACCTAGTTTTAGTGCGAAGACATAAAAGGAGGCAAACTTAGAGGTAGACGATTTCTAGCCATAATTTCGAACATATAAATTAATTCAAAAGAGAGTTTATTCCGAATAATGAATATTCTTTTTCTTTAAAAAAAATAAGCATAAAAATTAAATTATTCATATTACGATTTCTTAATCAGCGGATCTTTGATTCCAATATATATTTTGTCTATAAATACAGATTTTTACATCAAAACATCATCATCATCACCAAAACAAATGGAAACTCCAACTTGGGTTTCTTATTTCATAGCATGGCTTGCCACCCTAGCCCTCCTAATCCTCTCCCTCCATCTCCGCCGTCGCCGGAAACTCAACTTACCTCCCGGTCCAAAACCCTGGCCGATAATCGGCAACCTCAACCTCATCGGCTCACTTCCCCACCGGTCCATCCACGCCCTCTCCAAAAAATACGGACCCATCATGCAACTCAAGTTCGGGTCATTCCCGGTTGTGATCGTTTCATCCGTTGACATGGCCAAAGCCGTGTTGAAAACCAACGATGTCATCTTCACCGACCGCCCTAAAAACGCCGCCGGCAAATACACCACTTACAATTACTCCGATATTACATGGTCTCCCTACGGTCCGTACTGGCGCCAGGCCCGAAAAATATGCCTGACCGAGCTTTTCAGTGCTAAACGCCTCGAGTCATACAACCATATCCGGAGAGAAGAGGTGAAACTGTTCCTTAAAAAATTGTACGAGTTATGCGGCAGCTCGGTTGTTTTGAAAGATCATCTTTCGAGCTTGAGTCTCAGTGTAATCAGCAGGATGGTTTTCGGGAAAAAATACACGGAGGGGACCGGCGAAAACGAGATCGTGTCGCCGAAGGAGTTCAAGGAGATGCTGGACGAGTTGTTCCTGCTCAACGGCGTGCTTGATATCGGTGACTCCATCCCTTGGCTCAGTTTCTTGGATTTGCAGGGCTATATCAAGAGGATGAAGGTGTTGGCCAAGAAATTCGACAGGTTTTTGGAACATGTTTTGGAGGAACACAACGAACGGAGAAAAGGGGTCCGAGATTATGTGGCTAAGGACATGGTGGATGTGCTTTTGCAGCTGTCTGAGGACCCAACTCTTGATGTCAAGCTTGAAAGGCATAGTGTTAAGGCATTTAGTCAGGTAATTATGGTTAATTTACACCAATGACACTTAAAATAAAATAAAATTTGAGACCAATAGTGTAATTACATGGGTTAAGTGACTTATAGAGCGATAGTGATTTATATTTAAAAATTAATAACGATAACGATTCATTCGTAATATGAGGACTACCACTTTGTTTATGTGTTTATATATATGTGTCAAAATTATCCAATTTTTTTATATAAACGTTTAAATTATCTAAATTTCCTTTCACCCATAAATAGAAGAATAATATATGTTTAATTGTTTTTAAATTCATTTTTTATATATTACACTAACAATAATGTCAATACTATTTAATCAGAAGAACAATAAGACAGTTAACACTTTTAAGATTATTTATAGGGTAAACTACATCAGTAGTCACCTAGCTATGGTTTCTTTTCTATTTTGGTCACCGAACTTTTTTTGGCAAAAACATCACTAATGTTATGTTTCCTTCCTATTTTGGTCACTGAACTATTTTTTTGGGGCAAAAACATCACTAACGTTATGTTTCCTTCCTATTTTGGTCACCGTCTGTTAAAAACTTAACGGTTTTGCTGACGTGGAATTTCATTTTATTTTTTAATTTTGCATGTCATTTCTTCTCTCTCCTCGTAAGCAATATATGTTATTTTATAATATTTTTATTCAAACTAACATGATGGTGACACGTGTCACTGCCTGTTAGTAGAATAAAAGGAATGAAAAATCAAGCCCCTTATATAGCTAGAGAGATTCAACTAATAGACAGTTACACGTGTCACCATCCTATTAGGCAGTTACACGTGTCACCATCTATCTGCTACATAAGGGGCTTGATTTTCATTCCTTTTATTCCACTAATAGGCAGTGATACGTTTCACCATCATTTAGTTTGAATAAAAATATTATAAAATAGCATATATTGCTTACGATGAGAGAAAAGAAATGACATGGAAAATTAAAAAAATAAAATTCCTAACTGCCGGTGACCAAAATAAGAATGAAACATAAAATTAGTGATGTTTTTGCCAAAAAAAATAGTTCGGTGACCAAAATAGGAAGGAAACATAATGTTAGTAATGTTTTTGCCAAAAAAAATAGTTCGGTGACCAAAATAAGAAAGAAACTATAGTTCGGTGACTACTGGTGTAGTTTACCCTTATTTATATTTGTATTGTTTAGTATATTGTTAGTAATTTTAAATTGTTATTTATGATTTAATTGGCTAACATGGGTGAAAAATAAGGGTTGATGGTAAAGTTATATATTAGCTCTTCTAAAGTTTATAAAATTGTAAGTTAATTATTAATACATAATAAAATCGTAATTTAACTTCATAAAACGATAAAATTGTGATTTAGTCTTTATAAAATTAAATTGACATAATAATAAAATCATATTTTAACTACCAAAAAATTATAATTCAATTTCGACCTAAACAATTATCTAGGAACCTTACAATTATTGTACTAGATGTAGCAGAACGAGATGGGACCTTAACCTTGAAAAGTTGTCGGATCAAATATAAACGTCATTATGAAGTAAAAGAAGGTTTGTCATTGAATCATTGTCTAATTCTTGTCTATCTTTCAGGACGTGATAGCAGGTGGAACCGAGAGTTCAGCCGTGACCGTAGAGTGGGCAATTTCGGAGCTCTTGAAAAAGCCCGAAATTTTCGCCAAGGCAACGGAAGAACTGGACGGGGTAATTGGCCGAGAACGATGGGTCGAAGAGGAAGACATCGTGAACCTACCGTACATCGACTCCATCGCCAAGGAGACGATGCGGCTGCACCCCGTAGCGCCATTGCTCACGCCTCGCGTTGCTCGACAAGACTGTCAAATAGATGGTTACGACATTCCCAAGGGGACAAGGGCTCTTGTCAGCGTTTGGACAATTGGGAGAGACCTTAGTCTATGGGGCAACCCCGATGAGTTTTGCCCCGAAAGGTTCCTCGGGAAAACCATTGATGTCAAGGGTCATGATTTTGAGCTTCTGCCATTTGGGACCGGAAGAAGGATGTGCCCCGGATATGCTTTGGGGATTAAGGTCATTCAGACAAGTCTGGCTAATGTCCTACACGGGTTTACATGGAAATTATCTGGTAATAATACTACAAAAGATGATCTAAACATGGAGGAAATCTTCGGGCTTTCCACCCCTAGAAAGTACCCACTCGAGGCTGTGGCAGAGCCAAGGCTCCCACTTCATATGTACTCTTATTGATGGAAAGTCGAGAAAGCAGAATAATGGTGTGGTTGGTGTGGTCTTTGGCTTTTGGTAAACCCTAGGCTCCTGCTTCCTATGTACTCACTCCCACTTCTTATTGGGGTTGTCCTTGATCCTAATTATAATAAGTTTTGTAATCATGGAATGTATTTTGTAATATAAAACCATTACATATCTTATAATAAATGTTGTAACTTTGTGATCTATTTTATTTTAATTAAAATATAACTAAATTGGTATAATGTGTAAGTAACGAAGATTAAAAGTATTACTATCTCAATTAAAAACAAGTCAAGTTATTGATTTCGTTAGTGACTAATGAAAATGTTAATTTCGACGGCTGGATTGACACTAACTTGAAACGTTAGTGATTTAGTTGATAATTTTTTATTTAATGATCAGAATATAATCAATCCTAGTTTAGTGACTAAATAGATAATTTACCTTAAGTTTAATACATATATATTTGAAATAAAAAGTTGGATTTCTGTACGAATATGGAAATGCACAACAAAATACACTGCACACATAATGAGATATTAATAGTTTACTTGGTTCTAGTGAATGTAGTCGTTTTCGTTTTTATTTTCATGAAAAATGAAGAAAAATATGTTTGGCTGTAAAATTAAAAAATTAATTTTAGAAAATAAAAAATAAATGAAAATTTGAAAACATAAAAAAATATTTTGAGAAAGTGGGAAAATATGAAAACAAGAGCTTTTTAATTTTAACATCATTTTAACCCGAGCTGGAATCCTCATAATGTCATTTTTTAAAACTTTGATTTATTTACTCATGTTTTATTTATTTATTATTATTATATTTCCTAACTATATTTTATTTTATTTATTTAATATTTTTTATTTCTATTTTGCAAAGCTAGATACGAAACATATTTTTACTATTTTCATTGTTCAAAACAAGTTTTCATCTCTATTAACCAAACATGTTTTCTAATTTTTAGAAAACTAAAAATAAAAAATATTTTATAAAAAACAAAAATAAAAAACAAAAAAAAAAATTTTAAAACTAAACAGACCCTAATTATAAAAAAAACATCAAGAGAAAATTGGGGACTACGTTCACAAAGAGCATGAAAACCCAAAGGGAGTGAAGTAACAACAAAATATGATATTCATCTTCGGTAGAAACTCAATAATCATCATCTAAATCTCATTATCTCTAACTAACTAGATGCTTAAGTAATGATTGATGGACAGAATCAATCTTGCATATTACTCCGCTAATGGTTCTGAATACATCAACAAACTTCCACAAAAGTAAATAAAACCATACTAAACCATTGATCTTTTCTGATCATTGACGTGCACCATAATGATTGCTACGCAAACGTTAAATTACCACAAAAATAATAAGAATAGTGTCATAAGGCATACGAAAACCGTGCCACAAGACATACACAATCATGCCACAAAGTAGACCAAACAAACATAATTAAATATGTAAAATCTGAAATTTAAGACATAAATTTTTTTTATTGGGAATTAAAATAAAAAAATGAAAAATTATTGATGATCAACAACTAGTACAAACTAGGTAAGATACGAATATTTAAGTGCATTTATAAAATTTTAATCATCTGAGCGAGAAATTATTTATGACAATTTCTTTCTTTTTTGTTTTAAGTGGTATTAAATATTATCTTATGTATTAAAAAATGACATAAAGCTGTTTACGTATAAATATGATATGGAAAAAATATATGATACGTATAATTTAATTGATTGAGCTTATATCCCAAGTGATGGGAAGAGTCTATGGTATAATTTCTCCATTTGAACATTGTTTATTAAATTATTATTATTAAAATGATAGTGTTCTAAATAATAATAACTCATATATATAATTATTATTTGATACACCATCAATGATTTTTTTAGGAGAACTATTGAAACAATAAAAAGTGTCTATTTAATTATATTTTAAAATTTTAAAATATTTATAGAAAGACATTCATCACCAAAAGTATTTCCGAATGAAAAATTTTAGAACGGATGACACACCGTTACACACCAATAACGTTATACATTTTTAATTTTTAAATAATTATTCAAAATCTTAAAGACTCGACATAATTAGACATATTTTAAATCAAAATTGTTTATGTTCATGTTTTCTAATATTAATAGAATTACAAATTAATATTATATTACTATATAAGCCCTAAAATAAAATAAATCTTTTGTCCACCTTCACCGCCACCGCCGCAACCAGACATCACTGTCGTTGCGACTAGAAAATGAACATAGGGTCTGATTTGTTCCTAAGCTTGGACTAGCCAGAAAATTATTTTAAACATACTTGCAAAAAATGGGAAATTTGTGAACTGCCTTAGAGGTTTCAGTCAATGGGCGCCACGAAAGTGTCATCTAGCTACGGCCAGTAGGGTTTTCAAAAATATCCGATTCAACCGGTCCGATTATCTATTGATCTGATTCAAAAATTCGGATATTCGATCTGATTTTTATTTTCGGATTGAATATCCGATCCGATTTTAAAGTTTCTGGATCGGATATGGATCACAATATTTTAAGTTTCAGATTATCCAAAAATCCGAAAATTTGGAAATTCAAAATTTCTTGAATATTAATTTTGTTATATTTAACAATTTGATGCTTGTTATATCTGAAAATTAAAAAATTAAAATTTTTATAGATGTGAATCTTGTTATATTTAACAATTTGTTGTTTGTTATATTCGAAATTCTGAAATTTTCATAAATACGACCTTCAAATTCGAAAAAATAGTTAAATCAAATTATATTTTCAGATAATCGGATATTTGAATATCCTATCTAAATATCTGGTATCCGAACATTCGATTTTTTTAATAGGATACGGATCACTGTACCGTCGATCCGAAAAATCGGATATTTAAAAAAATCGGATCGGATCCGATGTCCGACAATGAACACCCCTAACGGCGAGGGACGAAAATAGGATCAAACATTGAGAGATGCAAGATTCTATTAAGCCTTTAAAACTAAAAATTGGGAGGGACAGTCCTTATCTGACTAGTATTTAAACATAAAAAGACATCAAATGTATTATACTAAGATATTTTGGGAGGAACTCTAATCTATACATAGTTTCGTCACTGGCTATAGCGACGACATCGGTCGGATAAAGAAGAAGAATTTATTTGGCTTATGATTTTTGTGTTAAGGTTTATATAATAATTTAATATTAATTGATAAGTTTGTTAATATTAGAAAATATAAAGATAGTCGACTATTGTTTAAAACAAATGGGAATATAACTCATATGGTATAATGTTTGTTTCGCATGCAAGAGGTATGGGCTTCGGTTTCCTGCACTTTTATTCAATTATAATTACTTATTCAAAAAAAGTTTAAAATATATCTAATTGCATGTTGAATTTTTTATTTTTTTAATAATTATTTTAAATTCATTAAAAAATAAATGATAAGTAGCGCTAGTGATATATAACAGCATCTTCCGTTCTAGACTAATCTTTTCTCAAATTTCTTCCCCCTAATAATTCACTATATAATTGTTCATATGTATTTGCTAATCACACATCTTGAGAGCATTCACGGACGGAGCTAGGATTTATAGTTAGAGGACAAAATATAAATGTTTTAAACTGGGGATAAATTCAAAAATAAACTAATTTGTAAAGAAATTTATATAGAAAGACAAAGCTGAAAAAAGTTCTTGGAGGTAGGGTCAATTGCCTCTCTCCACCCCACATATCTCCGTCACTGAGAGCACTAAACTATTAATTTAAATATATATGACTTGACCTAAACTATTAGTTAATCAATCAATAAAAATATTTATGAAAAATAGATAAATCCTAAATATAAAATCATTTTTTGAGGAACCTAAATATAAAATCAAATTTCTATATGAGTAACACTAAACCCTGTTCATTTAGATGGGGAATTTTAAAGAAAATTTAGATTATTTGAATTTTACAAAATTTTAAAAATTATAAATAAGAATAATAATATTAAAAATAAAGTAAAATATTTTGAAGCTTAACTTTTTTATTTTATAAAGGGACCGTATGTATTAAACGAAAAAGTTACAAGACATTTTGAAAAATCACGAAGTGTGATTTGAAACAAAATTGAGCTATTTATATGAAATTCATTTTAAAATAGAAATTATCTATTACTTTTATACAAACAAATGAATTTATTTATAAAATTTAACAAAAAATAAAAATAAAAGAGAGCATGGAAATGGACAATTGTGGTCACAAGGAGAAGCAAGCCT
This sequence comes from Hibiscus mutabilis, assembly GCA_019671005.1. Lineage (NCBI taxonomy): Eukaryota > Viridiplantae > Streptophyta > Magnoliopsida > Malvales > Malvaceae > Hibiscus > Hibiscus mutabilis. The sequence continues at coordinate 61,545,214 of CM033722.1, read as the reverse complement.
AACCATAAATATGAAGGTAATGTTTTACGAGCCAAATCCACACTAACACTATTACAATCGAACATAATTCGTCATCTTCTTTTTTGTGTCACCTCACTGATGATTTTATGTTATGTGAATTAATCACTAATACACGTGACATAAAATCATTGGTGAGTCATGTAAAGAGATAGACGGAATTTGTTCCATTACAATAAGGGAGAGTACATGTGAAGTGGGAGCCTAGGCTTTGCCACAGCTTGAAGAGGGTATTTTTTAGGGGTGGAAAGTCCAAAGATTTCCTCCATATTTAAGTCATGGTTTGAGATATTATCAGGTAATCTCCAAGTAAATCCATGCAAAACATTAGCCAAACTTGCTTGAATGACCTTAATCCCCAAAGGGTATCCAGGACACATCCTCCTTCCTGCTCCGAATGGCAACAACTCGAAATCATGTCCTCTAATGTCGACAATCTTTCCCATGAATCTGTCAGGCCAGAACTCATTGTGCTTCTCCCAAAGACTAGGGTCCCTCCCGATTGTCCAAACACTTACAAAGGCTGTTGTGGCCTTCGGAACGTCGTAACCGGCTATTTGGCAGTTCTGGCGAGCGACGCGAGGCGTGAGCAATGGTGCAATGGGATGCAACCGCATTGTTTCCTTGGTGATTGAATCGATGTAGGGTAGGTTCACAACGTCTTTCTCTTCTGCCCATCATTCCCTGCCGATTACCCTATCAAATTCTCCCGTGGCCTTGGCTAAAATTTCTGGCTTTTTCAACTTCTCTGAGACTGCCCATTCTACTGTCACGGCTGAACTCTCGGTTGCACCGGCTATCAAGTCCTGAAAGACAGGCATGTTCAATCTCATGTCTTTCTGTGTACTAACCACGTACTAATTGAGGTAAACTTAAGTTTGGTTTTAACTACTTGAAACATAATAATGTAATCTATATACAAAGAGAGATAAGTCACAAATACCTGACTAAATGCCTTGACACCATGCCTTTCAAGCTTGACATCCAGATTGGGATCCTCAGACAGCTGCAAAAGAACGTCCAACATGTCCTTAGCCACATAATCTCGGACCCCTTTTCTCCGTTCGTTGTGTTCATCCAACACATGTTCCAAGAACCTGTCTAACTTCTTGGCCAACGCCTTCATTCTCTTCATATTGCCCTGCAAATCAAGGAAACTGAGCCAGGGGATTGAGTCACCGATATCCAGCACGCCATTAAGTAAGAACAATTCCTCAATCATCTCGTTGAACTGCTTCGGGGACACGATCTCGTTTTCGCCGGTCCCTTCCTTGTATTTCTTCCCGAAAACCACCCTACTGATCACGTTGAGACTCAAGCTCAACAGATGATCTTTCAAGACAATTGTGGTACCACATGACTCGTACAACCTTTTTAGAAACAAATTCATCTCTTCTCTTCGTATATGGCCGTAGGACTCTATGAGTTTCGTGCTAAAAAGCTCTGTCATGCATATTTTCCGTGCTCGACGGCTGACGCCAGTATGGACCATAGGGTGACCATGTAATATCAGAGTAATTACAAGTAGTGTATTTCCCGGCCGCATTTCTAGGCCGGTCGGTGAAGATAACATCGTTGGTTTTCAACACTGCTTTGGCCATTTCAACCGACGAAGCGACCACAACCGGAAATGACCTGAATTTAAGCTGCATGATGGGGCCGTATTGCAACGAGAGGGAATCGATGGACCGGTGGGGAAGTGAGCCAATGAGGTTGAGCTTGCCGATTGTCGGCCAGGGTTTTGGACCGGGTGGTAAAATGAGTTTTCGACGACAGCGGAGACAAAAGGAGAGGAGGAGGGCTAGAGTGGCCAGCCATGCTATGAAGTAAGAAACCCAAGATGGAGTTTCCATTTTTTTTACTTATATTAATAGTGATTACAATATAGCTTTGATTGTGTCATGGTGTTAGTATGGAAATTATATTTATAGACAAATATGTAAGGGCATCTAAGGATAAGCCAATGAAGAAATGGTGATATGGATTTTTTTTTTTTTTTGAAGCTTTTGGTTTAGTAACTGCTTCATTGATTCTTGGATTCTAAGTATGGATGACGTCACATGTGAGACGAGGTTAATTTTTTAATCAAAGAATATTAGTTACAATAATTAAAATTTAAGGTTAATCAAAGATTATTACTTGTCGGTGGTCTCATTATTCGAATAGTTGAATGTAGACATGACAATCTTGGTCCGAACTCAATTACTCTAACTGATTTATTTGATTGAGACTCGATATGAACTCAAATTTAATCTGAAACTCAAAACAAATCGAACTGAACTGAATTTTAGTTTGACCGATTTTCATAGAATTCGATAACAACTTGAATTTAATTTGTTCAGTTTCGATCTGAATCGAATATCGATATAATTTTAACCTGGTAATTATGTTGACGTGAATAAATAATTTATTTTTATTATTATCTAATTTTTAGCAGTAAGGTAAATGTAAATAATAAAATGGTGTATAATTTCTCAACTTCTAGATATATTTTTTAAAAATTATAACATTAATTATGTATTATTGGAGTTTCATTCGGGGTATAATTTCTCAACTTCTAGGGAAGGTGGAAGCATTGAAGATAGAAGTACCATAGATGGGTAGAATGTAGGAATCGATGGACCATTAAAGTGGCCAAAAATATTTATAATATAATATAATATAATACTCTCTATTAAAAATATTTACATTATCTTATTTTATACAAATTCAAAATTTGAAATTTATAATATAATGCGCTCTATTAAAAAAAAGTAAAACTTTGATACACAGGCTATGTAAAATTAATTTTACACAAGCCTGTGTATTTATACTATAAAAACCCAAATCTTAAATTTCAAACCCTAACCCTAAAAAACTAAACCCCACACTCTAAACCCTAAATTCTAAACATTAACCTTAAATTATAAACCCTACAACCTAAACCCCTAAACTTTAAACCCTAAACTAAAACCCTAACCCCTAAAACTAAAAGGCACGTGTAAACACGACATGTGTATCAAAGTTTTTTCCTAAAAAAAAGCCATCAAAGGATCGGCTGATTAAGAAATAATGATAACACTATTTAATATAAGGTAAACTACATAAATGGTCATTGAACTTTTAGGGTAGATTTATTTTGGTCACCGTATTTTTAAAATATTCGATAAGGTCACTCAACTTTTAGTTCGATTTCGATACGGTCCCTCTCGTTACTTTTTCGTTAGAAGTGACGTTAGTTTTCGTTTTTCCTCAATAAAAAATGGGTAAACTACACCAATCATCACTCAACTTTCTTCTCACGCCTATTTTGGTTACTAGAGTTTAACAATTTTCAATTTAATAACTTAACTTTCGAATTATTCATATTTTGGCCACTCTCAAATGACATGGTTATACAAATAGAAAAATTCGGGTAATGATTTTTTTACTTTGCTTATTAAATTTACCATATTTGATATTTTAATAAGCAAAGTAAAAAAAATATTACTTGAATCAAATATTCCAATTGACTGCGTAAAACCTATATTCGATTTTGATATAACAAATTATTTAAGGACCAAATTGTAAAAGAAAATAAATTTTTAAGTACTCAAAAGTCTCACAAAATGACAAGGAAAAGTTTTCCAGAGTTAAAGACTTAAACCCAAAATTCTTCTAAGTGTTTTCAAGCTAAATATACACAAATATGCCCAGGCGTATCGATACATCCCTTGGTGTTTCGATACGGATTTTAGCTACTGGAATTTGATTTTTGCAAAGCGTTTCGATACGGTCTTCAACTTGGCCTGCATTTTAAACTATGAGTATCGATACAGCCTCACCTGTTTCGGTACGACATTCATCTGGGAAAATGTTTTTGCAAAGTGTTTTGATACAGCTTACAATGTTTCGATACGATCTGAAATCTGGATTTAAGGAATTTTTATTCGTAACGATACGGTTACATCCGTATCGATACGGTGTGTCAAGATCTTGAAGATCTTTGCTTTTATTATTTTCGACTGTTGCCTTGTCAGCATTGGAATCAACGAACTTTTAAATATTCAGTTACCCGTATTGATACGCCCCTAGGCGTACCGATGCAATTTTTCAAGACAGATTCCAGTGAGCAAAACTCGTACCGATACGGCCTTTATCGTTTCGATACGCCCCCAATTTTACACTATGAACGTTTCGATACGGCCTCCCGATTATCGATACGCTATGCACAACGGCTATATTTTTCTTGTAACAGATATCGATACGGCCTATATGTAACGATAAGGTAGGTAACCAGACAACATTTATTTCGGGAGAAATGGTCCCCAACAGCTATATTCAATACCTCAACCACCCAAGCGGTTAGAATTCAATGAGGATGTATAAATACAAGTCTCCAATGCAGCAACAACAACTACTGAACCTACTTTGATCAACACTCAAGCATCTAAGCTAAAATCCAACCTTTGTGCTTTTAGAGTCTTATCTTGTACACCCATCTTGTGTAATCTTCTTGTATATCTTTATTTTAAGTTTGGGGTTGTGAGAAATCTTCTTTGGGCAAAATTTGTATCTTGTGAGGATATTTTATTTGCCAATCTTCTTTCTTTGTATTGAGAGTGAATTGTTCAAAGCTTTGGGTGGAAAGCTTGAACTTGTAACGGTTGCCTCCTAGGCCTAGAAAATGGGGGGAATTTCATAGTGAAATTGTTGAAAATCCTTAGTAGGAAGCTAAGGTAGTGGACGTAGACATTGTTAGAAGGTTGAATCACTATAAATCATTGTGTCTCATTGTCCAAATCCTTCAATTTGCTTCCAAAATTTAAAATAGCCAATTCACCCCCTCTTGGCCACCAATTGATTGATCATCCTAACAGACTGGTCAATCGATTATCCGATTTAATTGGTATAATATAAGATCGAGAACTGAATAATCTAAATTTAGCAATTAACTAAAATAATTTTTAAGGATTAATTGAACCCGATTTTGGTACAAAATTTTAAAATAAATTATTTTGAGTCAATTACCGTTCACATTTTTAAGCAAAATTGATTAACCGATCTGATCTATTATATACAATTTTCTAAATTTCATGCATTACAATATCTTATAGTCTAGTGATTTTGATACTCTTCTGATTTTTTTTAAAAAAGTTTTGGCTCTGGGGAGGATTAATATGTGTGATCTTTCAATTTCTGACTTTCTAGTTGTTTTTACGCGTTTATCACAACCGAACAATTATTAAATTTACCATATTATCATAATTGATATTTTAATAAACAAAGTAAAAAATCATTTCTAGAATCAAATATTTTGGTTAACTAGTTAATCGATTATTGATTTAATTGGTACAATATAAGATCGAGAATTGAATCATCTGAATTTACCAATTAACTAAGATAATTTTTTAAGGATTAATTGATTTTTTTTATTTGTATAAACATGTCATTTGAGAGTGTCCAAAATATGAACAATTCGAAAGTTAAGTTATTAAATTGAAAATTTTTAAACTCTAGTGACCAAAATAGGAGTGAGAAGAAAGTTGAGTGGTGATTGGTGTAGTTTACCCATTTTTTATTAAGGAAAAATCGAAAACTAAGTCAGCTTCTAACGGAAGGTAACGGGAGGGACCATATTGAAAGCGAATTAAAAGTTTGATAACTATATTAAAATCAAACTAAAAGTTTGGTGACCTTATCGAATATTTTAAAAGTATAGTGAAAAAAATGAATCTATCTTAAAAGTTCGGTAACCATTTATGTAGTTTACCCTTAATATAATACTCACTATAATATTTTAGTTCAACAAGTGGCCCCATTAATTCCTACATTTTACCCATTGAATAATTCTTGGAAATATTTAATTAATATTTGTGTTACCATTATGTGCAGATTTCGATCTAAATTTTATTATTTGTATTTCAATTTTTTTATCGTATATGGATTTATCTAAATATATATTTTAATTAAATAAAAATATTATATTTTTAAGTCAAATGTCGAGATTCGAGCACATACAAGATAAAGATAACATTAGTATTCTAGCTATATATATATATTATCGAAATGGAAAATTCTGCCACGCTCGACGAGTACCGATGAATACCACTAACGACGAGCACCGATGAGCACTATTAATCTAATTTATAAAGATTTAAAATTTAAATGACTCATCGTATAATTATATATTTTTAAAAAAATCAAAAAATAAATTAATTAAAATTCTTTTTTATTTTTAATTTTCTTTTAAACATTACTAAATCAAAATATCTATCCTCAAATCACAAAACCCTAGTTTTTTTTCTTTTAAATTAACTTCGCCGTCACCGCAGCCATAGCCACCGCCGCCGGTTTAGGAGGATGCTAAAATTGGGTGGCCGAATGGATAGGAATGTCGGCGAGTTGCCAGAGACGGCGGCGATTAACGGCAAAACCCCTAAATCGAATTAAATTTATTTAAGGTTCGAATGGGGGAATTGGAGATAAATTACCTTCTTGCAAAAATGGTGGGAAACGGCGGCAGGTTCATAGGCGGCCATGGACAGGCGGCGGCAGGTCGGTGCGGATGTGGCCAGCGGCAGTGGCTATCGAAGGCGGCGTTAATTTAAAAGAAAAAATATTAGGGTTTTGTGAATTAGGGATAAATATTTTGATTTAATAATGTTTAAAAGGAAATTAAAAATAAAAAAGAATTTTAATTAATTTATCTTTTGATTTTTAAAAAAATTATAATTATACGGCGAGTCCTTTAAATTTCAAATCTTTATAAATTTAATTAATAGTGCTCATCGGTGTTCGTCGTTAGTGGTGCTCATCGGTGCTCGTCGTTAGTGGCAAACTTATCCTTATCGAAATACATTTTGATTATTAGTTCGAATGTACGTCGTAATAATTAATTTTCAAAAGAAATATCAGTAGCTAAACCTTTGAAAAATTAATGAAAATTTGAAATGAAAGTTCATTTGACCCATAATTCAAACTAATGACACATTTGATTTTTTTTTTACAATTAGAGAGATATATTCTTTTTACAAAATTAAACCTTTGAAATAAAAAAAACAATATTTTTTCGCATCCTTTTTTAAAATTATTAAAAAAAATAACTCTTAAATCAACGAAGATTGACGTTGATCCAAAATGTATCTTGCAATCCTGAGCTTGTGACATAACGTATCAAATTTCATTGTTTATATTCGAAGTTCATGAAATATTTTTATTTTATTAACGGGCTAATTTAAAACTAATTTAACAACGATGTTATATGATACAAAAAAGTCTGCTTACAAGTTACATTATATATATATATATATATATATATATATATATATATTATTACTTGTTGCTGACCACTATTGGGAGTCAGCTCGATCAAAGATATAATGAACTATATACCTAAATTTTGATTAAGAATAAACAAAATATGGGTACCATGGGTTCCAATTTTAGATCATATCGAAATACTGTTAGGAACTCCCCTGCATGTTACCCCAGGGCCCGAGCTCGGTGCAAGAAGCTCATACGGTAACACCCCGGCTCCGCACCGGTTCTTGAGGTTAGGATCAGCGTTCCTTTTCTCGATCTCCTTCTCTATCCGTCTGATCTCAGCCGAGAATCCATAAAAGGCCTCAATGATCTCGGCATCACCGGACCAAATCGATGGATGTTGCCGTTCCCCTAAGTACTCCTCGTCGGGTGAGTGGGTGGACAAGGTGTCGACAACGGCCATGAACTTTGTAGCTTGTAATAAACTCGGCAATGCTAAAAGGAAATATTTTTGTGGATCGGCGAGGAAATTAGCGTACTCGGGGTCGTTTTCTTCGGGTATTAATCTCCGCATTAGAGGTGGACGGTTAGGTACATAACCACCATAAGGGTACTGTCCGAAATTGAGTGCAGCATGTTGGGCTGATGCGAGCCAAATGAGGGTGGTGAGGATGGAGACTAGATCATCCGGGGTTTTCAACGAGGGCCACCATGACTCGTTGCTGAGATCGGCATGGCCTACGTGAACGGACTCATGGTACCAGTTTTGTAGCTCTCTGTCACTGCAAATCAAGCTCGAGTTGGGGTAGTAATGGTTCACGTAGGTTCGAACCCAATTCTCGAGAGCGTTCCATATTAGTAGCCCGTCCGCAGCGTAAGGATAGTCTTCAATCAGGAGCTTCAGACCATGTGGTTGTGTTGGGTCAGAAACCGCAATTCCCCTGTATAATGGAAGGACAATTCTTTAGTTTGTCAAAAGCAGCAAAACATAACTCCATGTGAAGAAAGTAAAATTTCTCCTTTATGTTCTAAATAGATATCCTATTGAAGCTCAATTATTTGTTTTGTTTTCATCTCAAAGTTCGGTATTTACCTTCGGATAAGATCGGCAGGTAGGTTCTCCTGGTCGAAGCGCCAATGGCTTCGATAAACTGCGGCGCTAATCTCCATGCAGTAGCGACCGGGAGTGAAGCAATTCTCGATAACACCATCAGCATTGATCAAGTTTTGGCGCGCTAAAGCATTGATCTCTAGCGTATATCTCATGTGTGGATCCAAAAGCTTAAAGATAGGGTGCATTGCGCTCATTTGCCTATGTGCAGCCAATATAAAGGGCTCCATGCATGCGTGCGTACGTAGCCAGTGGTTAACCAATTGGTGAACCCCGGCATCGTTCGAGCAAACGTGAGACTTCGCAAGCTGCCAAATCCAATATGTGGTTGCATCAACGGGTGGTGTGACGACACGCTTGGCTCGGGACTGCGGTGTGGTGTGCGGAAGGCTTAGTTCGATGGCGATCGGCTTGAGACTCCCTGTCGGAGTCAAGAAAAATACGGTACGAGTAGCATATGATTTCCGGCCATCGAGTGCGTTAATCCGGTCGAGAAATGGTAGATAAATGTCATGATAATCCACTATAAACAACTTGTTTTCATCCAAAGCCTGAGTTCAAATTTAACAAACACAACAAAAATCAACATCTTTATATGGTAAAAATAAGAAATCCAAACTTTGATAAATTTAGTATAAGATTTACCTGTTGAACTGTCATGCCATTAAGCTGTCCCACAATGTGCTCCTCTTTGAGTGCAGATTCTTGGGGACCATAGATCTCGGGATCGAGCTTGCTTACTGGTGGAAAAGATGTAAGTCGCTCGATGTTGACAGGGTTGACACCCGCTAATGCTTGGCGGCCGAATTCGTCATCTCGCAACCAGGCAAACTTGTCCTCTGTATGTGTGGATATCACATGTTAGCTTTTGGCAAAGTAAGCTTTAAAATCTTTTTTGATCCCACATTTAGAATGTGCATATATTTCACTTACTGGAAACAACTTTTGGGGTTTCATATTTGAGGAGTCCTTCACTAGTTTCTTGTAATTTGGTGACCATTTTCGGCAACTTCTTCACAGTTTCTTGCTGTAAACCTAATTTGAGGAGGAGCCCTTCTTTGTAAAGGTCATCGATGTCAGAAAACGAGTTTAAGTCGCGGTTATGCACTGAAATGCTGGCTTTCAACTGCGGCAACAAGTTGTGAAGCACCGCTCTAAGCCTACCGGCGGAGAAAGCGTTTTTCTTCGACTCCTCGAATTGTTCGTCTCTCGGCACGTACACCGGCAATGGCTTCTCAACTCTACTCTCTGCTTGCATGTCTGCCATTCAGAAACAACAAGTTAGACCCCAGCATTCCATTACAATATCTAAAAATGGTATCCATATACATGTACTCATATATTTACCTGTTTCAGAAGGAAGACGACCAGTGTGACATCGTCTCGGGTACGGAATTTTGTCGCCACCGAGGGTTGGCCTAGCGAAATCAACACCCCGGTCCGGATTTCCCAAATCGTTGTACACATCGAAATCGTAAACCCTGTCGGAGAGTTTCCGAACACCTCTTCCATTTCCCCTAAGATCCCTTAGCTCTTTTTCTCTTAATGCTCTTAGACCTTTAGGTGTCTGGTTGGGTAAGTAAGGCTGCTCGAACAAAAGGACAATCAAAATCCCAGAAATCATACATCAAAAAGTCATGCTTTATTTTCAGACCAGAGAATTGAACTTTTCAATGAATCAAACTGGAAAATCCAATGAATCAAACCTGATTGGAGAAGAAAACACGTTTTCCCGAGTGATTTCTGGTGGATTGAATCCAGGAATTGCAGGGAAAATGCAGAGGGCCACATGCAAATCCTTCAATGGTAATACTTTCCAGGAAAAACTCCTGTTGGTGTTTGTTTGTCACCGTTATAGCCCCCGGAATCCCGAAACTCGAGTCCACCGTGAACTCCGCAGTGTAATAAACTCTTTCGGTTTTAACGTTTGCTTTCTTGGACCAATCCGTCAACACCGCTTCACTGCTTCTCTTTAGACCATTGGTTTCTAAAATCAAAAACAAACAAAAACCCAGAATTGTAAAGCTGAAGTTAAAGAAACCCAGAATTCAAAAAACAGTAAGAAACATTTTTTTTCAGGACTTACTGGGATCTTGTTCGTTGCTAATGAGTTCCAAAACGACATTCCTTCCGAACATGTCGGTAAAAGCATCGAAATGCTTGACCAAAGTCTCTTTTAAATCTTCCTTGTTCTTGTTCCTGATAGTCACGGCGGCTCTCACCTTGAACTTAGCAGACTTCTCCATCTGATTCGGCGCCGCCTTTATCAAATCTTCACTGACGGCAGCCACCACGACAGGGGAAACCTTCCTCAAATTCACCGACGGAACATAGACAGGCTTAACCGGAAGAAGCCGGTTCTGTTTCTGTCGTGCATTACCAGAACAAGTTAGAAACACTTTTGAAGAAGAAACAAACGATGATTTCTCGATCAAAGAACAACCCATCATTTCTTTTGCCAGCGCCATTGTTTTCTACCCAATTTCTCTGCCTAAAACACCTGTTTCAGTGTTTCTTCCTCTGTTTTGCTTATCAAAGTTCTGGGGTTTTTTGGCTGATGAGTTCTTTTTATTTTCTGAGAACCCAATTGTGGATGATCGGTTACTTATATACAGAAAACGGACAGAGGAAACAAAAATGTTTGAACTTTCGTAAGTGTTGCTTTTGGTCAGGAGCACGGGTTTCTCACCGTCCACACGTTTTTCAATTTCTCTTTTTCCTGAGTTTTAACAGTAACGGATGCTTTGATTTCGACACTATTTCTCAGTTTACTATTTTTTAAGGATAAATTGTATCCATGGCCACTTAATTATGAGTTTAATAACAAAAATGTTATTTTCTTTTTTAAAAGTTACATAACACTCAATCAAAAAATTTACTTGTCTTCCCATGAGGTCTTTAATTGGATGATTCGGAATAGAAAGGGATACTTTGTAAAAAGAGTGATTTGTTTGTAACCAAACTATTAATTGAGTGACCTGATTGTATTTTACCCTTTTTAAATTAATGTAGGGAATCAAAGAGATTAGGCTGCTGAGTCAAAACGAGATCCATCTTTTCCGAGTGAACGACGCGGTTGGGGAAAGCAATGAGAAAGAGGGGTGGAGAGGGTGAAATCACTTTTATACCCTTGCCTTGTTTGAAAATGACAATAGTATCACCCTGCACTAAAAATGTGCATTAAAACCCAAATCTATACTTTATTAGTTAATTGTTTGAGGTTGTTTATATATATATATATATATATATATATATATAATTTGGATCATTAAATTAACGATGATAATAAGTAATAGTATTATCCATTTGTACATGTTAATAACATTATAAAAGTAGAAGAATTCAATTATATTGAACTAAAATGAGGAATAGATTTATACATTATAATATTTTTAATATTTTTTTCTAAATTAAATAATAAAAATCAATAACTTTGACGAGTTGGGTCATACTGGATTTAGATTCAAATTTGATATTTTTTAAAATAAAAATATTTTTTCATAATAAAAAATCAAGTTTCGATCGATCGATCCAGCCAAACCCATTAACACCTCTAATTAAAAACACACATAATACTTACGCATAGAGATGTAAATGAACCGAGCTTAAACGAATAAAATTATGTTTGTGTTAGTTTATTTATTTCTAAAGGTGTTCATGTTCAGTTCGCGTTAGTTTAAATTTTTAATATAGTGTTAGTGTTCATTTATTTATTTTTGAAGGTGTTCATGTTCGTTTGTTTAGTGTTCACGAGCGTGTTCGTTTAAGTGTGTCGCGAACGTGATCGTTTAAGTGTTCGCAAATGTGTTAATTTAAGTGTTCGCAATTTAAGTGTTCGCGAACGTACTCGTTTATTCGTTCGCGATCATGTTCGTTTATATGTTCGGAAATGTTAACTAAATTAACAATAAATAAATAACACAAAAGAAACAAAATAAAACTTACATTTCAACATGAACTTATATAACATCCTTAGCAACAACAAAAAGTAGTATTTAGATACATCCACAAGCATTTTCATCCTTTAAACGAGCTTGTTCGTGAGAACATAAACGAACCGAATACACTTTTGTTCGTGTTCATTCGTTTATTAAACGAACATAAAAATTTTACTTATACTCGTTTATTTAGTTTAATAAACGAACGATTCGTCAAACGCTATGTTCATTTACACTCCTATTTACGCATAATAAAACTAGAACATTAAATCTCAAAATTCTCACATACTCAGCCCTATAATTAATCCGCATATTTCCCCGGAGTTCCTTACATTTTTTGTTTCATACTTTTAACGTAAAACCTATTACATAGATACATGCATAGTAAATTGATGTGCGGTTTTAATATTTTATTGACAAGTGTTTTTTTCTTTTGGATAAAATATAACAAACACTATTTATAATGGAACAAAACTCACAATTTTATCAAAAATCAAAGATGTAAAAAATATGTAAAAAAACACACGTTTAACACATTCAGATATACCAAGTCTAACATAAATAGTAAATTTTAATCCTAAACTCTAAATTATTACTAAACTCTAAATTATTACTGTAAACTCTAAACCGTAAATTTAATAAGTTTGTGTATCAAATTTTTTTCCTATAAAAATTATGTGTGAGTTTTCCGTCTAAGTTTTATTTTAGTTAAGTCTCACTATATATGGTTTTAATCTATTACTTCAAATTTTGTATTAACTCAAATTATAACGTTCAAAAGTTTCTTCATGTCGAGTTAATTACAACACGCATCTCTAATCTATTAATCTTATTCTAAATTAGTCCCCAAACTTTTAAACGTTCCAAATTCATCTCCAAACTATGACCCTCATTCTAATATGGTCCCCAAACTTTTGAATATTCTAATTTCATCATCAAATTATCAGTATATGTTAACAATGTTACTAAAACAATTATAAAAAATTTTAATTTTCATGTAAACATTGATATGTTTTGTGTAATAATATGACGTGACATAAACAATAATTTGAAGATAAAATAAGAACGTTTAAAGGTCTAGGAAATAAAGATTTTGAGGATGAGACTAAAATGCTTAAAAGTTTGAGATCAATCTATAATGAAAGTCGTAATTTAAAGATAAAAACTAAAACATTTATAAATTCAAAGACATTTAAAATAAATGCCATAATTTGGCAAATACGTGATTGAAATAACTTCGTCCAAATTGGGCATTATAGCACTCCTAGTCGCCATAGATTTTCTTTGTCGGAAAAAGTCATTGAAAAGGTAAAAACGATTTTGGTGTGCTGAAATTCTGTGGATGTTTATCATTCACCTCAATGAGGGGAAAAATAGAAAATATGTAAGTGGGTTTCATATGTATGATAAAGAAAGAAAGAAAGAACTTGGAATCTACCAACGGGATTAGTCCAAGTAGTAAGAAGCTTAGTATCGCTTAAGCAAGATTTCGAATTCGAGACATTGTGTATGCAAAAAATCTCCGTTAGAAGACTCACCCACTAAAGTCAAGTGTGCGACCCGAGTCTGTTTGAACTAGTCAGGACTTTAATCCAATGATTATATATATATAATAATAATAAAGCAAGAGTGGAAAAGAAAAATATTGAGCTCAATTTTAAAATATAAAAATCTAGCATCAAGAACAATTTAATATAATATAGTTTTTGTCAACCATTAAATAATTATTTAGCCTGATTTAGTGGTTAAATATTGTGTCTACACCTGAACCCAACGACTGTTTTAGTAGAAAAGTAGATAATTTTTATTCTAAAAGACACGAGTTTAATTACAATATGTATAAAGTGTGTGTATTATCAAATGATTAAAAATATCTATAAACAATTATTATTTTGTAATCACCTTTAGACTATTAAAAAAAATAGTGTCTACACCTTAATTTTAGATTCAAAATATCAAATATTGAACTTGATTCAGTGATTAGATGCGCTCATACTCCCGAGGTTCCAGTCGCTCTCCCTTGTCATTATTTCCTTGATTTTTCAGTAATAAAATACAATTCAACATATATATAAAATTTTGTCAATCATAAATTAAATGTTTAACTTCACTTAGTATTTAAGTCTGCTCATAACGAGTATCAAATATGTTATTATACAAATAAAAAAATATAAAAATAATAAAAAATAATATATTATTATACAAATTTATTTAACTATTACATCAATAATTTCGATAAAAAATTTAATTTGATGGTCAAAATAGAATAAAATCAATAATTTAGTAACACATGATAATTTACCCTAAAATTAAATCACACAAACAATGATTAACAGAGACCAGATGGATGTAGAGAGGGGGAGGGGGTAAGGCCAAATGTAAATTTTGTTGTGTAGTCCTTAAGAAATGATGCACTACATGTAAATTAGTTCAATGAAAAAATTGTACTTTAATCCCTCAAACTTTTATAAATCTATTTTAAGAGAACGACTTATCTCTTCTGATTGGATAAGTTTGCTATGCGACAGCTTAAAAAATAACCAACCTAAACTATTATTGAAACATATAACATTTTATATTAGTCCGAGTAATAGTTTATGTTGCAACTTAAAATGTAAAAATACTAATCTGAAATGTTACCTACACAACTTAAATGTTCTATAGTTTGATAATATTTTATGTTAGTCCGGGTAATAGTTTAGGTTGCAACCTAAAATGTTAAAAGCACTAATCTAAAATATTACCTACACAACTTAAATGTTATATATTTTGATAATATTTTCGATTATAGCCTAAAATATTATCTTACACATAACATAAAATATTATACATTATGATAACATTAAGAATAATAATTTTTTAATTATTTTAGACTGTCGTTTTTTAAACTCTTCCTTTTTTTAGTGAGCTGGCTCCGATTAAAACTATGGGTGGCCGCCGTTCTTTGCAGAATCTTTGAATCTTGGACCCAATATGAATCAATTAACTACAAATCTGTTGGATTAAAGTTAAACCACTTAGCCACTGGTTTTCACTTTCACCCGTAAGTGAAACAGAATAAAAAACGTTCAGCAAATGAAGCACGGGAAATGTCAATTAAGACTTTATATCATTAAAAACGTTAATTTAACCGTTAAATGTCACGTCATATTTGTTGTGTATTATATTATAACTTGAGCAAAATTATGGTGCAGTAACTCCCTCTTTTACACAGTAATAATTATGTATATTTGGGGATAGACACATGTCAGGTTTTTGGTCCACTCGAACTTGACCTGAAAATAATTTTCTAAATTTGACCCGAGCCAAAATTTATATAACTAAGCCCGCCCTGACCTAACCCGGCCTATTATAAAATTTAATTTTAGGGACCTAATTGTAAAACATAATTTTAGGATCTAATTGTAAAAAATAATTTTAGAGACCAAATTGTAAATAAAAAATTAAATTCTAAGGACCTAATTATAAAAATATATAGAGAAGGGCTATTATTACAAATATTCTTAAAAATATATAAGGAAAAATTATTCTATTACTCCCGGGTCGAGTCGAAATTTTCACTCTATCACCCTTAAAAAAACCCGACCCGAACTCGAACCCAAATTTTTAATTAAAAATCCGACCTGATCGGTTTCGGGTTGAAACCCGACTGGGTCAGTAAAACACCCATCCCTACGTATATCCTGAGCAATCTTTGACACCGGAAAATCAATGTCGTCACTGTTATTTCCGTGGAAGAAGGGAATGTTTAAATTCAAAATAACCTTGTTTTTTTTACCAAAATAAAACATAATTGTGTCATGCCAGACTATAATATAATGCACATCAGATATGATATAGCATTTATCGGCCGAGTTAAAGATGTTGATGACAAAGAAAATTAATTAACATGAACTAAACGTTTAAGAATGAAATTAGAATATTTTAAAGTTTCGGGATTAATATAAAGGCTTAAATAAACTTTAAGTGCCCAAAGTATACCATTTTTGAATTTTAGGTGCCTAAAGTATTTTTTTGTAAAAATAGGTGCCTAAAGTTTCCAAAGTTATAGTTTTAGGTGACTGAGGTTAACTGCCGTTAAAAATTTTTGTAGCCAATTATAATGTGACGCGTGGCAAGTTTTATATTTTTTATTTTTAATTATTTTTTAAAAAAATTTAAATTTTCAAAAAACCCCCAATTTTCTAAAATTCCAAAAAACCCCAAAATCCTAAATCCCGAAATACCTAAATCCCTCAATCCGACCACTCCTGCCGCCGTTGGCCACGATTCCGGCGAACGAATGGAGCGTCTTCCCCTCTCCCAAACACCCATGCACCAATCGTCGTTGTTCAGCCACCGCTCGTCGCAAATCGTTCGAATAAAATTTTGAATGTTTCGGCCTTCGCTCGGCGTTTTGCACGACTTCGGTCCATTTTCCGGTGATGGGATGATAGGATAAACAACCGTAGTGGTCCGGCGAAGGATGTGGTCGGCGGCGGCGGCGCCATCGGTGACGAAATCCACTCAAATCGTGATTTGAATTTGGGTGGGTTAGGGATTTCAAATTTAGGGGCAATTTTGTGAATTTTAGAAATTTAGAGTTTTTTTAAATAAGTTTAAAAAATAAAATAAAAAAATATATATATATATTTTAAAAATTAACGGCAAATTAACCCAATGCACTTAAAATTATAACTTTGGAAACTTTAGGCACCTATTTTTACAAAAAAAATACTTTAAGCACCTAAAGTTCAAAAATGGTATACTTTGGGCACCTAAAGTTCATTTAATCCTAATATAAAACAAGAACAAATAAGTGAAATTTGCTCTTTCCTTAATTCAAGTTAGTCTTGTAAACTTGTAATTAACTATGCTTTTATTAACCCTAAAACCAAGAAAAGAAAAACAAAGGAAATTATGGAAGAAACAAAGGAAATTATGTAGTTAACTATGCTTTTATTAACCCATAATTTTGAAAGTTGTCACTCTGAGAAGTCTTCCCGGAGCTTGGGAAGCTTGGCTGATGCTCGTGGACTGTTGAGCTTCTTCGGGGAAAACCCCTACCTTGAGACACCATTCTTTTTTAAAATGTGTATTAATTTTTTGTAGAGGTTTGAAAATACCATGATATGCATATTTTTTAAAAATTATATTAAAATTTTAAAAATATAAAATTATAAAATTTTAGAAATGTACTATTTAAACAATAAAAGAATATTTAAAAATAATACAAAATTTCGAATCTTTTTAAAAGTATGACCGCTTCTAACATCCTTTATCCGTCGTACCATGCAAGCAAATAGTCACAACTATTTAAGTTTGGTTAATTAACTTTAGTCTAATTTTTTTTCAAAAAAAAATAGTCTAGTCTTTGGATTTTATTTTGACCCCATATATTGTCAACTTTTATTCTAATTTTCTTTTCTTTATTTTTAAATATTTGTCTCCAAAATTTAGTAATATTATTCCAAAGTCATCAAGTTTGATGTCGACCATGATACATTCATTTCAGCCGATAGATTCAAATTCTTACGTGATATGATGTCAGCTTAAATTCTATTTATGATAATCTTAAAAATCTACAAAGCAAATTATGTTTGAATATGTCATTTCATACGACTTTCCTTAGGGTGTTTATCGAACGAGTTGATTACGATTTGAATAATGTTTGATTTGTCTCGATATTTGAAAAGTTCAATAAATTTTTATCTGGCTCATGCTTGTTAATAAAATCCGCTACTCATTAAGTTCGTCAAAATTTTTAATATATGTAAAATCTAATAATATTATATAAAAAACGATCAAAATAGTGTGCGAAACAATTCTAAAGTAACCATCCACAAATACATCAAACTAACATATTACAACCAAAGTAACAATATACAAATACACCAAACAAACATATTACAACCATTCTTAAAAAAAAGTACAAAATATATAATCAATCCTTAAAAAATTAACGAGCTGCTCGCGAGCTTACCGAGTCGAGCTAAACCTTGCTCGACTCAACTTATTAAGGTCTGGAATCGAGTTTGAATTCGAGTCGAATCAACTCGAATCGAACGTTAATCGAATTTTAACCGAATTAAACTCGACTTGCTCATAAGCCGCTCAACTTATATACATTACATCGAATAAATAACTTTTGGTATTTAATTCCAACTCCAATACACCATTCTATGCATGTATATATTATTCGTGGCTTACTAATATTTACAAATCGCTATCAGCCTATGCTACGTTGAAAATAAAATAAAATAAAATAGTTAATATATTATTAATTGATGTTCATACGCCAAAAAAAAATTGAAAATTTCAAAAACATTGAACCGTGTAATTTGGTTTATAAATAAAAAACACCCTTATACTTTGGTTTTTTTTAAAGTCATTAGTTTGGTCGGTATATTACTATCGCACAACATAAATTTGAATGTTTAAAGTTTAAACACATAATAGTTTTTATTTTTATTTAAGAGCTTATAAGAATTATAGGGAGTTTTAAATCTTATATAAAAATTGAAAAAAAAAATCCTTTCTTATATTTGTAGGAATGTTTTATTATAAAATAAGTTTTCTCACTATACATTTTCTAGGGGTGTGCATTCGGTCGGTTCTGTTAACTGACCGAACCGAATTACCCATAATCCATCCATTAACCGAAATTTTTATTCTTTTAACCGTTAACCGAGTCGATTTCTTTTTAAATTTAATCGAACCGAAAAAATTCAGTTAATTCGGTCAGTTTTCGAATTAACCAATTTTTTTATAAAATTTTGGGTAAATTACGTAAATGGTCACTAAACTATGCTAAAATAATTTTTTTAGTCACTAAACTTTTAGAAGATACAAAACAACCATTAAACTTATTGAACTATTACAAAATGATCATTGACTCATTACACGTTATAAATTATTGATAATTTTTGAAAAGTTTAATGACCGTTTTGTAATAATTTAATAAATTTAATGATAATTTTGTGCTAATTTGATAAAGTTTAATGACCATTTTGTAATATATCAAAAAAAATTAATGATCATTTTATAACTTTTGAAAGTTTAGTGACAAAAAATAAATATATGTAATGTATATAATATTTAATATATAATAATTTTTGTTAATTCGGTTAATTAACCGATTTCGAACCGAATTAACCTATAACCGAATTTTGAAAAGACTCTTAACCGTTAACCGATTTTACGTAAATTAACTGACCGAATTAACCAAAAACAATTCAGTTCGGTCGGTTAATTTGGTTAAAACCGACCCCTACATTTTCCTTTATGTGTAACTTTTTTATGGGTGACACATGACCTTCAGTTATCTTTCTTTATTCTTTTTAATTTATAGGGAAACAAATAGAAAAACAAACAAGAAAAATTCAAAAAACGATTCATTTTTTTGACAAATCGAACAATCTCAAGTCTCAAAACACTTCAATTTTGAGAACTGTCTATTTTCGGTGTATCAATTTTGATCAATGACACTTCATTCTATTTTTACGAAATAAAAAAACTCTAAATTCCAAAAATTTATCCCAAAACACTTTGATGGTGAAATTTCATATATGTAGAAGTGGAATTAGTACCAAAACACATCGATTTTTGCTTGTAATGACGAGCTAGGTAAAAAAGAAAAATTTTAGAACTTAAAAGAACTCATCAATGAAAAATAATAATTTTTTAATAGACAACTTAAAAATAATTACAAATAAAACATTAAATACTTATTTGATAAAAAATCAAAAATCTAAAAAATAATTTTTGGACACCCTTTTTTAATAATAAAACATTGATTAAAATTTGTTGAGCAAAACGTGAAGAGCAATTTGGGTCGTAAATTCAGTGACGTGGACATTGACCAAAAGAACGGTCAACTAATAGATAACAGCACCGTCCACAATTCAATACGGTTTTACCATATCCAACGGTTATTGAGCCACCGGTCTAAGGATACCTTTTGTCCGGTTTTCGGTAAGGTTGTGGGCTCTACAATAACGATCATAAAATCCACCATCTACTTTTATCACAGACCGTTCATGTTGAATATGTTGTTTTTTATTTTTCAGTTGAATAAGTGGAGTAAAAAAAATTCATATAATTGGCCTACCGGTCAAAATTGCTCATATTATCTTATTTTATTTAATTCGAATCTCAATATTTATTTTAAAAATATAATAATTCTATTTATTAAAAAAAATAAGCGAAATACAAAGTCTGACACTTGAAAAAGTTGGTTTGATCGGTTGAACTAGTTTTTTATTTTTTGTATAATGTTATGTTAGATGATTATATTAAAAAATTAGGATTGTGAAATTATAAAATTTTAAGGGGTACGAACTTTGATAATTTATAACAAATATAAAAATTATATAAAAAATTAAAATTTTCAATAGGTAAGACTGTCGCAACACTTCTCTCGGTCCATCTCCGTTTATAACATTATCGTACATCATGCTCAATCACATAATTATATAATTAATTTAATAGTAACTATTTCAACCTAAACTAAAATAATTCACACATAAATTATACAAGATGAGAGCATAATTTTCAGTAGGACTCGTGTCCCGCGGGTAAGTTGTAAGATCAATTCAAAAATATAGAAATACATATTTTGGTCAAAACTACATTCTCAATCCTTGTATTCTTCATATTCTCAAAATTTAACTCATCTGCTTTTAATTCTTGGAATCTAGTCCCACTATTTATTTACTTTAAAAATGAAAGCCGAGTTGATAGAAATGGCTTCTGTTATTAATTACACTTTAATTTTTAAATAAAAACTTTGAAAAAATATGGCACATAGTCTAATTTAGTATAAGTGCATTAACATCATTAGCAATTGAACTTTAATTTCAATTATATGTTCAACTGTGTATTTAATAATAATTGATCATAAAAGTCAATGAGACTTCGAGATTCTTGATATCATAGATTCAGATCTACCATGCCTGATTTATGGACTTGAGTGTCACTTTGTGTGGATTCCTGTCTAGATTTGTTCAGCTCAGATCGAGTTCTGTTCTAGTTCATCTTTTAGTCGATTGTGCTAATATGTTTATTTTCTTTTATGTATGAATTTGAGTTTTTCGTCTGGTTGTGTTGAATGCTTAAGCAATGTCAGAAGTTTAAATTCTTACATTTTAAATAGAGATAAATAGATTATGAGAATCGTTCTCATATTTTACATCTAAAAAATCTTATTTGAATTAATTAAATATCGATGATTAAAAAAAAGCCATGAACGATAATTGTCTCCTTTTAACCTAAAATAATGAAAAGGAATGGGCCATTTGACATATCCGCGTAGCCACAAGAATATACACGGCCTATGGTATGTCCCTCATAGCCAGCATTTCATGCATATGTTTCACGAGCTCATTTCCCCATTCGTTCTCTATCCCATGCTCTTCTTGATTTCCTTTTTCTTTCATTTTAAACCAAGGGAATTGCGGATCAAATGTGTATTGCTCTTAAACCACAAAAGAAAAAGAGAAAAAAATTTATGCTTTAATGACTAATCTGGATCGAGTGCTACAAATATTGATTACATGTGATTCTCTCAACCCAGTAGTTGGTAGAGTATTATATTATTTTATTTGGTTGTTATTATGTTATGAGTGACCATTAAAGAGCTGGCACATCTACAAGTTGTATCTCTCGAATATACAGAGACTTTGAGGTGTCTTTTGATATGGGAATAGACGAAACCATGTAAGATCTGAGGTCGTCTTGAAAGAGGAGCAACATGAGCTCCAGCTCGGGGCCTCTTCTTCTACCTTTAAAGCTTTAGTATTTTCTTAAGTGACGATTTTGTAAGTTAATGGTTGTTCGTTATTGTTTTAGTTGTATTTAAGGTATTTTCTAAACAAAACAACTAAAATAATGATTTGCTAATGATATATCAAATTAACTATTCAAAGTAATGTTTTATACTTTCGTTCTATAAGGGTTTATTTTTTAATTTTCGCTCAGGACTCCGAAAATATCCGAAATAGTTATGGATCAACATCGCTAAAGAATAAGAGTGCATGGTGTCATGATTGTAACACCCCGAATTTTTCCCTAAATTTAAAACCCTAATTTTTAAGGATTTTTGAAACAATTCATCAAAAGTTGAAAATTGAATTTCGAACCAATTCTGTAAAACTTAAAGCTTTTAGGGATTAATTAGTAATTTCTGGAAATATATAATTTTTGAGATTAAGGTCGTTTCGGTATTTCTTTAAATTTTAGGGTCATTTTAAAACCCTATTCGAACTTGAGGTCTAAGCCTCAATTAAATCGATTGTTATTTTGTGTATTTAAATACTTTTAACCTCGTTCAAAATCTATTGTTTTTTTAACCCTATTCCTCCATCATGTTTCCAACGCCGCTTTCATTCTCCTACCCCCAACCAATCGTGCTTTCACCACTCGCGTGCTATCACTTAATCTGTTGCGTCCACAGTCACGCATGTAGTGTTGGCATATGCTTCCATGGAAACCAAATACCCAAAAGCTAAGATTCATACTCATTTTCCAGTGACCTAATCCTTTTCATCTATTATTATTATTTTAATTACCATTATATAGCGGTGTAATTTATGTTTGATCCAAAAAGTTACGACCTAAAACTAAATTTAAATATCTAAATTATTTTTATGTTTGTATTATATACTTTTAAGTTTTAAATTCTTTAAATATATATTTTTTGATTAAATAGAGGTATTACATTCTCATACCGGGATTGGAAAGAAAAAACGAAATTAATTTTTTAATGTCTTTTTGGTAATAAACTTTAATATATATATATATATATCTAAATGTTTTATCTTAAAACTAACTTTAAATAATTAATTTTAATTTGTGTTTTGATTATGTATTATGAACTTTTAAATTTTATGTGTTTACTATGTGATTTTTAAAATAAATAAATTTAAAAAATAAATAAAAATGTGAATTGGGTACCTGTTATCTGATTTTTTGAGTACTCAAATTTTTCGAATACCCAAATAACAGGTACTGGATTAAAGCAGATCGAGACACGAACCGATATATGTAATATCCGAGAGAACTGTGTACCCGAAAACGAACGCCCTTAATTATAAGATCGCGCGTGAAAAGATGCACCGAAAAGTACTAAAAAAATCTATTACCATAAGCATAAAAACTAAAAAAAAAAAAAAATAAGCTTGTATGATGTTTCGTATGTCAACAATGATACGGATTTTCCCTTTGACTCTACATGAGCAAAATTCTATGATTAAACGACATGTTGGTCGAAAAAGATACATGTACTTTTTGAATGATTTAAAGGTGATTATAATGTAGTATTTATTTATAGATATTTTAAACCTTTTGACAATGAGCATACATTTTGTAAACAAAACGATTTGAACCCGTGTTTTTTAATATAAATATCATCCGTTTTTTCTACTAGAACACGTATTGGGTTCAAGATGCATATACTTAATTGAATATTTATTAGGGACATGAAATAATTGACGACGATCACACGCCTGCCTAATCCGCGACAAACAAATAGTACAAAGAAACCGACTGTGAATCAAATAACACCATGATTTCAAGAGATCATTAATTGCAATAACTACTAGTCTGTGAACATAGCTACTTCCACTTACTCATATGTGTAGCCACTAAAAATGTTCGAATATTTTCAATTTTTTTTTTTTGACAATTGCACTCTAAGCATGTGATATTTTCAAATATGTGATGTTAAATAGAATTTGCGTATGAAACATGTGATTGATATTTGATCTTGTTTTATAAAATATGTAGATTTCTTGGTTTATCTTAAATTTCGATTCCAATAGGATTCCTATAAGGGATGAATACATAATTTTATGTTAGGAGAGAGAAAATTTATAAATTTTAGGGGATGAACTTATAAAATTTTAGGAGAGCGAAAATAAATTTTCAATTGAGAATTCATAGAAAATTTCTAAAAGATTTCTAAACCATATACGGATTTTAAATTTTTAGGGAAAAGATCATCCCTCGGTCCATCCCTAATTCTTACGAATAAGATTACAAATGAAGATTTCTTGTGTTCTTTACTTTGTATAGAAATCCTCCGTCTCTTTTAATGCCCTTATTTATGTTCTTATACTAAAAAAAACAGGTTTAAAATTTAGGGTTTAAGTTTAGAGTTAAGATTTAAGAAAACAAGTTTATGATATAATTTTAGGGTTATGTTTAAAATTTAAGATTGAAGCTTAAAATGCTTTACGCTTAAAAACCACTTGTGAAATGCCGAGTCAAAACATTTACAAATGGTTTGATAAGCTTTTGATTTTATTAATCGGCCATCTCAAATATTAAAAGTTGCATCAAAGATTTTAGAAAGATTGGTAAAATCGTGTTTTGGTCTCTCCACTATTTTCATATTTGAAATTTGTCAGTGTACTTTTATAATATTGTAAGTTAGGCCCGATAATTAATGCCATTAACTATTCTGATTAAATTATAGATTTGACTTTTTTTAAATACATACCCTTCTAACTGTGCATGCGAACATTGTTTTCTTAAGCGGGTTTTTTAAGAAAATTAAACGTTAATATTTTAACTAAAATAGTTAGTAGTATCAACTATTTGGATTGATTAATGATATTATACAAGTAGAAGGATTGGATTATTCTAAATTAAAGTGTAGAGACTAAATCTTAAATTTGAGTATAGTAGATAGACCGAAATCACAATTTGACCTATTTTGTTTCTTTTTTCTTTTTTTAAGAAAATTAAACGTTATTTTTGTTAAGAGAGACTAACTTGCATATTTTTGAAACTTTTAGGGGCCCAAGTGGTGGTATTAAAGAAATTCTAATTTAATTTATCTGAGTTATTAGAATTTTATAATTTAATTCAACTCAAATTTGAAAAAACAAAAACTTGAATAATTTGATTGAATAAAAAACAAAATAAATTAATTCGATTAATTCAAAATTTGTCCATTTTTTCGAGTGAAATTAAATTTTATTCATCAATAATAACCATAAATAAACATTGCACCATAGCTGAACCAAAAACTGGATCGGAATAAACTCCAATCTAAACCAGAAAAAACTATACATGAATCTACATACCAAATTGTTTAATAATTGGTTTAACATATTGTATGTTAATTAAATGAATGGGCAGCTATCAGCACATGGAGTAAAACAAATCTGTTGCTTTTTGAGATGGAATACATTGGTCATGCAGCTGTTGAATTCGGTTAGAAATTTAAAATGCGGTAAATAGTCAAAGCGATAACAAAATAAACTAAGTTATGCACAAAAGATAAAATTTAACGTGGTTTGATTTTGTCTATCTCTATAAATGAAAGAAGCAAACAATCCATATCAGCATAGAAAACACGAAGAATACAAATAAATAATATATCATGTATCCCATAACCATGGGCAGAACTAGGAAAGGTGTTTTGAGGGTGTGAGCTCGTGCCAATTTTTTTTCAATATATTTCTTTTAAAAAAAAGTATAACTAGTTATATAATTCCTTTAATCTTTTTAAAATCTTATTTTGGCCCCCTTAAATTTTTTAATCTCATTATGGTCCTCCTCTTTATAAATTTTTAGTTCCGCCCTTGCTCAGAACACTATGTATTCAAAATACTCTATTCAACGTCCCTACAATATTCATCTCTACAATATCCAAAGTAGTTATCTCTCATAATTCTAAATGTTAAGATCAACTTTATATTTATAGAGCTAAATATAAATATTTAGGTATTAAATAAAACTAATTACCAATTACCAAGTATTCTGCCGTCAATAAAATTATAATAAAACTCAATTTAATTATCAATTAGAATTTAAGTCAATATCGAATAAATTTAAAGTTGCGGGTGTTTCCAAAATCTCCCAAATTCCATCTCTAAATTATGTGGATTTCTATCTGCCACCCTTTACATGAGCATCAAACTTGACATGACAAACAAATTCTTATTATATCGTATATTAAGAATTCTTCACAGGGGATGCGAAAGTGGATTCCATGAACATTCTTTCTTGCAAAGCCTTGACGCTTGCTCTTGCTTCCACGATATTCTCAATCAAAATCCGATAATGTTTCCTTAGCTTCTTCAACATGCACGTGGGGTGCAACTTCACCGGTTCAACCTCCGTTATTTCTTTCCATCAAGTCGAATAGTGGGAAGCTTATCGTTGTGTCGGCGGAGGAAAAAATTCTCCGCCTAGGATGGTGACAATGGAAGGTGGTGGATAAATGAGGTTGAGGGGTGGAAATATTTTCACAACAAATTTAATATTCTTTGGTGTATTTTGTGTCACTTTATCTATATTGACCAGATCTTCTTTGATTCGATTAATGTTAAATATTGCAGATTTTTCATTAAATGTTCCCTTGAGATGCAAGCATCGATACAATCAACCTCCAATCTGCGATTCTAAATGATCATTATTTATTTCTATAGATCTAATCAATTTAAAAATAATTCGATTCGAATCAAATTTAATCTCGATCTCAAATATTCATAAATATTTCATAACAGCTCACACAAATGCCAGCATACAACGGAATCTTCTTTATTGATGCACTATGAAAATCAAATGGTATATTGCTGTCCCTTAAGCCACCTAACAGCAATGGGACTCCTCACGAGACGAACTCCGTCGCTCCACTCGATCGATCCGAATCCCTGCGATGCAATTGACAAGGACAGACTGTCACTTGCAAACAAAATCTCGTAGCTCAGCGTCTGGTTTACGGCGCTGAATTCGAGCTTACTCGGCGAAACACTGATTTCGACACCGGGTGGAGCATTCACTGTAGCTACATAAACTGCATCCGCTGAAGTCCCGACGTTCTTTACCCTCCTCTTGTACTTGACAACATGATCATTAGAATGGAAAACTACCGAGAATGATGGATAATTAAGATCCCCTGGTGTGGCAAATTTGCTGTCACATACATCTGAACTAGTAGGCTCCCTGAGAAAAACTGCAATTCTATTTGAATCGTACCCGATCGAGCAAAGGAATGAGACGTAGTCGCTGTTCTCGATATCGTATACCAATCCCGGATTAAGAGCTCTGTTCGGATCCACATGTCCGGCTCCGTAAACAAATGGTGATGCTTCTTCCCCTGTTGCAAGATCATTAATGGTGTTTCCCGAGTTGTCTAATGTGTAAGCTGTTGTCATAAGGGCAGATTTTATGGCAGCAGGTGACCAATTGGGATATGTTTTTTTAAGCAATGCAGCTAATCCACTAACATGAGGGCAAGCCATTGAAGTGCCGGAAATAATGTTGTAATCAACTCTTCGCGGATCGATTTCCAAATCGGTCGGAGCGGCGGAACCAGTCCATCCTGCTAAGATGTTAACGCCGGGAGCGATGACATCCGGTTTGAGAATCTCCGGGGTCAAATAGTGAGGGCCGCGGCTTGAAAAGGCCGCAACCTTTGGAGATGGTGGTGACAGGCTAATCACCGTCCCATGGAACGAAATCGTAGCCGTCGGAGACTGACTTGTTTTGATGTATTCCAGGATCTTATTACCAGCCATCTCGCCCACCATTGTAGCCGGAAGAAGATGAGCATCGGAAAGGAGTTCTTCGCCGTTCTCGGCGGTGTTTGCCAGTATCATCCCTGAACCACCGGCTAGCTTCACTGCAGCTCCTTTTTCAACTCTAGCATTCCCTCCCCTTTCACAAACAACAATTTTCCCTTCAACTTTTGATGAATTCAGACTTCCGATATGGCAAAACCGATCTCCACAATCACCGGCATAAACCAAAGGAAGCTTGGAATCAACCAACGGTTCGCCGGAATACAACGAAACACCACCAAAAATCTTACCGTCACCGAGAACAACATCAGCCGGAAACTCCCTATCAATCGTGGAAGCACCGACTGTTAAAATCCACGGCGCAATGTTACCGGCAGTGAATGAACCGGGACCAGAATTCCCGGCAGAACATGACACAACGACGCCGTGGTTAACAGCGGCAAATGCGCCGATGGCAATGGAATCATGATCGTATTGTGAAGCGTAGCCTTCACTTCCCACAGACAAAGAAATCACATCGACTCCATCGGAAATAGCCTGGTCCATCGCCGCAAGTATATCGGATTCAAAACAGCCTGATTTCCAGCAAATCTTGTAAGCAGCAATTCGTGCATTCCTAGCCATACCCCGAGCTTCTCCGCTCGCAAACCCAAAAAGGCTGGCGTTGTAAACAACAGATCCAGCGGCGGTGGAAGCTGTATGCGTGCCGTGACCTTCCGTATCTCGTGGAGACTTGGATTCTTTAGTTTCATCCATCGGTCCATCATGAGACTCGTAGCCTTTGTAAAAGATTCTAGCTCCGATTATTTTCCGATTACAAGCCGAAGCAGGAAAGCTAGGTCCGGTCTCACATATACCCTTCCAGCTATTCGGAACCGGGGGCATCCCGGAGTCTGTAAAACTTGGGTTTTCCGGCCATATTCCGGTATCCAAAACTCCGATTACAACACCGTCTCCGTAATCGGAGTTTTGCCAGATACCTACACCATCAGAAAGGCCTAAAAAGTGAGGTGTATGAGTAGTGTGGAGATGTCGGATTTGGTCTGGAATCACAGAAATGATTCCGGGAAGTTGCTGGAGGTTCTTTGCTTGGGAGGCGGTGAGGCGGGCGGAGAAGCCATTGATGGCGAGTTGATAAGTGTAGAGGAGCTTGGTGGGGTGAGGGGACGGAGGAAGAGAGTGGAGGATGGAGGAATACCAGTGATGGTGGGAGGAGAAAAGGGATGGCTTGTGAGATTTCGACACGTGGATGATGAAGTTTTGTGGACGGTCCGATGAGGAGGAGGAAGGGATGAAGAGGAGAGAAAGGAAGAAGAAAAGGGAAATGGCGGTGGCCATGAGAGAAATGGGGTAGACAAGAATTAGTTCGGATCCTCTTTATGTCTGAAAATTGTTGATATTGGTTGGATTAGTTGAATGTAGGAAGAAATGAAAAAAACATCAAATTACTATAATTAGTTGTTATGTTTTTTTAAAGAAACCATAACATAATTGTGTCCTAAAAACATGGATAGTAACCGACAAAAATCCTTTATTTTTTTTTACGGTGCATAGCTTCGAATTTAATAATAGTCATAGTAAAAAAATAAATAATATTTATTATAAAAATTTTAAATTTAATCATTTTATCTATAAAAAATATATTATTAAAAAATAAAAATATATATAAATATATATTACTTTATAATCCATTTTATATTATTAAAAAGAAAGTATGGCTCTTATAATTGAATGCAGGTCATAAGGAGTAGGGAGAATGGGCAAATCAATGCATGCTGTAAGAGGATATTAATTGAATGTCCCTATTTTACCCCTTATCTTTTATCTTCTGTCATCTGGAGCCATTATTTGTTATCTTTTATCTTCTTCAGGATATAATTTCCCTTTCACAATTGATTCATCCGATTATTTATGCTACATTATTTTTAATGCGTTAAGAATTGTAGTTAGAGACAGAGTCAGAATTTAAAGTTAAGAATAATATATAAATATTTGAAATTGAGATAAATTTATAAATAACTTAAACTTTTTAATAAAAAATTATATAAGGGGAGAAAGACAAAACTAAAATCAACTTTTTTTTTTAATAAGATTGGTCCAAATGGTAATCATGATTAAGGTCCTAACAACCAATGTGAACAGACATAAATTATATTATTAACATACAATGAAATCTAGAGCTTAATCTCAGCCAACTCTTTCTTTTGGTAATAAGAGACAAATTTTGGTGTAATGAATATTACTCTAATTAATCAATCAGACAACCAGTAGTTGCTTGTCGGGTAGATATTTGTTCAGAGTAAAAACAATCTCAACCGCGATTCAATATTTATATTGTTCACCCGATCGATCAGGAACAGTGTTAAATATTAAAGTTGGGATAGGCAAATTTATAATTTATTTATTTTTAAAATATATATAATAAAAAGATAAAGAAAATTGTTACGTGAGGTCCGTGAGGGGTAAGAGCCCCTCCCGGTTATAACCTAAATTCTCTATTGCTCTGTCAATTCTAGTTTTTTTTTATTAAATAAAAAGATTTTACATTCTAAATGGTAAATGACAAGACTCGAATTCACACAAAATGAGACAACATAAATATTTTTAACCATTATACCAGTTATTAATCTCATTTTAGTTAAAGTTTTAATACCAAACCGGACTTTAAAAAATAAAAGTTTCCAAACTCTGACTCAACACAACCCAAGATATTAAATATTTTTATATTAATTAATTTTTACATGATTAAATAAAATTCATATTGCAAAATGTTATAAAAAACAAGAGTATATACCTAAACTATACAAAAACCAGTTAAAATGTTATAAAATCTTATGAAAGTGCAAAAACCCTAATTAAAATAAATAAACTTAGTTATAGAATTAAAAGTGAGTATTATTCTAATTTTTTTAGAGGTGACGGAGTGGGTATTATTGGATTGATAATTGATTTGGACATTTTTTATTTAATTTTTTTACCTTAGTTGACTTTAAATTAATTTATTCAGAAATTAAATTATTATATCATTAATAAAAAATATATTTTTTTAATTTTTAAAGCAAAGCGATGGCATATTCTAATATTTCCTTAGTACTTTCATTAATTTGTTTCTATATCTTTTCTTTAGAAGAAAAATGATGGCATCCTATATTTTATATTTAACTTAAAATTTTCATTCATTATCAATTAATTTTAAGTTGATATTGTTTGGATTCTTCCCCTCTAACACCCTTATTCACATTTTTTTTTTTCATTTCGATTGTTGTCCGAAATCTGTCAATTGAGTTTAGTTCAGTTAACATGTCAATAGTATATAAGAAGATGTGAGATCAAATATGTTGAAATGTTTAATATCTTCCTAATTATGAGTGACAGAGATCTGGATACGATAAACATTATTTCAAATTGAAACCAAATCTAACATAATCAAAAGAGCCAATATATCAAATAGTAAACCAAAATAGATATTGAGCTGAAAAATAATTTGGACGAAAACTCACACATACATATATTTTATGGTGGTTAAACTCAAATCTAGGACACCAAGCCTTACCATTAATCCAAGGCTTAAGAGGCTATATTATAAATTTTTGTATTAAATGATTTTAACTTAAGATTTTTCTGAACCCAACAAATATCTCAGTAGAAAAACAGATGATATTTATTTTAAGATGCATAAGTTTAAATCGTTTTGTCTACAAGATATATATGTATTGTCAAAAGATTAAAAATATATATAAACAGATACATTCTTGTAATCATCTTTATATTATTAAAAAAAATTAATATTTTTTTTGTAAAACTGATTGGTTGGGATTGTGGGGTCCATAGCTGAATCAGATGAACTGTCCCTAGACCCCACTTGTTAAATATTCAGACATGTTAGTTTCAAGCATTTTCATTTAACAACCAATGCACTCAATATCCCCCATTTCCAGAAGCTTCAAGGGTACTTAACAGTTAGACATATTATTTACGTATAATGTCAAAAAATATCACTAATATTTAATTAAATGGTTATTTGAATTTTTTATTTTTTAAATTAATTTAATTTTAATATTTTACTTTGGGTCAAAATAACCTATTTTACGAATAAAAATTATTAATCAACTAACGATAAATAACTTGACAGAATGACACGCTAATAAAAAATAATTTTATATTTTAAATTAATAATTAATTTTAAGTAAGAAATATATTAAATATAATTTAAAGAAATTCATGTGATAACACCCCATTGTAAACAATGGAACACCATCCATATTTGGATTCTAAAATCATATTTAATATACTTATAATATCTACAATTATCTACCCTATTTAATTATTGAACTCTAATTAAAGAAACCTAAAGGCTCTATTAATTAATATCTGAGTGCATTTAATTATCTAACAAAATATACTATATGCTAATTTTAAAACATGCAAGCAAACATATAAATTAATTACATTTAAATAAAAATAAATTAATGACTAATTTAAAAACAAATGAAACAAAAAGCTAGCTTTTATTACAATGGGGGCAGAATTGAAACAAGTACAAAACCTAGTGCCCAATTACAAAGCCCGTGTGACCAAATTGAAGAAATTCAAACTGGAGGGAACAATTAAAGGAAACGAAAGGGCTAAATTGAGAGAATACAACACTTAGGGCTCAAAATAAAGAGAAATGGGGACTAAATTGCAAAACATTTCAAAGCTTCGAAGACCCAAAGCCTAATTAACAAAAATAAAGAAGCGCGGGTTGAACCCAACCCGCTTCAAAAACACGCGGACCTTTCTCCGTCCAAAACGCTGCGTTTTAGCTAGCGTATATAAACCCCCTTTTTCCTCAAAATTTTCCCTTTCCTTTCATCAGACTTCCTTCTCCCTCTCTCTCTAAGCCCACGTTCTCTCAAACTCTCCTTAGTCTCCCTCTACAAACACAAACGATCCCAGAAAAAGCCCCCAAAACGGATCGAAACCTAGGGTTTTTGCTTGGTGTTCATCGTTCTCAAAGATGAACATCATGAACCCCTTAAAGCCCGGCCACCTTCCGCCTTGACTGCCGCCTTCAGATCTTCCACCACCTCATTCCGGCCATGCTCAGTAGTTCGCCAGCCACCACAAGTGAACACCGGCCATCGCCTCACCTCGGTCGGCCGCCGTGAGGTTATTTTCGGCCACCGCTGTCCACCGTCGTTCGAACCTAAAAACCCTAAAAAAAAACCTATTTTCATCGAAAATCTCTAGATTTACCCAGATCCAACTGGATCTTCCATTTCTCCGCCGTCCCAAGTCTACTCTACCCATCCTCAATCTCATTTTCAACTCTGCCGTCACTCTGGCCACCGTCAGAAATAAGTTCCGGTCCTTTTGTATATTTTTTAATATTGTTCTCGGGCTAAACTGACACGATTAGTGTTTTTTTTTGGCAGGTAACAAAAGATTGGAGGGAAAATTACCTCCGTTATGGTGGCTGGAGCAATGCTTCGACTGCTGGTGACGTCTCGACCTCCGGCTCAATTTCCGGTGACCTTCTGGCCATTCAGTTCCCGGCGACCAATAGCTTTCCCGGCAACGGTTCCAGTTCCCAGGTTAAAATTATCTCTCACTAATTATTATTATTATTATTATTATTTAATAGTTTATTTATGACTGTCATTATTATACTGACACACACTCTCTCTGTATTTATAGGTTCTAACGAAGGTGATATCAGCGGAGCTAGCTGGTGACAACTAGGGTAGAGGAAAACCATGATCCTTGTAAAGCAAAGATGAGCCAACCCGGGAATGCGACGTGGCATAAATGGGCGGGAAAAATAGCTGACTTAGGGAATTTGTGTTTGTTTGGTGGGTTGTAACCAAAAATAGGCGGGAATTATTGTAAATTGGGCCTAATTTGGGCTTTTGGTGTTTTGTGTGTAATTTGGACAATTATGGATTGTTTGGATTTTTATAGACTATTTATTTATTTGTTCTATAACACTATATTTATATTTACTATTTATTATTTATTTATTAGCCTGGTCAAAATTCGGGTATAACAGCTACCCCTTTTTGCTCATTGTCGTGGAACATGGATAGAGCAAATACTGAAAATACACGAATTTTGTCCAGACCTCTTGGTTATCCTCTGAAAGGCAGATCTTTCATTAATAACAATGCTGAAGTTTGAAGTTGTTCTTCTCATTACGAAATTCTTCAAACTTCTGCCGAATTGTGGAATCTGAAGCTGTTCTTCTTATTATGAAATTCTTCATCTTTCGAGGTTTGAAGGTATTCTTCTTACTATGAAACTCTTCATCCCTCTGTTGAACTATGGAATCTGAAGCTGTTCTTCTTATTATGAAATTCTTCATCTTCCGAGGTTTGAAGACATTCTTCTTATTATGAAATTCTTCACCCCCTTGTCAAAATGTGGAATCTGAAGATGTTTTTCTTATTATGAAATTCTTCATCTTCCGAGGTTTGAAGCTGTTGTTCTTATTATGAAATTATTCATTCCCCTGTCAAAATATGGAATCTGAAGCTGTTCTTCTTATTATGAAATTCTTCATCTTCCGAGGTTTGAAGATGTTCTTCTTCTTATGAAATTCTTCAAACATTGGTTTGCCTCTCTGTAAAGGCGTCGAATAAGCAAGCTCTTCTTATTATGAACTTCTTCATTCTTCAAAATGGCGAACTCTTCCTATTATGAGTTCTTCATTCTTTGCTGGCGAGTTCTTCTTATTATAAACTATGAATTCTTTGTTGGCGAGTTCTTCTCATTATAAACTCTGATTTCTTTGTTGGAGAATTCTTCTTATTATGAATTCTGAATTTTTTGCTGGTTGAGCTCTTCTTATTGAGCACACTCAAATTTCTTGGAAGTCTTTGATTTTTCTCCTCTGGGAACAATTGATCCTGCAAAAAGAAACATTATCAATTAATTCAAATTCAATCTGAAATACCATGAACGATTTTTAATTTCTCGCTTGAAGCACTGAGTTCTTTGATGTCATTGCTTTTCTGTCCAAGGTATCTTGATCTTTCTATCTGAAGCTCATATGGGATTTCATCTTTTTCTTTTTCTGTTGGACAACCTTCTTCTATGCTTGCAAAAGTCAAATTATTATTAATCTTCTAATATTAATTGTAAAAATGTACAATTTGGGTATATCATCAAAAATTTAAGTGCTTCAACAGGAGACGCTGAAACTATAAATCTTTCTCGTTTGAGCCTGAAGTTGGTCTATCTTGCTTTTCAATCTAGAAACTTGAATCGTTTTTTCTCTTATTCTTCTTCTTTTTTCTTCTTTTTTTCCATCTGTTTCTTTTTCTCTTCATTTTTTTCTATTTTCCTCTCTTTTTTTCTTTTTCTTCTTATTTTTCACATTCTTTCTTCTTTTTCTCCTTTTTCTTTCTTTCTCTCTTTCTTTTTCTTTTTTTCTCATTTTCTTTTTCTCTCATTTTGTTTTTCTTTTGTTTTTTTTCTTTTTCTCATTTTTTTCTTTCCTTTTTATTTTCATCATTTTTTCTTTCTTTTTTTTCTCTCTTTTGTTTTTTCCTTCTTTCTTTTTCTTTTCCTTTTTCTCTTTTTTATTGTTTTGGAAACTGAGGACCCAAAGGATTGATATCATGCCCCACAATCTTATTGCAATAACATTCGGAAAGTTCTCATCATTTCTAAAGGTGTCGGTCCGATGGTCTTAACATCATGCTTACATGACTTATTGATGACCCGAAGGATTTAGAATTGTAATGCACTTCCTTTCCTGTGCACACAATCACATCACTCCCAAAGGTGATGACCCAAAGGACTTAACATCATGCCCGAAGGACTTACTGACGTCCCAAAAAATTTAACATCATGCCCGAAGGACTTACTGATGACCCGAAGGATTTAGAATTGCATTGCACTTCATTTCCTGTGCAAACAATTACATCACTCCCGAAGGACTTAACATCATGCCCGAAGGACTTATTGATGACCCGAAGAATTTAACATCATGCCCGGAGGATTTAACATCATGCCCGAAGGACTTACTAATGACCCGAAGGATTTAACATCATGCCCGAATGACTTATTGATGACCCGAATGATTTAAAAATGTAATGTACTTCCTTTCATATGCACACAATTAGAAAATTTTTGCTGAAATCCGTCTCTGCAAACGGATTGAAATCTTTGCTGAAATCCGCCTCTGTACACAGATTGGAATCTTTGCTAAAATTTGCCTCTGTAAACGGATCGAAATCTTTGCTGAAATCCGCCTCTGCAAACGGATTGGAATCTTTGTTGAAATTTGCCTCTGTAAATGGATTGAAATTTTTGCTGAGATCCGCCTCTGTAAATGGATTGAAATCTTTGTTGAGATCCTCTTCTTCAAACGGATTGAAATCTTTGCTGAAATCCGCCTCTTCAAACGGATTAAAATCTTTGTTGGGATTCGCCTCTGCCAATAGAATATTTTGGAAAGGTTCACCTTTGTAAACAGAACATCTTTGCTAGTCTGTATCTGCAAACAGAATATCATGAATAAATATATTTGTTTTCAATAAACACAACTGTAATTTTTTCTAGATCTATTTCTCAAAGATCTATTCTCGCTCGTTGTAGGATTTTCTCCTCTGTGATTTTTGTTCATTTCTTGTTGGACCTTCCTCTTTGATATCTTTATTCTTTCTTAGCTGGATTTTTTCTCTGAAATCTCTGCTCATTCTTGCTTGAATCTTCTCTTCCAAACTTTAAATTGATCTTCGCATTTCCTTGATTAAATCTGCAAATTCATGGCAAAGTATGCAAAAATGCTTTGAATGTATGAATTAGCATGCTCCTTCTTATGGATGCCTAACTATATGATGCATGAATGTTGTCAATTGATGACCATTTGGGCAAACTTTCATCTGCTGGGGAGCTCCAAATTTCTTCTCTTCGTCTGTCATTGAAACTTCTTCTACTAACAGCGTAACCCATCTCACATTCAGGTTCAATCTTCAGGATCTCTACATCTTTTGCTCTATAGTGCTTTTTCAGGTTTTCACTTTAGATTTTCCTTTTTCCTTTCTTTTTCTTCTTCTCAAGGCGCCCTTTCGGGTTTTCACCTTGGTTTTTTCTCTTTTTTTCTTTTCTTTCTTTTTTTTTGCAACAATGTTTTTTTATTCATTCTGATGGAGCTTCCCTTGCCTTCGTGGATCAAGCACATAAACCTCATTTTTTGCCGTATTTCACCATGTATTTCTCACAATTTGAATACTGGGGATCACTGTTTTCTTGGAAAGCCGCTCATGCTATATCTTCATCCAGCTTCTTTAACAAAATTATTTCCCATAACTCTAAAAGAGATCATGATTCACTGTTGTTCTAGCTTGCAAACTTTATTTACCGTCATGTGACGTTCTATAAGGTTATTTTTTTGCAACATTGCCCCACTCTGGCTTGACTTTGACTACAATCTTTGCCCACATTCGCTTTGTTTCCTTACTTTTGATTAACAAAACCCCCCAACGGATTGATCTGACTGCATCTTTGCTCCCAAAAGATGGCTCATGCTCTCTCTCTTTTTGCCCCATAATCACTTGTGTCATTTCTTGCAGCTTTTGTTTGAATGTTTCTGGCACTCGGAATCATGTCTTTTCATCGTCATACTTTCCATCATTAAACAAGTATTGAGGTCACCCCATGTTCTGCCTGCACTTAAAGGATTAGTACATCATAATAATACCCACGAAATCCTTTGCTTTTCTAATCAATTTATCTGCAAGATGCTCGTTGAAAAGATAAGCGAATGGCTCAAAATATTATTTTACTAGATTTGAGAAATTGGAATAATTTGAGAAATTAGTCCCTTAAATATCAAGTGCAACAGAGCCTATGAATCAAACTGCAAAGATCAACTCCAATGTGACACATTCTAAGTTATTAAGCTTCTGAGAGAAACATTTCCCTTATACCTAATTCTATCCCATTTGAGGTGGCACTCTTTATCTCACTAGCTCACAATACCCAATCATTCCCTCTTTTCTGATCTCAATCAAACATTAGAAGTCTGGAAGTCCTTAAAGAAAGGTTAACCCTGATTAGCAGGGTGTATTCTAAAGACAAACTCGTCAAATTGGTCTTTTAAGGCTTGTAATGTAGGCTATGGTTCACGGCTGCCAAATAAAGAATATATAGGCTCAAATAAATACTTAAGGGTGATGAAACCAAGGATCATTTTTTCAAGTGAAATATCATTTTTGCAATGATCTGAAAAAGTTTAGATGAAATGCTCTTTTTTGTATATCACTCTAGACTGTCCATTTCTGAGTTTTCACCCTAGAGTTCATTTCTTTTCCTTGAAATCAATCTTCCACTACTCATTTGGATAAAGACTTGCTTGGATGGAAAATCTCACATATATGTATTACTTTACTTTTGCACCTTTTATCTTGAGTGCTTTCTTTGCTTCAACTTGATTCAGTTGACTTTTTTTAACACAAACTTCCATTGTTTTTCTTTTTCTTTTTCTTCTGCTTCTTCTTTTTTTTTACTGAATTCAGAGCATTCTTTTTCATTCATCATGTCTTTCTGACTTTGTGCTTGATATATTCACTTTTGTTTCTTTTGCCCCTGATCCACAAGGCATTACTATCATAGCATGATCATAACCGAACATTTTCACTTGCAAACAAAATTTCATCCTCTTTGCCCCCAGTGTAGGGGTGATCCTTGGTTTGGGTTGAATCAAAAGAAAAATCATCAGGCTCAAAGGGGACAACAAACGATATTTTCTTATTTTCTTTCTTTGTGAAGGGAGATGAAGGAATGCCAAATGTCCTCCCATACTTGGATATCTTCGAAGAAAAGCCGTCTTCAGGTGAAAGATGTTTTGGGTTATCACTTCATTCAATAACCTTAGCCAACAATGCTTGAGAGGCAATTCACTCGGAATTTGTATTTGGGATTTTCCCGTGATTCTTGAACACTCATTAATGTCTTCCCATTGGCCTAAATAAAATCGAAGTGAGTCACATTTTGAAGTTGATCTCTGAATTTGATTCAAGGTCACTCTTACAATTAATATCCAGGGACCTATGAAAAATGTTAGTGAAAATATATACATATATGTATGGGAGAACAAAATCTAACCCATAACAAAGAATGAATGAAGTATTAAAAGAATCAAAGAATGCAAAATGTTTGACATTTGAGAAACATATATTGGAAGCAAGCATCATAAACAAATAAATTGAAATAGTCTCCCTTACAAAGGACCCCCAATGCTCGCGGGCAAAAGCTATAGGGATGATTCAGGGTATTACTCAGCAACGATCCTAAAATTGCAGACAAACCTCCCGTAGTTCACTATTGACCATTAATCAAGGAAGACTTGAGTTCACTTTGGTCACACCGCTTCTACTGTCAATTCTTTATTTTCATTCACCATTACAAATACATGTCCATTCTTGTTCATGCTTTGATGCTCTCATTCTTCTTGATAGATTTTTTAATTCTCTAGTGATCAAATTCCTCAATGTCGCTCCACTGATCTCTTGCCATATTAAGTTTGTCCCACTTCTATTATTTAGGGCGAACAAATACTCCAAGCCCTTGAACATTTTAAGTCCTTGAACTTTCATAATGTTCATCTTCAGTTTTATAAAGCTATCATAATTCCACAACAAAACTTGCTAAGTCCCCTGAACTGGCTGATATATCAACTGAAGATAATTGCCCCATACTCAGTCATATCCTCCCTATGAGTGATCGAACATTTGCAACCATGGTCTTACATTTTGAAATCATATATGAAGCAACACAAGAGAATCTTTGGGCTGAAAGTAACGAAATTGATTTCATATACTACTTCAGAGATAATTCTTGCAAACTGTGCCCCCTAGACATGAACGGAACAGACTTCAAAACTCCAGAAAATCTTGGAAGCATTCATTATGGATCTCTGACTAACCAACTTCTTGATTTATTCTACTAAGAGCCTACACTTCTTGGTAGCACATCCTGATGCCCCATATGAAACTTGCAAATATTACCATGGCCATAACTACGACAGATGGGCTTGAGATCTTCTTCACCAGCCTGGGGTAAGATAAGTCTGAAATGAGCAGTCTAAAATTTGCATTTGTCTGAGGGATCTTTCATGATAGACCCGGTGAGTCAGTTATCTTATTTTTTCTTATAACCTCAGGGAGTCCGATCATTGCATTCATTCATTTCTTTCCTTCTTCTCACTTGACATTTCAGCACTTGATTTCTTAGCAATCCAATTGTATCTTCTTCAATCAGGGAACTAGTTTTAAATTAACCCTATTAGTAGCTGATCTTCAGTGTCAACTTTTAATATTTCTTGGTTCAGAAAGCTTTGAATTTGCAGGTTGAGATGTACCAATCTTCGATGTCTCAATCATAACTCACAATAATCTTGATATTGTAACAACTGAATTAATGGGGCTCTGATAGTTCTTCATGATACTACGAAATTTCAAGCAACTTGAAATGTATCTTTCAATAAAAACATAAATGAGATTCAGTTTAGATTTGGACTTTCCATTGACAGGAGCATCTTGAGCATCTGATCTTGGAGTATTCTTTAGTACAGCAAATATTGCAGAAAAAATATCAAAATATTACTCTGACTCTAATAAACCCCAAACTGCAATGAGCTATTCACAAAAGTTTGTCACAGCTTCTATCATTTCCTTTTTTTTCGGAACATAAATACTCAATCTTGATGAGACCAAAAACTTTAGTGGGGCTATTATCAGAAAGTGATTTTGAATAGAGCGAAGCCACAAATCTGAACCTGACATTGGATAGGAATATTTGTCTTCTTTTTCTGACTGATCTCTCATGTCTTTTTGTCTTGTAACTGTATTATGCTCTTTTTGCAATCAATTCCCTTGTGAGTAAGCTTCAATTTCCAACTGACCCTAGCATTCATCGTTTTAGGAATGACTATTATGCCCCTCATCTCTCTTGGGATCATTATGTCTTCTGAATATCACTGAACCATCGATCGGCAAGACTTTTTGGTTAAACTCCATAATTTGAATTCGTTTAGTCTTTCTATGTCTTTCCACTGAGCTTTCTTCATTTTAGTATTTTTAAGATCCACCGGTAACTCTAAGTCAAGCATTCCACTATTCTCATCATGGTCCAAACTCAGATCTTCAGGATTCTTTACAAATACCCCCAGCTATATTGATCTGGACTTGCTCATCCCTTTATAGCTTTTATTTCCATCTCTCTCTTTTTTTCTTTTTTTGACTTATTTTTTCTCTTTTTGACTCTTTCTTTTTTTGCTCTCTTTTTTTGCATGAAGAGTCCTTTCAGACTGAACCCTTATGTGAGATAAATTTCTATCTTGATCACTCTTGTTGGCGCTTCGTCTGGCATATTTCCTTCTTCAACTAATCTGACTCCAAGCAACGTGGTAGCTCATATTTCCATCTTTCTAAATTGGTCAGCCTTTTCCTTCATTCAATCCAAATGGTCCTCATCAGCCTTTGTAACTGTTCAACCTTAATAAATTTGTTGCCCATGCTTTTTGAACAGGAATTTTAACTAATGCAATGTTACTTTTTTAAACAAGATACAATATTTTAATCAAAATGTAATACTTTAAACAAAAGTGCAATATTTTTATTTTACATAATATTTTAAATGTTGTAATGCATGAATCCACTAGGTATCGGTTTCAAGAACTAGTAATTAGAACAACACTCATCTAACTGAAAGGTCGAATACAGAGCAAAGGCAATATGTTCACTAGCTCCAGCTCCTTTGGTTGATCATTTTGTTTAGCCTCTGAATCATCATCTGTATTGGCTTGGTGTCAACATCAGAATGTTGTTGCAAGTTCATGACTTCATTGAACAAAATCTGCACATGCAAGACGACTTCCTGCACTCGGCTCTTAAAGTTAATCATTTCACCACTCAGTTTCTGGATAACCTGGATTACTGTTTTGGTTTGATTTTCAGTATTCTGTACCCTATTGTTGTACCTCTTACGAACTGTCGAGCCGATCTTTCAATTGTTGTATTGCGTTTTCTTAATTCGGCCACTTTTCTTCAGCTCCTCATTTTATTATAAATCATCATTTCCTTAATTATGGTATCCTTCAGTAACTTTCATCACTTGTGAAACTTGGATCTCTGAGTTCAAAGCTTTCTATTCTTTCTTAGGTTTAGAAACAATCATTGAATGCCCTTTCAATTTGTTCGTCTCGAATACCCACCCATTTTATTCGTCCTCTATCCATCCTCTAATTATCACCATTTTTCCATATACTGCGTCTTGTTTATCTATGTAACTACCTCTGACCTTATCTTGAACCCTGAACTGTTGTTGAGTCTTGTAAAACTTGTACTTTGACCACTGGAGCAATGTAGCAAAACCTCATATTTCTCTATTGTTGACGTTACATGTATCTTTCAAAGAGCGAATAATTATACCGGGCTTCATAAACAAGTTACAGCCCTAAACAACTATTGATCCATTTGACTGTCTGACAGCAATACTATAATTCATAAATTTTATTGAAAATGACTCTTCGTATTCCCATCTTTTGATTCTCAAATTAAACTTAGTTCTGGAGGAATTTCACTATGTTCAAAAATTTCTGATACAACATTGTAATACTATAACCCATAAATCTTTCTGAAAATGACTCTTCATATTCCTCATCCTATAGTTCTCAAACCGAAGTGGTTTTGGCAAAACTTCATCTTGCTCAGAAATTTCCGGTACAACCTTGCATTGATGAAACCTAATCTCCATGGATATTATCTTCGTACTTGTATTGAGCCTTCTCAAATTGAATCCATAATGACATATTATCCCACACTTGTCTATCAGACCCTTCAGCTCTTATGGACACTGCCTACTCGACTAATTATCGAACCGATACCTCTCATGAATGCAATGTAACATATAACAGAACACCGAAAAACAAAACAAAACAAAAAATGTGTTAGTATGATGAAGTAATACTGTAAGCAAAAATAATTATGACATGAAAAACAATTTATATTGTGTAAAATTAACTAGAGAACAATTTATTTTGCACACAAGAATAACCAGAGAAATAAATTTAAATCAGCAACACCCTGTCCTAGGTCCCTGTCTGGCTCTAGTGGGGTAGGCTTCTATTACAGCATGTGGGCTTCGGTCTAGACTTTGGATACCCGAATTGTCGTTACTGAACTAGTAAGACATCGATTCGAGAGTATACAGCCCCTTATAGCGGAGGCGTAACCTCACAGTATATAAGGTTGGTATACCGGAAGGAGGACAAGATTCGATCACGGAGCTGAATAACTCACGTAAGAGCATGCCTCACTCTCACTTAAAGGTGAAAAGCTCGGGTATAAGGTTTATGCATGAATGACAATTTATATCACACAAGAAAAAGCTACCTACATTTTTCCAGAAAAATCATCCAATAATTGTGGAAAAATTAATTCAAATTACTGTCCAAAATGCCACGTAAAATTAATTAGGCCCGACTCTCGGTTTTTATTAAAATCTTTAGTGGAGTCGCCAAGCTGTCGCGACCATTTTTTTTGAAAATTGGGACATGTAAAAATAGCCTGACGATCAATCTTTTAGAAAATTAGGGTTTTCTGGCCATTTTTAATTTAATCTTGAAAATTTTGGGTTTTTCATATTAAATCAATTTTTCCTTTATTTATCCTTGAAAAACACTTTGAAGTCGCCACCGATCACTTCGAGGTAGACTGGACATCAGAAAAACAAACTAGAGATTCTTATCTTAAAAAGTGGGTTCGGCAGTCGGTTACGTGTAAGGAATGATTAGCACCCCTACGAACGCTCTTTATCGGTACCTTTAATTTTATATGGCATTTTGGCATTTCGAATAATAATTTGAATTTAATTTATCTCATAATTATTAACTGAATTTAAATTCTGAATACAAGATTAAAAACATCCTGTTAAATGGCACCCATATTTAAAGAAATCCATGTGATAACACCCCATTGTAAACAATGGAACACCATCTATATTTGGATTCTAAAATCATATTTAATATACTTTTAATATCTACAATTATCTACCCTATTTAATTATTAAACCCTAATTAAAGAAACCTAAACTAAAGGCTCTATTAATTAATATCTAAGTGCATTTAATTATCTAACAAAATATACTATATGCTAATTTTAAAACATGCAAGCAAACATATAAATTAATTACATTTAAATAAAAAATAAATTAGTGACTAATTTAAAAACAAATGAAACAAAAAGCTAGCTTTTATTACAATGGGGACAGAATTGAAACAAGTACAAACCAAGTGCCCAATTACAAAGCTCGTGTGACCAAATTGAAACAATTCAAACTGGAGGGAACAATTAAAGGAAACCTAGGGTTTTGGCATGGTGTTCATCGTTCTCAAAGATGAACATCATGAACCCCTTAAAGCCCGGCCACCTTCCGCCTTGACCGCCTCCTTCAGATCTTCCACCACCTTATTTCGGCATTGCTCAGCCGTTCGTCGGCCACCACAAGTGAACGCCGGCCATCGTCTCACTT
The DNA here is from genome assembly GCA_019671005.1 of Hibiscus mutabilis. NCBI lineage: Eukaryota > Viridiplantae > Streptophyta > Magnoliopsida > Malvales > Malvaceae > Hibiscus > Hibiscus mutabilis. The sequence goes on along the minus strand of CM033722.1, from coordinate 61,500,890 downwards.
CTGCCGGCCGCCGCAAGGCAATTTCTGGCCACCGTAAGGCGATTTTTGGCCTCTGCCGTCGTTCGAACCCAAAACCCTAAAAAAACCTATTTTCACCGAAAATCTCTAGATTTATCTAGATCCAACTGGATCTTCCCTTTCTATGCTGTCCTAAGTCTACTCTACCCACCTTCAATCTCATTTTCAACTACGTCGTCACTCGACAAACTTCGGCCACCGTCAGAAATAAGTCCCGGTCCCTTTATATATATTTTTAATATTGTTATCGGGCTAAATTGACATGATTAGTGTTTTTTTGCAGGTAACAAAAGACTGGAGGAAAAATTACCTCCGTTATGGTGGCTGGAGCAATGCTTCGGCTGCTGGTGACGTCTCGACCTCCGGCTCAATTTTCGGTGACCTTCCAACTTCTGGCCTTTAGTTCCCGACGACCAATGGCTTTCCCGGCAACGGTTCCAGTTCCCAGGGTCATATTCTCTCTCCCTAATTATTATTATTATTTAATAGTTTATTTATGACTGTCATTATTGTACTGACACACTCTCTCTGTATTTATAGGGTCTGACGAATGTGATGTCAGCGGAGCTAGCTGGTGACAACTAGGATAGAGGAAAACCATGATCCTTGTGAAGCAAAGATGAGCCAATCCGGGAATGGCACGTGACATAAATGGGCGGGAAAAATAGCTGACGTAGGGAATTTGTGTTTGTTTGGTGGGTTGTAACCGAAAATGGGCGGGAATTATTGTAAATTGGGCATGGTTTGGGCTTTTGGTGTTTTGTGTGTAATTTGGACATTTATGGACTGTTTGGATTTTTATGGACTATTTATTTATTTGGGCTATAACACTATATTTATATTTATTATTTATTTATTAGCCCGGTCAAAATTCGGGTATAACAATTTTTTAAATTGATTAAGGTTGGTATTTGATCCAATTATTTAAAAAAATTAAAAAAATATATTATATACATGGAAAATAATTTAATTAATATTTTATTTTAAATAATTTACTTTCATCTCTTAGTTATAAATTAGTGAAATTATAAACCGTTAAAATGAGTATAATTAATCAGCAAATTTCATCTATGTCGGTTAATGTTTATTGATTATCTTTAATCTTTTTACATTTAATCAGCGAAATTTTAATAATTCTCTCTCTATATATAAGATAGGATCCTTTTATACTATGTAAAACTTGAAAGTTTTACACATTTTTTGGACCGTTAGATGAAGGTAAATGAATGGATGAGATTAACAATAGAAAATGTGAAGATAATCACTTGAAAAAAAAGAAAATAATCTTAGTCATTTATTATCATCATTCAACGGTCTAAAAAAGTGTAAAATTAATTGAGTTTTACACAATGTTAGTGGATCCTAACCCTATATATATATTAAGGAGTTAATCTCATCCATCCATTTCACTCATCAAATGGCTATGAATTAGTGTAAAATTTAGTTTTACACAGTGTAAGTGGATCCTAACCCTATATATATAGTTTGAATGTAGTAAATCATGTATGAGGCAACTTTAAATCTTTTTATAGTTTAAGCTTCAATATATGTGAACCGTGTTTTGATTTCTTTTAAGGTTTGAAAACTAAATCAGAACATTTTAAAGTTTAGGTACCAATATAAGTTATGAGCCATAGTTTAAGGGCGTATGGATGAATTCACCATTTTTCTTCAAAAAAATCAAAACATGCAAACGGGCTAGGCCGTTCCAAGTATTGAAACAGCTCAATTTATATATAAACCCAATAAACTTCATGGGCCCAACTTAATCAAACTAATAGAAATCTGTATAAACAATAAATTTCATATGAAAATTTTTTACTTTTAATTAGTGATGTCTAATATATTGAATATTAATAATTTATACTGTTAAAAAAATATTAATAATTGATATACGAAAAATATTAAACTGAATCATGGGCTGGCAGGGATTTGGTAAATCATTACTTTAGTCCCTATTTTTATTAAATTGGCTTAATGGTGTCAGAAGCCCTATCAAAGCAATTATATTTTCTGTATCCAATTAAGCTCTTGTAATCCAAAATTTTATTAATTTACCCTTTTGACCAACGTTGAATGTTAAATCTAACATTTTTTTATCAACCGGTACCACATATTGCATCATAGTGTTTTCACATGGATGACATTTCTAGAAATTATTGAATTTTTAACATTTTATTATTTTAATAACTTTTCTTAGAAATTTTCAATTTTCTTTAAAAATATGCTAATGACACAAGTCAGAACCACAATATATTACGTAACTGTAATATCTCATAAGATATTATTAAGATTTAATGATTAAAATTGGATTAATAACTTAATTAATTCAATATTTTAGATCAGAACTTAATTTTTTTTCTTTGGAAAATATAATTTATTATTAGAAGAATTCCTAAAAAAATACAAAAAACATATGACATCCATTTTCGCCACAACAACAAGCCAACTAAAGGTGAGCTAGTCAAGTGCATGGAGGAATGAGTTCCACATCAGCCCGTGCATTGGTTTACGTAAGTCAATGTTGCTAAACATCCCATAATTAGTAAGAGTTTCCAGATATCAGTTTGGTTCATAAAACCCTAGACATCTGCTTTCTACAATTCCTCACGTGCCTCTGCTATTAATCTTGGTGGCTGCAATCCCTCCTTTTTATCCTCTTATTGGCTACTTGCATCTCGAGGATTGTAAAAACCCTAATTTATTATATACGATGAGTTATGTGCTTACGTATTATTCGATTAATATATTATTACAAGGTAAATTTGCTTCATTTGTCACTTAATTTGGTATCGCTTTTTATATTATCATATAAGACACAGACTTTTAATTTTATCAGATTACATCATCAAACTTTGATTATTAACAAATTAGATTACTCAATTATTGAGTCACGTCATCATTGATCATCGTTAACATAAGATAAGAAACAAAGTTCAAGTATCATCTCCAACAAAATCAAGTTTAGATATCAAGAGAAAGAAAATGATATAGTTTAGGGGTCAATTTATCATTTAAATTAATCTAGAAAATAAGTCATGTATATATGTTGAGTCAATTTTTTACATTTAAAATATTGAACGAGAATTAGCCTAAGTGACGTAAATTTGTTAATAATAGATGTTCAATGATATAATTTGATGAAAATAGAGATTTGTGACTTGTATGAAAATTACTTTTAAGTTCAACGACCCAAAATGTATATTACCCATTATTAAAATTGTCTAAAACATAAATTATAAAGCTCAAAATTTTATGTAAGTTTTGATTCCATGTATAATGTGATACATGAATTTTGATTCAGTGTAACAGTATGCATGAAATTTAGTTTTGATTCAACTTCCTTCAATATTAATTCTATTAGAGTACAAGATAGTACGTGTCCGGTTTTAAATCAGGATAAACTCACACACATACATACATACATACATACATACATACATACTAAGTTTATTGAACCCGAGTCACCTAGGTTCATGGACAAAGCCAGGATTGAACATTCACATGGGCCAAAATTATTGAATTTAAAGATGCAAGGGTTTATTAAGTATTTAAAACTCAAAATTCATGGGGCAAGGCCTAATTTGCCTAATATTTAAACTTATAAGTACTTAAATTGATATTAGACCAAATAATTTGATAATACGAGCTCATTCTTCTTTAGTTCAATCCCTACTTGATTATATATTTAATAAACTCTTGTATTTTTTTAATTTGAATATTTATTTTTACATAGACCAAATTGTAATTAAACTAAAATCTATCGAATATTTTAATTTTATAACAAGGCTCGCGCCCCTTAAGCCCCAAAGAAGCTTCGCCCCTGCCAAGGTGAAACACACCACCTTTTACCATTAGGACCCTTGACTAATATTTATTTAGTTTTTTATTTATATTAAAAATAGTTTTTTATTTGGTCTTGAAGGGATATGCATTGGTTTAGCAATCAATCCAAAGACCATTCTACACATATCTCATTGTGTTCTTAAAATTAGGCTTAATCGAGGCGATTAACTAAATTAAGCCACGTTAATCCTCATAACACCACAGAATAAACAAAGGATTAAGGATATTTTATTCATAATTTTTAAGAGTTTTGGTTCTAATCCTCCTTAAAGACCATCAAAGTATTTATTTTTGACTGAAGGATCTAAAAATGCCTTACAAAAATAATTGAGATCTTATAAATAACAATAAATAAATTAAGTCTTTCTTATACGTCGACCAACATTGATGGTTAATTATATAAACGAGTCAATCAAATGCCAACACGTGACAAGTTGTTTTTTTTTAACTATTTGACATTGCACGTGCATCTTGCATATACAATTGTTCGAACCCATATCTCTTAATATGAACATTAACATCTTTTTCACTGGAGTCACTTGTTGGATTCGAATACTATCAGTATTATCAGCGTTAGATTGTTAAGAAAATATTATCAACGTTAAGTTAGATTTTATGAAGACTAGATAATCTCATGATAATTGTCTCGTTGATTTAGTTTTTAAGCACCACATTTAAATGTACGAGAGACAATTCTCGAGATTAAAATTGAATACAAACATTTCAGAAGGGCAATACTAATAGTTGGGTGTGTCTTAAAAAAAAAATTTAAAAATAAATTAAAAGGACTTAGTGTCTGATCCCGCTAGACTAACTGATTATTAGTCAAGTAATGTATTATTTTAAGTAATCTTCAACATTGGTTTAATGGCTTCTAAAGGCGAAACAGGTATGTCCTAGTAGTACATGATGAATACAAGTCAAATACATTATCATATTAGATGTCGTCGTTCAAACCCTTTTCAAGGAACAATATCTTGGCAAAACCTCCATTGTGTCACTCCCACAACCGCTTGATAATTCATAGAGATTTGGGACTTCCTTTTACCAGAAATCATTGTCTTGAAATCAACATTTTGGGGGGATCTAATGGACTATATCGGATCCAATGAAACCGAATGTTCCTGAACCATCACCATGGTCTATACATACATATATGCATGCATACATACATACATACATCTTTATGGTATATATGTACTTGGGAACTTGAACCAATAAAGGGAATGGAAATGCTCATGAAATTCATCAAAGTTTGATACTACCAAAGCTCATTTCTCATTGGCCTTTTAGATCTGCTTCTGGTTCAAATATTCATTACAAAAAGCTCCCTATACGCAGCTCTGCTTATCTTGATCTGCATTTCTAATAATGAAGGTAAGTTTCTTACACTTCGTTTCTGTTATTACTGGAGATCTTTCAATCTAGATATGTTGACAATGTTTGGTTGCAGTTCTTTGGTTGGATGCAAAATAAACTCAATGGGAGACAAGGATGCTCTAAATCAAATGCAGTTTCTGCTACTTGTAAGCATTTCCTTCTGACTTTTCTTTTATCTGGTTTTAAGAGTGTTGGTGTGCCTCGGCTCTGCTGAGAGCCCTACAGGGTCACGGGAAAAGGGGTACATTATACGAGTTTGGTAACGTCCTCGTTCGGGTTTTGTCTCTCGACTCTGACGTGATTCTTTTTCCCTTGCAGATCATATGAAGCAAGAGCCTAGAGAAGAGTTCAGTGATTGGCCTAATGGATTGTTAGCAATAGGAACATTTGGTAACAATGAATTTAAAGGAAACCCTCAGTCCCAAGCAACCGTTCAACGGGAACCTTTCGATGTTCGGGACCAGGAACTGTCTTCATCCGATGATTTACAAGAGTTTACGATCGAGGAAGTAAGTAAACTACAGAAGGAACTAACCAAACTCTTGTCCCGAAAATCAAACTCCGACTCGAAAAAGGATGTAGCAAGTTTACCATTGGATAGGTTCCTTAATTGTCCATGGAGCTTGGAAGTTGACAGGAGGTTTAGTAATGCGGTCTGCAGTGATTCAGGGGATCGATTGGAGGAAGACATCGATCAAACCATTAGTGTTATCCTCGGCAGATGCAAAGACATACGCCATGAAAATAACAAGAAGAAAGCCATTGGTAAGAAATCGATTTCTTTCCTTTTGAAGAAGATGTTTGTTTGTTCAAGTGGATTTTCACCCGCACCGAACTTGAGAGATACACTACACGAATCAAGAATGGAGAAGGTAAAAACAATTAAGACCAAACATTGTTTTTGTCTGAATAATGATTGAGACTGATTGATTGATTTCTTTTGCTATAGCTTTTGAGGGTAATGCTTCACAAGAAGATTTACAATCAAAACCAGAACCGAGCATCGTCGACGAAGAAATACTTGGAGGACAAGCAATCACCCAAAAAGCAAAAGAATCCAGATGAAACACAGGAGAGAAAGAGTGAAGATGGAGGTAAATGGGTAAAGACAGATTCTGAATGTAAGTTCCATGTTAGTTTTTGATATATACATAGACATATACATAGACATACAAACACACATATTCATCACTTGGTTTTTGATATTGCAGATATTGTTCTAGAGATATAAACTGGAATTTGATGAATAAACTCTATATGTGGGGGATCAAAATTATTACAGGACAAAGGAAGGAAAAGGTGTATGATTTCAGACAAGAATCTCTGTGTTTGTACTAGTTGTGCTGGTTTTTTTTTTTTTTACATGATTGTGACTGTGGAGGCAGTGCAAAACATGTTTTGTGAGATATCTGGAATGGTGGGTGTCTGTATTAACACTGGCACAGCTAGACTTTCAATTTTTTTTTAGTTAAGTTCACCTTGTGTAAGATGAATTTAGGTGAATAATTGATTGACAAGAGATTATTGAGATGTGGTCCTGTGGAATTGGATCACTTTGATTGTACAAACAATGTTGCTTTGAGCTCCAATAGAAATCAAGTTCAAATCAGACCATTTTGTATGAAATGTTTGGAAAACTTTATCAAATTCATGATTTAGACAGAAGAAACGAACAAAACAGAGATAATAAACTCTGTATTTAAAGCAGAGGGGAGAATCTCACTAAGGATTCATTATCTTCATCATCTTTTTATTTCTTTTTCCTATAATTCTCTATTATTAATTGTAGTTTTCCATCTAAATTAAAATAAATGAATTATTCGAAACGCTTCTCTCGACTTACATCATTTCACTTTTACCATTAACATGATAACTTTATTGAACATTGATATTGATCAATAATCAGATGTTCGTTCAACGGTATATGAAGTAATATATATTCATACACGACAAATTCAACATTATTTCTTTTATTTTATCAGCGATTTTTTTATTTAACGTTTTAATAATCGTTTGAGAAGCATTTCCAAACACAGTCAATTATATCGAAACAGCCATACGTAGGGCAGTAGAAAACACATAAATCTTAAGGGTACCCCAGAGTTGCTTGGTGTTAACAAACCGACAGCACTGACTTCAGTCATTTTCTTCTTGCTTGCTTAATCTAAGCGACGCCTTAAATAAATTAATTCACTAATTCACAATGATTAATAAAAATTGATCTTAAATTAAACCCAGAAAGTCAAACATCTAAGGGTCAGGATTAAATCCTCCTCATCTCTGTACCTTCCATTCCCACCGCACCTAATGAAAAAAAAAATCTATTTTACAACAGTTTACTTGCTCCTTTAGCTTTACTAGAAGAACAAAAAATTTCCCTTTCCTTTGCAAATCAGCAGATCCAACCCAAGTCTCCATCTTTTCTCATTTTTTGTTATCAAAGTTACAGTTTTTAATTTACTGGCAATGTTGAAGCTTATAAATTCATTTTTCTTTCTACCCCTTTTGTGCTTTTGCTTTGTTTCCATCACTGAAGCTTCAGTCCATGAATACAATGGTGTGAAATTCGTCAGTAAAGGCAATGCATTCGTCGTCCATGGCGGCAGCGAAGGCATTTACTCTTCTTTGGCTGACCCCCAAAATTTAACTTCCACTATCGGTGATTCTTACATCCGGTGAGTTCTTCACTTTTCCCTTTTTGTTTGTAAGTTTCTGCTGATTTTAGCTTTTAGAGCTCTTGGTTTTGTTGATAGTTTCGGTGGTTCTTTGTTTGAATTGTGTGGGATTTGAGAACTTTTAGGATCTGAGACTGAATTAGGATTGTTAAAGTTTGTGTTTTTGAAATGAAACAAAATCGAAAGATTGAATCTTTTAGTACCCAGAAAACAAAAGGTCAAATTTTGTTCAAAACGAGAATTCTTGCTGAATATGAACTTGTTATGTGTTGTTTGCTTGTATTTAGATGTTTGAAGACTGTTAAACGTTGAAGATGTTTCTCGTTTTTTGTTCTTAATATCGAATCAGTTTCGAGAAGGTTACGTTCCGTAGACCGAAAGAATCGGCTAATGTTAGCACGAAGCATATACAAGCGGTTCTTTTCGAGGTGGAAGATAGGGAGACGATTGGGGGTTCAGCTTATGGGGGTCAAAGAGCTGTTTGTTGCACGGCGGATCTTGCGAAACTTGGTGTTTGTTTGGAAGGAGAAGTTATTTATCGCCCTTCCACCGTGACTCCTAACTGGCCCAAAGTGTTCGGCGTTGCTTTTAAGGAAGATGATGAGGTTGCAACATTGAGATATAGGTCTATAAAGGTTACTAAAACCGGGATGTATAACTTGTACTTCATTCACTGTGATGCTAACCTTAAAGATTTGACTGTGGAAGGAAAAACTGTATGGAAAAATCCTACCGGTTATCTACCTGGTAGAATGGCGCCACTGATGAATTTCTATATGTTCATGTCACTTGCTTTTGTGATCCTCGGAATCTTTTGGTTCTCGCAGTATGCAAGATTTTGGAGGGATGTACTTCCTTTGCAGAACTGTATAATCTTAGTGATAACTCTCGGCATGCTTGAGATGACTCTTTGGTATTTCGATTATGCTGAATTCAATGAGAATGGTATCAGGCCTGTTGGCATCACTGTGTGGGCAGTTACCTTCGGTACCATCAAACGTACAGTTTCAAGGATTATTATATTGATGGTTTCCATGGGTTATGGAGTCATGCGGCCTACCCTCGGTGGGCTTACTTCGAAGGTAATCATGCTTGGAGCAACCTTCTTTTTGGCATCTGAAGTTCTTGAATTGGTGGAAAATGCTGGTGCCGTGAGTGATCTTTGGGGAAAGGCGAGACTGTTTTTGGTTCTTCCCGTTGCAATCTTAGATGCCTTCTTCATTCTTTGGATATTTACTTCTCTCTCTGCAACTTTAAATAAACTTCAGGTATGTTTTTTTTTCTTTTACTTTGTCAATGAAGTGCGGTATTCATAAATGCATTTGATTATCGAGATTATCTCATCCTAACACCTCGCAATTAAATCGTTTGAAATTCTATGATGCAAGTTTAACAATGGTATATTGGTGCAACAGGCCAAAAGGATGATGGTAAAGCTGGATATATACAGGAAGTTCACAAATGCATTGGCGGTATCCGTTATCATATCCGTCGGTTGGACATGTTATGAGGTAGTCAAATCCGTTATTTTCAATGCTTTCTTTCTTCTTGTTGTCGAACTTCTTGCTTCTTATAACTTTTGTAACTGTATTTTCAGCTTTATTTCAAGTCGAACGATGTTTACAATGAGCAGTGGCAGAATGCGTGGATCATCCCAGCCTTTTGGCAAGCCTTATCCTTCTCCATGCTATGCGTCATCTGTGTTCTTTGGGCGCCTTCTCAAAATTCGACGCGGTAAGATCTATATATTGTTGAGCTCTAAGCTCTCCCTTTCTGCTATTCCTTGTCTGATGTAGTTTATATATCAAGCATTTTTTGCCTATTCCAGCAACTTGAGATGGCTACATATGCTTGATTACTTGTATATTAATTAGTTTCACAGTTTAGAGGCCTTTGGCTGTGTTTTTAATTTCAGTTTGGAACTCGAAGAACTCTTCGATATCCATCCGCTTTACAAACTCGCTGTTCGGTTCTGATCTTTAACAGGTATGCTCACTCCAATGATGGCAATGAAAATTTTGACAAAGAAGAAACCAATCTGACACTCATAAAACCATCGTCAACGCCTTCAAAAGATTTTAGAAGCATGACAGAGGCTAGACCATTGCAGAGCAGTAACGGAGCATCGACCGGCGATTTAGAAGACAAGACAGAGTGACAAGAAAGAAACCTTTGACACAATAGTATCAACCTGGGTATGGCAAGCCGCTCATTACAACAACAATGTCAGCTGTTTAGATTGTTTATTTGTATTTTTGTTCATCAGTTAGTTAAGTTTTTGATCTGTTATCTTTCACCAATGGAAAAAGACAATATATGATGTGCCTTTTTGTTATATTAATATAGTTTGTGTCATGTTATTCAACAGCCAATCAAATCATGTTACATTAGTTCACCGGCAGGCCTTTCGGATTTTTACCGGTAAGAGCCATCAACGTCTGCTTGAGTTTTCAGAACAGTCAAGGATGCCTAAAAGAATGCTTCTTCATATCATTAATAATGGTAAAAAGCAAACACGCATACAAAATTCTAAATTACAAATACAACAATAAACCATATGAACAAATGGAACAAAATCTAATGTGGTAAAAACCAACGTATAATGCTTGCGGTGCAGAAAGCATTCAGACAACATTTCCACAGGTCGAGGAAGCAATGAGATCAGGTCTCATTTAATCGAATTGGAGAGCTCAGGGCAGCCCCGGGTCCAGCATGCACCATTTTTTGCCCAAATACTCTGCAAAAAATTGAAAGAATGTTCTCCTAGTTTCTACCGAGGCAAAACTCGTCTCATCTTACCTAAGATCACTCCTTTCACTGAGATCTCATCCTCAAGTTCTGGTGGTATACAGGGTATCCCTCGAAGAAATCCAACACGGCAGTTTCCAAGTCTTCGACTGAATACTTGATGTAATTCTCCGGGTGCTTTCCACTCTCTATATGGATCCTGAAACGCCCGAGAAATGACCTATAGGCCGAGATCAACTTCTCGGATATAGAAATCCTTAGTTCCTCCCTCAGTTGAGTATCAGGTATCAACCATGTCGCTTGAGTCCTATGAACCTCCTCGAGCATGGCATTGAAAGTCTTAAACCTTTCTCTCAATGCACTCTTCGATACCCCGGAAGAGAAACGCCCACTCACATGCAACCCTTCGTCTCGCAAACAATACAAAACACTCACCCAAGTGGCTCGCTGATAACTTGTTGCCGCCTGCCTGAACTTCCCCGCCAACTTCCTCAGATAATCATCCCCGATCATTTCCCTCAACCCGGGTGACCCTTTCACCTTTTGAACAATATAATGAACATTATTCATGATAAACAAATGTGCCAAAGAAGCATCTCTATAATGCTTAGACTTCCCCTCTAAATTGAATTGCAAAACAACTATAATCCAAATCAAATGTAAAGCTAAAGGAATTTTCCCTTCCAACTCAGCAAACTCCATATCCGGGGTCGATTGATCACCGGAATACCTCGAACCGGTCAATGGTTTCGACATTATGAGCTCGATTAAAGTCTGCTTATAATCAGATATCAAACTGATGTAATTCATCACATACCTAGTCAAAGGATGGATGGTTCCACCAGGGACAGGCACCCTAGAGGGCTCTCTTAAAATCGCACCTTCAAATTCGGATAGAATCCCTCGAGCAGCCTCGGCTAACCTGGATAAAATCTCAGCAGCCTGAACTCGAATGGAATCTGATGATTTCGAATCGAAAACCGCCTCTATATCAGGCAACAAATCCATCAAAGCATCATGTAAATCGAGTATCTTGAAAAGCTTCTCAGGGGATCTCCTACTGATACTTATGGCTTCAGCGAAGTTAAACAACTGAATTGCTGGCCCTTTAACTGTTTCCATGAAACAAGCATCATCAATGTCCGTTCCGACACACTCGAAGATTTGCTCACATAGTTTCTTCTCGCTGGCAAACAAAATCCGAATGCAAACTTTGGCGGCTCGAATCCAACGTCGGATTTTACTCTCCAAAGCTACCCATTCAAGCCTTTGGATGTCTCCGATACTGAGTTTCTCGATTCCGAGCTTCCTAAAACTCGAGTCAATGGCCGATTTCCGGACGCTGCCGTACACTTGAATGCACTCCCGTAAGTACCCAGACGAGATCATCCGCATCGCAATCGCTTGCAAATCGGAAACCGCTTCGGCCGGGATCAGATCCACTTCCCGGATACTGCTCGTAGATCGGTAAGTGGAGTTATCCGATGATTCACAGTGCTGAAGCTGAAGGAGATCGTTGTGACTGCTATCTTCGTTGCTTACGGCATCGTCTTCTTCGAGCTCGGGGTGAGAAGGCGTTGAAAATGAAGACGACGAGGGATCGAAAAGGGAATCAGTTTCCAAAGCGGCGGAGTGAGTCATGAGGATGTTGCGGAACTCGTCCTCCAGACGAGCCATGGCGATCTGGATCGTGGAGTTGACTTTTGACTGCTCATCGACGGCGGCAGCGGCGGCGGCGTTGGTGTTGTTTGAGATTGATGCGTTTGATAAGGAGCGTTGGATTTCATCGACGGCTTGTAGGTAAAGATCGGCTTCGTGACGATCCGTTTCGAAGATCATTTTCTCTCGCGCTTCCTCCGATGCAGTTGAATCCGTTTCGAAGTACTATTTTTCTTACCCTTTTTACTCATATTATTGTTAGACTTAGGCTCATATTAGTTGCATAATTAGTCATTCATGCATTAATCCTTGTTTCCTTCTATCGTTGAGCTTGATTACATAATTTGGTAGTTTTTGTGGGAAAAGATGTTGTTTTGTGTATATATGCAGGATCACTTGCCAAAGCAAGGCTAGAGCTAGTTGCCAGAGCAATGCATGAAGGATATGTCGAGCCAGTTGCCAGGGCAATACATGAAGGAGACGTCGAGTCAGTTGCCATGGCAATTGTCGACAAGAGCAAAGGTGATATGGTAGTCGAAATTTATGATTAGACAAGTCCAAGATGACGTGGAGCAAAGCTCAAACCCAAAGGAATTTGATTTCCATGCAGAGATTAAAGAAGAATTAAATTCCAAGAAGATAAGAGAAGTTCTAGTAGGAATACAATTATAATAAAGAATTATATTTTTTAAAGATAATTTAATTTCAACTTAACTTCCTGCTCAAAGAAAGACTTTGGCCTAGCCCTATAAATGAGAGGGAAAATTTCGAAAACTCCATAGGGCAAGAGGAGAGAAATTTCAACAAGAGAGCAAGGGGGAGAGAGTTCGATTTCTTCTTCTTCTTCTTTGTTTCCATTAGATTCATGGTTTGGGGATTATTCTTTGTATATCTTTTGAATCAAACCATAAACTAACTTGATTTGTTGGGGTTATTGTGTTTTGTTGTTGTGAAAAACAATTGGATTTTGTTTAGGTAATAAAAGTTTGCACTTTCAATTCAAGGTTTACTCATTCTTGGTTCTTATTCTTGTTTGCGAATGAATTGGGAGAGGATCTCGTAACTTCATCTATTTATCTAATATCGGGAGAGTTAGGTTCAAGAAACGAATGAGTATGGTCTTTATTCAATCTATTGATGGTGAAGATTAATCCAGCTTAGGAATAAGTTAAGGATTTCAACGGCTAAGAGGAGCGCAAGATTAGTTGTTGTTCACCCTTGATTCACGCAGGGATGTATTATCAAGGCATGCACAAGTAGCTAGAGTTTCGACTTAGGGATAAGAAGAAATCATTGAAAAACGCTCTGCCGAACCTTGAAGTTGCTGCCCAGACGCCCAAGTAGTTGCCCAGCTAGTCGCCCAGGCAACCATCGATTAGTTGTCAAGGCAACCCCGCTGTGCAAGTTGCCCTTGCACTCTTTTACCAAGACGATCCAATCGGCTATCACACCTCAACTCATGATAACCTGACCTATTCTCTCTTTTGATTTAATCTATTCTTTTAGTTTATTGCTCTTAGTTTACTCGTTAATTAGAACTCCTATTATCAATTGTGTTTTTACTTTTCACAGTGCAATAACTTAAGCAAAGTGGTCAAAACCAATCCCTGTGGAGACGATACTCGATACTCATATCACCTTATTACTTGCGACATGTATACTTGCACAATTGCGTAGCACTTATCACACGCAACAATTATTTTCTCCGCCGATTCGTAGCAGTTATTATCCTTATTAGGATTTTCCGGCAACTCCATCATTAACTTCTTCCACTATTTAACCCCCCCCCCAAAAAAAAATAAAAACTGCAAAATTTACAAAAAAAAGGAGCAAAATCTGAAGAAAAAGAATCCTTTTTGAAATAAAGCTCGGAAATTTTTTGGTTTTCTTCTGTAAAAATGAAGGAAAAGTCAGTGTCTTTGGCAGTGGCGGAGATGGGGCGGAGAGAAAGGGAACAGGAGAGAGAGTTAATAATGAGATGTAAAGTGGGTGGTGGTCTTGTAAGGCTGCTGATGGGATTTTTGTCTGAACCTGAAATTTTGAGAGAGGGAAGAAGAAGTGTGTCTATTTTCTGGAATTTCCTTTTTCATGGATTTATTATTTTGTTGGACTCAATTTTGACTATTTCTTTTTAGATAAATTTATAGTTTTGGTCCTTCAAGATGTCTAAATTCAGATTTAAGATTGCTACTTTGATAATATCATTATTTAGTCTAGATAATTAGCACTATTTCGATTAAAATGTTGATTTTACTATTTGAACTTTATAGTTCAATTAACATTATTATTATTACAGCAACATGAACATTGTGAGTTCAAAAGTGTTTAAGCGTGTAATATAGTTTTTCCCCTCAAAACGACATTTTAGTTTGTTACATTGATATTTGATATTGGTTTTTTTGTGTTGGAGCGAGTATCTTAAAAAATATATCAACATTCTAATTGAAATAGTTAATTAGCTGGAGAAATCAGTGACATAGAATAATTAAATTATTTCAAATTAAAGTATAGGGACTAAATCACTAATTTAATTATAGTAAAAGGATAAAAAATTCCATGTAAATTTTCTTCGCAATATTTGTCGTCGCTTTCCCAATTTAATGTACCCAATATGACATTTTTTTTGGAAGGTACCCAATAGGACTTTTCTGAGCCTTCTTTGTAAGATTTTAATGGTCCAAGGTCCATCTAACATTCCCCAGGCCCAGACTAGGCTTGTTCTCTTCTTTCAAAATTATTTTTTTTTTTATTTTTGAATGATTAATTACGTCATACATCTCTAAATTATGTCTAAATTTTAAAATATTTTATTTAATTGATTAAAATATTTATATGTTAGGATCAACGGGGTTGGTTCAAGTGGTAAACAGCTCAGTATTGCTTAAGTATGTCTCTAGTTTGAGGTTTTTTATATATAAAAAATCTCCACTGAAAAAATTTACCCACTAAAACTAAGTGCGCGACGCGGGTTATCCGGATTAACTAAAAAAAAGTTCAGTAAAATCGGGAGGACAACCAAAAAATTTAAATATTAGGCTTTATGTTAGTCTAGTAATCTATTTGAGCATTAAATGTCAATTTGGATGTGGAGTGCACAAATTGCATTGACAGTTTGAATATAATGTGTAAGAAACAAACAATGTTATTAAAATTTAACATGGCTATTTCTTTATAAAGCAAAAAACATATCTTATTCAAGTTGTTCATAGGTGTTTGATGTTTAGAATATAAACATGTTTTATGTTTTGTATTATATCTAAATCTAGCATTTAAAGTCTAGTTTGTGGCTAATGGACCGAGGGATGCTAGAAGGCATTATACCTATGAAAATTTCAAATTTCTTTGTATATTAGATTTTTTTTGTATTTTATATTGATTATCTAATTTAGTATCTCTAATATTTTAAATTTTTTTATATAATTTTACTATGTATAAAAATCTGTACCCCTAACATAAAATCTTACATTCATCTTCGAACATTACCAAGACGATATTAACAGCAAGAAGTCAAAATGTGTTGATGTTTATGATCAATTTAAAAGCTAAACCATAATTCTTAGAACATATGATATAAGTAACTCGTTCTGAAACATTACTTAAAAATTACATATTTCACAAATATTATTATTATTATTATTTAATAATTTCTAATTAAAAGAGGGAGAAAGAAAATTTTATTCCTACCGAATCTTGAACTTATAACTTAAGAAAAAGAGAGAATATCAGCTGAGAACTTTAAACACATACTTTAGATATTGTTGACATATTTCACAAATATTATTAGATTGCCTTTGGGGGGAAATATTGTATAGTTACCAGTACAATCAGCATGCAGAATAAATTATTCTAAAGTATGCATTTTTAGAATCGGACTAATATACGAAGTAGGTTAAAATGAATTTGTACAAGATTTACGCATGATAAAACTTAAATAGCATATAAAAAGATTTCAAATAAAATATTGAAGTTTCTAGAAACTATTAAGTCGATAACACACTGTTTTTTTAGATATTTGAATTATAAACAATAGACTTAAACTAAAAAAACAATATAATTAATTAACAGGTTGATCCAAGTGATAAACAGTTGGTATTGTTTAAATAGGGCTCGAGCTTGAAGTATTGTGTATGTAAAAAAGTCTCGCTACAAGGCTCATTCACCAAAATTAGGTGTGCGATACGGGCCGGTCTAGATTAGTTTGGAGAAGCCCTAAAAACCGAAAGAGAAAAAACAATATAATGAATATAACATTCATTGAATTTGAGAGATGCATGCATAGTACTGCATATAAAATAAGTATGGCGTTTGTAAATTTAAAATGGTATGGTGTTTCATTGATAGTTTTGGCCACATAAATTAATCAGTGAAGTCAACTACTGGAGAGACAAAATTAGGCCGACAACCACGTGCAAATGCATGCTTTGCACGTACAATCTTCGATTTGTGAATCTTCATAAGATATAATTAATTAATTAATTAATTACTATTACAATCTAGAAAAAAGAGAAAAAAAAAAGATGAATGAGCTTTTTTCTCTTTAAATTATGAAGTTGCACGAGTGGCTACCGCCGACAATTTGATTTCTGCCTTAATGGTAATGATCTGCTGCTTCAGAAATGTTAAACAAAAGTTAGGGTTAAATTATTAGTAAAGATTTTCGGTGTTGGATAATCACAGACTTTCTGAGTTTAAAAATAAACTTTTTTCTTTTTTATCTGATAAGATTCGAACTCAAAATTTTATTTGAAGAATACTGATTTCGTTATTGTTTGATCTAGTATATCTGCAATTAAGGGTGTAAATATGGATGGAGCCAGGATTTGAGATTGGGGAGCAAAACATAAATATTTAAAGGTGTGGAGGCAAATTCATAAATAACCAATTTTTTAAATATATATAAGAACAAAGATAAAAAATTTGGGGTGGAGGAAATTGCCCCTCCCTACCTCCATATAGCTTCGTCTCTGTTGTGTAAATGAATAGAACGTTTGATGAACAGTTCGTATAATATTCGTTTATTAAGTTAAATAAATGAGTATGAACTAAATTTTATGTTCGTTTTTATAAATGAACGAGCAAGAACAATGTTTTGTTTAACAAGATCTTTTAAAAGTTCGTTTATTGACTCATTTATTTATTAATGATATTTTCTTATAAAAATATTAAAATAATATATTTACAATAACTATTACACGAACATGTTCGTGAACATTAAACGAACAAGTTTGCGAACGCTAAATGAATCAAATCCAAACACACCAAATAATAAGTGAAACATGATATTAAAAACCTAAACAAATATGCGTACAAACTGAACATGTACAACTTTAAAAATAAACAAACAAACACAAACACAATCTTATTCGTTTGAGCTCGTTCATTCATACTCTATCTATAATGTGTTGGAATATTTAATGTGGATCGCAATGCAAAGTTTAGGGTTTGTTGTTGTATGCCAGATAGGGATACTTTAAATTCTTAATACTTTGTAATGAACTGAACAACTGCATTGAGGTATACGAGGTAGAGTAGAGAGATGAGTTCTGATTAAATAATAATACATATAATGTTTTCTAATCTGGCAATAAGTTAGAAGCTTGGAAATATTCGAAAGGGTCTAGAATTTTCTGTCGCAAGATTGAGTGTTTTCTAGGGCAAAACAGTTAGGGTTTAATTTTTTTGTATAATCATTTATATTCGAAATGGTAAGATTCATTATAAGGCAATCATTTTAATACAAGTTGTTCAATTTACAATTCAAATATCAGATTTTTGATATTGTTTTTAAAGAATTTAACGCTTCATCCTGTTATACTAACTGAGACACAATAAAAATATGTTTTCAGTCTGAATTATATCAGAGATGTTCTAATACTAAAAGACAAGGTTTAGTGAAGCAAAGTCGTTTGTGGTTGTTTGGACACCAAATTGTCCTAAATGGAAATGAGATTTGTGGGCAAAACAGTGACACCTTGGAGAAAAGAAAATATACGTATCAATTGATCGAACAAAAAACTTTTGGCCCTTTTCAATGTCCTTATCTATGTGCCAACACTAAAAACTAAACCTAATTTCTAACTTTAAATCTTAAATTATAAACTCTAAAAATAAACTCTACACCCTACGCTCTACACCCTAACTTTAAACCCTACTTTTAAACCCTAAATCTATTTTCTAATATTAGATATAAATAGAAACACAAAAAAAAAATGACAGAAAATTTCTTTTCCAATTGATCAGCGCCATGCAATAGGTTGTGGAGTTTGTTATGTCCATTGGAAAGGAAAAGGCCGAGGCCCAATGTCAAAGTAGATTCAAGAACTCTAATATTTAATGAACACAGAACAAATGAAGATAATAAATTTGAACATATTTAAGTACGTAATAACCTTCTATTTATATATTTGAGAAATTATAGGCGACCTATACATTGAATGAGGAAATAGGCTACCTAAAGCTAAGTATAAAAAAATATGAGGTATTTCTGTCGACAATCTCTAGAACAGGTGGTTAAAGATTTTAGTTGACATTCTTCTCTTTCTCTAGATTTTGAGTTCAAGACCAGTAGGAGCATAATTTCCCTTCCCCTAGGAGCATAATTTCCCTTCCCCCTCTCTCTAGGTAAAAATTGTTATAAAAAAAAAAGTATGATGTATTTCTAAAACTTTCAAGTTCACATCATAGGTAAGAGTTTGGGGTAACTTATTTTTAAAAAAAAAATAAAGGCTTAAATTAAAATTTTAAAAAAATTGAGAGTTTGACTACTTTTTTTAATATTTTTGAGAGATTTGATAATTTTTTTTTTAAAATTATGAGAAAGGATTTAGTTGAAAATATTTAAAATTTTAAAACTTAATAGAAAATTCTTAAAAATTTTGAGCGGACCAAATTAATTTTTTTTAAAAATTAAAAACTAAATTTTAATTTATCAAAATTTTGAGGGTCATGTCCCTTTAAAGCTTCCGACACCGTAAAAGATTAACCTAAACTTGTTTTAGTTGTCCATACAAATATTTTGAAAAGATATTTATGTTATTTTAAATTTAATATTTAATGAGTTTGAGATATACTAATTAGTTTAGTGGCTAAAAACGTTCATATTGTCTTATCTTGTATGAGTTCGAATACTAATATAGGAATATAATATTTCTATTTAATAAAAAAATATTTAATGATTTTGTATTGTTTATTAAAATTTTAAACATAAATGACCTAATATATTTTAGGGTAAACTACACCAGTAGTCACCGAACTATGGTTCCTTTCCTATTTTGGTCACCGAACTATTTTTTTGGCAAAAACATCACTAACGTTATGTTTCCTTCCTATTTTGGTCACCATCTGTTAAAAACTTAACGGTTTTGCTTACGTGGAATTTTATTTTATTTTTTAAAATTTCCATGTCATTTATTCTCTCTTCTCATAAGCAATATATGTTATTTATAATATTTTTATTCAAACTAACAGGATGGTGACACGTGTCACTGCCTATTAGTGAAATAAAAAGAATGAAAAACCAAGCCCCTTATGCAGCCAGAGAAATTAGACTAATGGGCAGTTTACACGTGTCACCATCTCTCTAGCTGCATAAGGGGCTTGATTTTTCATTCCTTTTATTCCACTAATAGGCAGTGATATGTGTCACTATCCTGTTAGTTTAAATAAAAATATTATAAAATAACATATATTGCTTACGAGGAGAGAGGAGAAATGACATGGAAAATTAAAAAAATAAAATTACACGTCAGCAAAATAGTTAAGTTTTTAACGGTCGGTGACCAAAATAGGAAGGAAACATAACGTTAGTGATGTTTTTACCAAAAAATAGTTTGGTAACCAAAATAGGAAGGAAACATAATGTTAGTGATGTTTTTGCCAAAAAAAAAGTTCAGTGACCAAAATAGGAAAGAAACCATAGTTCGGTGACTACTTGTGTAGTTTACCCTATATTTTAATGTTTTTTTTATCAAAAATGTTTACGCTATAATATTATACATAATATTATAAATTTAACATTTATGTGATATGAACCCAATGATTCTAGTGAAAAAACATATGATGTTAATATTAGATTCGGGTTTAATCGCGTTGTCTACAAGATGTATATGCATTATCAAATGGTTACGAATATGTATAAACATATATTACCTTGTGAGAAATTTTAGATGACTCGAATTCAAGTAACGTAGTCTACAAATATGCGTGAGTTTATCAAAATCAACAAAAAGAATTTCAATTTGTTGTAAAAAAATCTATATTTCTTGTCATAAACATGTTTCTGCAATCAACAAAGTTCCTTAATATTATAATCAAGCACTACTTTTATGGTATAATCACATTAATCGATTATTTTGAATCGGATATTACATTAATCATTACACCATAATTTTTTTAACTATTTAAACGTTAGAAGATTTTGTTTAAGAAATCTAATTTTTTTTTTAGAATGAATCAAATATTATTCAATTGCTTATGAAAACCTGTTTCAGGACAGTAAACTTGTTTTGAACATCAAACCTAAATTTACTACAACAAAAGGTCTGCAGAATCATTGTAGAAGCCACTGCAATTCATTCTACGTTGAGAATTATATGCAGAAATGTTTCCACGTCAAGAAATCAAAACTTCTATTTACATATGAGGCGGCGAAGAAGAAACTATCGGTCATCACGAACGTCCAGATCTAAATCTTCAAAGCTTCTAAATCGATGTCTCTCTCGTTGGTTGTGTGCTCACCGTTCCCTTCTTGTAATTAATGGCTTTTTCAATCCGAAACGAGTCTCGGGACAATTTTGAGTGCAAAGCAAGCCTATATGGAGGAGCCTCTCCATGTTGCCGACTGCCGAGTGATGAATTTTGGGTGTCGGTGATCTCCGGATCGAGCAATTCATCCTATCTCCGTTCCAAAAGTGTCGGTTCCGCCTTCCTTGTGGCTTAAGATATACATCACTTTTAGGTGATACTCTTCTTGTGTGGTTTCCAGAGTCTTGTATGGAAACAGGGCTTCGATCCCTCCGGTTTTTACTAACGGGAGATATCCGTAGTCCGAGACAAACGGATGATTATCAGGGCAAAATAGAACATTGCTCGATTTGAGATTGCCATGAGGCACCTCAAGGGAAGAAAGTTCCATGTGAGGATAATCTAGTCCCCTGGCAATTCCTAGCACAATCTTTAGTCTTGCAGGCAAATCAAGGTAAACAAGGGATGTGTCACGTTCACCTATTCCATATAAGGCATATATAGCTATGACAATGTCGATAAATTCGAGACACAAGTTGTCAACAACAGCCATGCGGTCCGATAACATCGAAAAATCAAGATACAAAGGCAAAGGAATGTTGGAATTTCAGCTGATGTAGTTTATGTAGCTAAAGTGAATGCTCCACCTGGTGTCGAAATCAGTGCCTCGCCGAGTAAGCTCGAATTCAGTGATGTAAACCAGACACTCAACTACAAGATCACGCTTGAAAGTGACGGTATGGTAATGATTCGTGTCGATGGAGTTCATCAAGTGGGGAGTCCCATTGCTGTTATGTGACTTCAGGGACTGCAAGATACCATTTGATTTGCATATTCTAGTGGTGTTAATAAATTTGGGGAGGACCCTTGGCTTGCAAATGTCTATGCGTTTCTACGAATATGCAGTTTTTATGATCTGGTGGGACAAATTGTCATAACATTTTCATTTTCTAATGAATGGTAATAAAAATGGTCGGTGTTTCGCAGTAGTGTTAAACAACAGTGAATCCAAGTGGAGCCGACGATGCTGGAAAATGTTTCCTTCTCAATATGTCGTTGTCTTAACGATCTATTAAACCGCAAATAGACACCATATTTAAATATTGTATACCAGAGAATGTCAGTTCGACGCTTTGGCCGAGTGGTTAAGGCGTGTGCCTGCTAAGTGCATGGGGTTTCCCCGCGAGAGTTCGAATCTCTCAGGCGTCGAAGTTTTTTTGCAGACTAAAGAAGGGGAGATCTGTTCCCTAAATTTTTTTGCTCCATCGGTGGTTTGAGTCATAATAAATTTAATGCTCGATTAAATATACATTATCAATTTACAGATTTGAAGATATTATTAGTTAAATGTTACAAATTTGATACCTAAAGTTTTCATTTTTACAAATGACATATCTGTATTTTCTTTTTTACTAATTTGGTACCTTTATTTTTCAGACATTACACGTTCAATACCAATCAATTTGTGTAATGTTTGAGAAATACAAGTATCAAAAGTGTAATGTCCGAAAATTATAAAGTAATTTTTAATTAACAGAATGTTTTTTTAGAATTGTATAAAAAGAAAAGAAAAAGGGAAAGGCACGGTTAAATTCTTCTATAAGTCTTTTATTTTTATGAAAGCTGTTGGTTTAATCATTTTACTCTAATTTAGTCACTTTTAGTCCTAATACTTTTTAAAATTCTGAAAATTAGATCCCGATTCAAACAATAGGCATGAAATTTGTTACGTCAAACTCTTTTTTTTTTTTTTAAAGATTGAAATTGTATTATTTTATTGAAGTATGATCATACAATATAAGACATAGATATAGACCTCATTACAAAATCTCCCTAAACCTAAGTAGAAGAAAAAGAGTACACAATTTCGTAACAACCATTACAAGGAGAAACCCAACCAAAGTGCCAAAACACTACACTCTGCGTCTAACCAATGCCTATACCAGGAGTAGTACCTCAAAGCAGGCAAGAATTATAGTTTAAATTCATGTAATTCTATTATGCGCAAGTTGTAAATTTAATTATGTTCTCTAATCTGATCATTTTAAATTCATGTAATCTAATTATATTATCATTGCGTTGTTGTTGTCATCGTCGTTTAATGATGTTTTAATCCTTAAATTTTTTTTAAAAATTATTTTATCTCTTAAATTATTTTTACCTCTTTTGGTCCTCAAACTTTTTTTTTTATCAAATTAAGTCTACCGATGGGAAAAAAATAAGAACCTTGTTAAACTAACATAAGTTATTTTGACCATCCTTGAAACTCCTTGAACCTTCCATTTAAAATCACTTAATTCTGAAACCTACATAATGGTCTCAATAGAAAAAAATATGATATTTTTAGGTGATTTTTGTTCGAATAACTTTTATCTGTAAGATGTATATATTTTTTATTTAAATTTAAAAAACAGAATATATGCTACCATTAGACCTCGTTAAGAAGGTTAAAAGATTCATTCAATTTTGTCCCAAATGGCTATGGAGATGGCCTTTATGTCTTCCCTTCGAACTTTGAAAGCCTATAATTTTATAATCGATGTCCAATTGAATTATTTTTTTCTAATCATACATTTTTTCGAGTACTTTAAAATTACTATAATTTTCACCATAAATCCCTATCCATCAGAGAGGCAATTGCCCCTCAAATTTTATGGGTTAATTATATCTTTGGCCCTATTGACTTTAAAACCATTGCAATTAAGTCTTAGTCTTTTTTTTTTTGCCCCTCTCAAATTTTTTATGATTTATTATTTTTTAAGACTTTGTAATCTAAAATTAATCTTTAACCTCTTATTTTTCTGATTTAATTACTTTGTAATACCTTTCAATTTTAAAATTTACAAAATTAAACCTAAGATTCCTTAATTTTATAATTTAATTACTTTTTAATACCATGTTCGTTTCAAAGTTAATCGATATGCCCTTTCGTAATTCAATCCTGGCTCCGTCATGCTATCCATAAGATCTATATTTCCCCAAATAATGCATTTGTTAGTGAAATGAAATTCCGACTTATCCAAAGAAGGGGGAAACCTTTTTAGAAGAAAAATAAATAAAACAATAATAAATGATGAAAACGAAAGGGCATAGGTTCCTTAAGAAAAGCAACGTAGCAAAATGCCCTTTAAATTGTGTTTTTATTCCGCACTAGACTTGGCCCATGCCGTGTTGCAATCCGAATTTTATATTTTTTTTGCCCTCCCAATTCTCCAAACTTTACCGTTTCAAATCGATTCGCAACGTACACCTAATTAATAGTTATGGTAGATAAGTTTTCCAACAGAAATTTTTTGCATGCTTAAGAACTCGAACTTAAGACATACTTAAACGATAACAAACTGCTTACCACTTGAACCAATTTTTGTTGGTGGTCCAAATTTTATTTTATTTGCCCATCTTCATTTTTTTTTACCTAATTTAGCTTAAGTTATTGATCCAAATTCAAATTTGAATAACAAATAAATCTAAAATCGAGATAAAAAGATAAATTTTTAAAGATATAGAAAATCCAGATTCAATGAAAGTGTGAAATAATATGCGGACCTTATTAAATGGTTAAAAAAAACAAAAATTTGTCCTTTTTACATTCTTAATATAATAATACTAGTACATTCAAAAAAAATTATCAGTCCAAATTCATTATTTATTTAATATTAAAAATTAAAATTTTACAAATTATTTATATTTATATGTTTTTATGAATAAATTTGAATAAC
This sequence comes from Hibiscus mutabilis, assembly GCA_019671005.1. Classification (NCBI taxonomy): domain Eukaryota; kingdom Viridiplantae; phylum Streptophyta; class Magnoliopsida; order Malvales; family Malvaceae; genus Hibiscus; species Hibiscus mutabilis. The sequence continues at coordinate 61,476,103 of CM033722.1, read as the reverse complement.
AAGTAATCATCTAAAATGGAGATAAAAAATATTTATCTAAGTTTAATTTGGATCGAAACTCTATAAGCATATCTATTTCAGTTAAGAGATATTCACATGTTAAAATACGATTGTGGCCCATAAAATTTTATCTCTTTTATCTACGCTTTGTCTTTATGAATTGTATAATGTTAAAAAAATGTTCATAACGTTTAACTGAGTAGTTATATTGACTTTTATTTTTTTAAACTAATTTAACCAAACGTTTTATTTTGGGTCAAAATAATTCAAAAATATTTTTTAAAAAAAATTGTTAGTCATTTTTTCGATAAACAATTTGAAATGATTTTGAGTTTGTTATTTAGTGGAAGAAAAATATTTTATATTTTATACAATTTTACTAAAATATTTTTGACCGATGCGTCATTATATAGAGTCAACATATTTTTCTTTATTTTGTTTAATTCTAAACCTCAATTGTCGTTATTTACTTTTTTTCCTTCAATCATTCCAAGCTGTTTATCATTAGTTGACTTACAGTTTTCATTCGCAAAATAGTCATTTTGACCCAACATGTAAAGTTGGGGTTAAATTGGTTCAAAGACCCTAAATGACTATTCAATTAAACGTTAGAAGCATTTTTTGACATTATACTAATTCCAATCAATCGCAAAACACGGTTCACCACTTCCAATAATTCTATATATATTCATATTCATATAAAGTGGAGAAAAAATAAACTTAAAGATTCATAAAATTTCCAATGAAAGTTGAAATAATACTAATTATATATGCTAATTTGAACCAAAAAGTTTCTATCTTTTTTAACATTCTTAATACAGCCTCGTAGTAATACATATTCTACATTTGAATAATAAATAAAATTCACATAAATCTTACAAATAAAACTGTTCAAACTTAAATTACCTACGAATATTATTAATGCGGTCCATATTTGTTTAATCATATTTCCACACTTACAATATTATGCATGTGCATTTTTATAACCAAAGTCCAAAGTCTAGAGCGTACCATGGTCCAAAAAGTATATAAAATTAAAACAACTATTGTCAAGGAGTGGTTACTAGTTAGCTTAGACAAGTCAGCACTATGACTTTGATTATTTTTGGATTCTTTGGTCAATTTACATTTTAAGACTCATTCAAAGGATAGAAAGTCTCATTTGAGGGTTTTTTTTTTTTAAGAATGAGTTAATATATTACTTTTAATAAAACATTGTACTAAATACTATAATTAAATTAATATTTATTATTTTGAATATATCTTTTACCAACATTATTTTGAATAAAACATTGTAACCTTCTTCCCCGTTTCATTATTCTTTAGCTTCGGATAAACCGATGGTTCGTTTGAGATGATAGATGGTAAAATGAAAACCGAGACAATATGTGACGACAGTGACCGGTAAATAGTGTAATTTAATAAGAAACATAAATAAATTATTAGTACATAAACACATTTTTATAATATTTTTTAAATAATCTTAGAACATTGCTTAATAAAATATTCTTTTTTTACAGAAAAAAAAAATTATAATCCACTTGATCATCTGTTAGGCCTATTTAATTGTTTTCTCCGTGGTTCATTGTTTATCACGTGCTGTATTATTATATGATCGAAACTTGGTCAATGCATTTGTTGTACCTAACATAGTTGTATTTATGCTTAATATCAATATAAGTGTTTAAACTATCATTTTTTATTTTTAAGTATTTATTTTTTTAAAATATTTAAATTATTTTTATTTTGTCAAAATAGATGCCATAATTAACCTTAAAAAGGGCAAAAAATTATAGTTAGAAACTTAAAAGGAGCAAAAAAAAGTTTAGACACCTAAAATAATAAGATAGTTTGTGCACTTATTTTGATATTAAACTCTTGTATTTATTTCATAATAAAAATTTTACGCCTCGTTTTAGTGTCTCTATTTATGTCTCACACTAAAAAAATAAGATTAAAGTTTAGGTTAAGATCAGTGGCGAATTTACCTATACCTTACTGGGGTTAATTGACTCCACTTAAGTTATAGAAGTCTTGGTATACAAATAGATAAATTTGGGAGAGAAAAAAATTAAATATATTTGAACTCAATTGATTTTAACGAAAATTCTTTGTTATTTTTTATGTTCTTTTCTATGGTTCAATACTAAAAAAATAAATTATAAGTCATAACATTCAATTCTAAATGCTAGATTTTAAACTCTAAAAAGTACACAATACATCAATTCCCTAAATTTTAAATACCTTTTAGAAATGCGCCTAAAACGTGTATTTTTGCGGACCAAAAAAACCTTTAATGATTTAAATTCACTTATCTATAAATGTATTTTTTTAGTTCGTTTAATTTGAACTTTAACTTTTTTAATCTCACTTGATATAAAATATAAATCGTCACTAATTAAGATATATGGTTCAGTTTTATAATTGGAAATTAAAGAATTAGGATTAGAGGATATTTTTTAAAGTCTAGAATTTATAATTTAAAAATTTAAATTTATTTTTTAATGTTAAAATATAGAAAGAAATATAAAAAGGGACAAAAAATTTGTTTTTTATTTCACATAATATTTCGAATAAAAAAATTTTATGATTGGGGGGGGGGGGGCGTGGGGCAAACGTTTCACTCTCCATCTGTCGGCACTTGACACGTTTTAATATCCCTAGGCCCTAGCTAACTATCAGCTTTTAAAATGGCGCCTAACTCGTCTATTTTTGCGGACCTCCCGTTGCGTTGAATGACCAAATTACCCCTTTATAAATGTATTCCTATACGATAAATAATTATTTGATTTGAATTTTTTAATATATGTGACGTTAGTATTTCGAGAATTTTGATAAATATTGTTGTTTAAAAAAAACAAAAAAATAGAATATATTAATTTTTTTTTAAGAATTTATGATATTTTTTACAGTAACAAAGGAGAACGTCTCCTGTAGGGGTGTTTGGTCTAAAAGATATTAAAAAAGGCGTTTTCAACTAGCATTGTAAAAAATATCGTAGATTTTTAAATATTCTTTAACATACCTTATATTATAAAAATTCATTTATAAATACTATTATATATTTTAATTAGGTTAATAGTTTTTTTTTTAAAATTTTATTTATCATTTAATAATATAGACAATAAAATTAAAACAAACATTTTGAATAAATTGTTGGGTTTAATAATATTTTTTATTGAGACTACAAGAGTTTACGATTTTAAGTTTAATATCTTTTTTTAAAACAAATTATAAAATGAAAATATCTATTAGAAAATAAGATACAAAAATAATTTTTCTATATATATATAATCTTATGATTTATGAAATTTGTTTAGGGTTTAGAATTTGTGTTTAAATTTAGGGTGTAAAACTTATGGTTTAAAATTTATGAGTTATAATGGTATGATTAGGTATTTAGATTCTATCCCAAACCCTAAATTATACCTTAAACTCTAAATTTCATCCATAAACTATAAATAAATAATCATTAAATTTATGAAAATATTATAAAATTTGTCATTAAATTAATCAAATTGTTACATTATTTTATAACACATAAAATAATTACTCATAATTAAACTCAAAACGTTGTTTAATAACATTTTAAATTTATTACTATTTTAATAATTACTCATATTTTAATAACATTTTAGATTTATCGTTTTATTAATTATTATTTTTCCAACACTCAAAAACAAAAAATTTATAGAAAAAAACACAGTTAAAGGGCAACCATGAAACAAAGTGAGGTAGGTAGGCAATTGCAAAGAAAGCCCTAGGCCCTAGCTCCATCCAACTTGACCTTTTCTTTTTGTTATTCTATTATTTTCTCTTTCGTCAACCTTTTCCATTCAATGAAAAAAACACGTGCTTTAAATAAAATATAAAATAATTATTATTTTAATAATTAACATGATAAAGAAACCAGGACAACTCACAGCTAATCAGGTTCAAAGCACATGGTGTGAGAGACATTTATGGAAAGTTGCTCCCCCTTATATCTCTTCACGCTCTTTCACTTTTAAGGCAAAAAAACATTTATGACACCCGGAATGAAACTCTTATGATTCTGTAGGGTTTTTTTTTCATACAAATTTTTTTTCATTCCAGTTCTTGTAAGAAAACTTGAGGGTGATTTTCAGACAACAAACAGAAGAAGGAACAAGGGAGCAACACGATGTCTAATTTAGGGCAAAAATCTCCTAACAGAGCAAGGTTTGTCAATCTTCTGAGTCAGTTCTTGAAAGAAAAGAGGAATCTTGGGGATTTCAGCGTTGGAATCCCTTCAAAACATGATTCTAAAGGTACCCTTTTTTTGTTTGGGTTGATTATTTTTCAAAGATTTCCCCTTTTTTTCATGTGGATGTTTTTAGAAAGAAAATTTCTCAGATTTGGTTATGTTTGCAGGGCAACAAGCAAGAACATTGAATCTTTTGTCCCACGTGGCTAATTCTTCAGAGATTTCAAGACCAAATCTTGTGGCGTCTACTTCAAATGTGAAATCTTCAGATTTTTTTCCAGGCAGTTTTGGTGCCTCGGGTTCCAAGGAAGACACAATTAACAAGACAGATCTGAGGTGTGTTTGTGTTTTGTTTTCCATTCTTATAAAAAACAATAGGTTTAAAGAACTTTTAGGTATCATTTTTAAATCTAGAATTATCCTGAACAGATTATCATGTATTTTAGTTAGTCCGTTCGAGTTCGAATTCGAATCCGAGTGTTCACGATTGATTCTGATGTATTTCGATTGTATTTCCTGTCAAGAAACTTAGAAACAACATGAATGAAGTATGAACTAAGAATGTTTGGTTTTGTTGGTGTAGGAAACCGGTAGCAGGGGAAACAAAGAATGCTCAGCTGACCATATTTTTCAATGGCCAAGTGGTTGTATATAATGATTTTCCGGCGGACAAGGTGAAGGAAATCATGGCCTTAGCTAACCGGGGAAGCTCAACCGCATGCGGCGGTGTGAACGTTTCCGACCCTGCCGTGGAAAAACCGAGTTCTAACATCGACAAAATCGATACTAACAATACCAATATCCCCAACTTGAACATCGCCTCAGCAACATCAAACAGTCCGACACAAGACCATTCGGTCGAGCAACGTCAATACGGTGGTTCGGATTTGCGGATCGCGAGAAGGAACTCACTCCACAAGTTCTTCGAGAAGAGAAAAGATAGGGCAGCTGCAAGAGCGCCATACCAATTGAACAACAACAGAGTCTCGCCGCCTCCGCCTAAACCCAATGAAAACAAGCCATCGTGTGAGGAAGGCCAGTCGTCGAAAGAAACGCCGAGAGACATTGATCTCAATTTATAGTTCATATAGATGAGTTCATTGTGTTGTAACTTCAGTTATACTTTTTAGTGGTTATAGGCACAAGGATGTTAAATTATTAACTACAGTTTGACATTTTTACACTTTATTTTTATCAGTATGTTTTTTTTAACTAATCTGTTACAATTGAATTGAGATCTGTTTATAGTGATGCTTAGCATCTCAGATTATGATGTGTATTGATGCAAGAAGGCAAGTTATGCATTAAGACAACTTAAACCACATGACGTGAATTATCCTACTCATGACCTAGAGTTAACTGCAGTTGTCTTGCATTGAAAATTTGGAGACAATATCTCTACAGGGAGAAATGTTATATTTTCACCGATCATAAGAGTCTCAAGCACCTATTTTCTAATTATTTTCATCTTCGTCATGAAACTTTGCTTTATTAATTACAGCCAGGTACTCCTAAAGTAGATGTGTTCGTGGTTTGAGTTTGACTAGATTTAGATTTTGAATTTTAAAATTTAAACCCGAACCTAATCGGATTTAATATTATATATTTAATTTTTATATGGTATAAGTTACGGTACAATTAAAATAAGAGAGAAAAATAACATAAATAGGATTAGAAAATAGGTCTAGTGAGATTTATTAATCGATCTAATAATCATGGATGCCTATCAATTTTATCTATTTGTGAGTTCGAACCTTAACATTTATCTATTATTATAGGGTTATATTTTGATATACAATTTATGTAACTATAAATTTTAAAACTTAAATCTCAAACTCTAGCACCCTAAGACCTAAACCTTAAACCCTAAATTCTAGTCATACACCTTAAATTCTACACCCTACACACTAAACCCTGAACCCAACATAAAATCCTAAACCCTAAAATTCAAGGCTTGACTAAAGTTTACACAAGCTTGTATATCAAAGTATTTTCTATTGTTATAAGGGTTATATTTTGATACGCGAGCTATATAAATTTTTTTACATAACCCTTTATATTTAAACTATAAAATCTAAAACCTAAATCCGTGGCCCTAAAACCCTAAAACTTAAACCTTAAACCCTAAACTCTAAATTCTAATCATAGACATTAAATTCTAACCTCCACAACCTAAACCCTAAACCACAAAGTAAATCTCTAAACCTTAAAATTTTAAAAAAATTTATAAATTTTACACAAATTTATGTATCAAAATATTTTCTTATTATAATACTACTTAATATCTTAAGGTTTAGGGTTTATCTTTGATGTGTATTTTTGGGCCTAAAATTTTTATTCAAACCATCTCAAAACATCAAGTGGACCTTCATGACCATTTGATTGAGTAAAACGAAAAAACTTGAGTTAGTCAAGTTGATAAGTATTACTTTATCATTTAAAATTTTATTTAAAGTTTTTTCGAGTTAAATTTATAAAACTTGAGTCGAGTTGACTCGTTTATATTTTTTAAAAGTTTTTGTTCAACTTTAATTGTAATTATTTATGACTTTATGGTATTAATTGATTCAAATTTAAAGGACTCTCGCTAACATATAGAATATACATATATGTTTTTCTGTATTCCTTCTTATATGTGTAAATAAGATTTATAATATTACTTAATAAATTAAATACAATCTAAAATGATATAACATATTTATAATGTTTTTTCAAAATAAGAAATCCTGTGAAAAAATACCAATCAGAGTATAATAAAATTAAAAAAATTAATAAAAAACAATTTACAAAGAATTGCAGTTGAATAACTAAATTGAAAAAAAAAACACAAAATTACATGGTTGCCTGGTGGAGGAAGGGTACGATGCATGTTTCGTAGTTCAGAGTTATATACTACAACTTTTATGAGTTTTTCAGATGTTGTTGAGTATGATGAAAGAAAAAAAAATTATACTATTTGAAGTACGACGAAAGAAAAAATTATTACTACGACGATTGTCATGACTCATGAATACGACGAAAGTATTTTTTTTTTGTTGTTTCTAGTTCAATAAAAGAGAAAATTACTGCTTAAATAACACTTGAACTATTTTTTTAATAGTTTAAAAGTAATTACAAGTAGTATAATTTATTTAATTCAATATTTAAAATACTTGTTAAACTTTTTATTTTCCTTTTCATGTAAACTACTACACAGTATGTAGTCTCATATTCTTGTTGATTTGTGATAAACATTGTATGATTTTCTTATTGTTTGATTTTAAATATATATGTTATAACTTAAATTTGATTTTTAAGTTATAATACATAAATAATAAATACAAACAATAAGAAAATTAAAATGAATGATTCGAATATTATAAACTATCTAATATATCAAATTAATTTAAACTTATTAAGTGGTTCAAGTAGTAAAATATGTTATTTTTACTCAATGACCCGAGTTTGAGCAACTTAATATATAAATATACACAAGTTTATTAAAATTTAAAACCACACTAATTATAACTTTAAACAAATAAATTGCCAAAGACATATGCACTGTTTAGTAAACAACGGTTTGAGTTAAAATTAGAAGTTTGGGCTAATATTAAAGGTTTGACCGGTCAATTAGCTAATTTGGATGTTTGGTGAATAACGATTGGGATAGCAGATTGAGGTGAAACCTCTAATTCTGAAAAAGCTGATAAGGAGCCTTTTGAAATCAGAAGTTTTGATAAGAGTTATAAAGACCCCTTTACGCTTAACAATTATAAAAAAAAATCTCTAAATAACCTAAATTTAACATTTTCTATTTTAATTGGCAAAATGATAAAAGATGCCCCCTAACGTTTGCATGTTTTGTCATTTGCCCCCTATTCTTTTTTGGAGCAAACAATCCCAACGTTTTAATTTGGTCCAAATATGCCCATGTTTGATGAAAACTGCCAATCAATTGACGGTCACCGGCTGATGTTGACTGAACTTGCCACGTGTCAACATCAGCTGATGTATTAGCATCATATTCACCACGTGTCAGCATGATAGTTAACCACGTGTCACCATAAAAAGGGTATAACAAAATATTTTTTACAAATATGACGTGGCATATGCCACGTCAGCATATCCTAACGCGTGACAAGTCTAGTGAGAATCAGCTGTTGATCGTCAGTTGACTGGCATTTTTCATCCAACAGGGGTATATTTAGACCAAATTGAAACGTTGAGTTGTTTGCTCTAAACAAAAAATACGGGTTAAATGACAAAACATACAAACGTTGAAGGCATCTTTTGTTATTTTGCCATTTTAATTCTCCACACATGTATTTACATGAGAAAATATACCGACGGTAGAAACGTTTAGCTTTCACAAGCGCTTTAATTTTAGGGTTTAGGATATTAGTTTAGGGTTTAAGAGTAGGGATTTAGAATTTAGGGATAGTGGTTAGAATTTAGGGTTATAATTTAAGGGTTAAGGGTTAGGGTTTAGTTTGTAGGGTAATATGGTGAGGATTTAGGTTTTAATCTATAAACCCTAAATTATAATTTTCAACCATAATCCCTAAGTTCAAAACTCATACACCTAAACCCCTAAATCATACACCCTAAACTAAGTTCTTAAACCCTAAAATTAAGGCGCTTGTGGATCAAATAATTACCCGTATTTACATTGTAACATTTATAAATTAATATTATTATTTTTTATTCTCACACATTTATATTGTATTTAAATTTAATAATTAATTAAAATATATTAAAAATAATTATATAAATAATAAATTAATATATAGATCATTCAAATATCCTTAGTAATGTTACATTAAAAAAATATTTTTCATAATCTAAATAATATTAATAGATACAAAATATTGATAACTAATAAACTATTCAAATAAGTATCGAATATAATTATGTCCTTATATATTATTTTGCTTGTTTAAATAATCAAACAACTATTAGTTATTAGTTAATTTTACCAAATATATTCATACAGTCAACTAATATAATTAACTAGTCAAATTAACTAATACAATCAACTATTACTTAATATAATCTGCTATTCAGCTGTCCGTCAATTTTCAAACAAGCATAAAGAATGTTTTAATTTCTAAGAAGCTTTTATAATATTCATAAAAAAACAGAGAAATATGCAAACGTGGCACCTTTGTATTTGCCGTTGACAAAACGCAAGAAATATAGAGCAGTAACTTTATCCGTTCCCTTTCCTTCAATAATAATCCCACTATAAATAGTTTTTTGGAGCCACACATTTTCTCCCCTCTCCGTTTAGGGGCCTCTCTTCTCTTTTCCAGTTTTTTTTTCTTTTTTTTTTAACTTTCCTCTCACTTTCTCGAGGGCTCCCATTTTTTGAACCCTAGCTGGAGGAAAAAAAGAAAAATAAAACTCGTAATTTTCTTGCAAACCAAACACCTTGATTAAATTATCCCTCTGTCAATAGCCGAGAAAAATATAAAAAAATGCAGCACCAGAGGATGAAGCAACAGCAACAAGCCTTGATGCAGCAAGCTCTTCTTCAACAACAGTCTCTTTATCATCCTGGCATCTTAGCTCCTCCTCAGGTTTCTCCACTATTTTTTGATGTTCTCTCTCTTCTGCCTTTGATTCCTTTTTTGTCAATATCTATTTTCGTCGGTTACTGACGTATATTTTTCATCAATTTTTGGTTGATTTTTTTGAAATCGTATTTTGATCTTCGAGCTCGTGCTTGCTTACTTCTATGTGGTTGATTCGTACAGCTTGATTAGTTTGACAATTTTATGTGGTGGTGGCTTTTTTCATGTTTTGCTCGAATTTGGTGGACTTTGTTTCTATTTTTGTTGATTTGAGGGCTTTGAATGTGATTTTTTTTCATTTATTAGTTCTCTTTTCTGCTTTATCTGTCGGGAAGTTGAATTATTATGGATGTCTGTGTCTTTAACATGGCTTTTAGTGCAGAATGAAGTTCATTGTGTTGGTTAAATTAGATGAGAAATTGTTTTGTTTCTTAGTATTTCACCTTTTCGTTGCGTGAAATTCTAGTGTTGTTAATTTGTTATTTCTCTTATATGAAGTTGCAGCCCTCATGCTGAAAGATTTGCTTTGGTGTTCCCTTTCTCATTAACTTGTTTTTCTCACCTCTTTAGTTTTATTTTGTTCACTGTTATTGGAAATCTACATTATTTTGCAAATGTTGAGAAATGATTGAATGTGTTTAGGTAAACTCAGTTGCCATATTTCTTGCACACGCCTACAATCAATTAATCAACCAGTCTATTTGTGTATGTGTGTATGTATATATCTATCTATATGTATCTCCTGTTTTCTAATATTAGGAAAGAATGTCCAAAAATCTCTCTCCATGTTCTGGAGCATAAAACATAGTTCCTGAATTTCATTGTGGGTCTTTAAGTTTATAACTTATAGTTCTCCAATATAACATCATTAGCAAATTTAAAAAGTATATGGCAGCTTTCAATGTGTTCTCCTTTTGTCAAAGTTATGTTTCTGTTAGAACTTTTTGTTTGAATTTTATAAAATGATGGGGTATTGTTTTTCAATTTGGAGGTGCGAGTTCAAAAGAATTTTGAGTTGTGTCTATCCTTTACTCTGACCTGCAGACTACAGTTCTGCTGGAAGTATGTTATATTTAGATTAGGTTGAACTTCTTTGATATTTTTGTCATTGAAAAAAAAGGTGAAAAAAAGAGATACATGGTTAAAGCAAGAAGATGTATTGTCTGTCTTGTCTTTAAGTTGAAAGTATCATTGAGGTTGGAGAAGTGATGTTCTCGTTTCTGGTGGTCTTCTTTTAGGTTGACTGTTGGATGCCTCATAGAACTCATATTCATTTCTGGATTTTAATGCTTTAGGTTTGACTGTTGGATGGCGTCTTTTAGGTTGACTGTTGGATGCCTCATAGAACTCATATTCATTTCTGGATTTTAATGCTTTAGAATTGGGTTGAGTGGGAAGGGACTTTTGTATACATCATTTCTTCTTTACCTGTTTTTTATTCTCTCCCTTATTTTTTCTTTAATTTTTTATTTTTAATTTTGCAGATAGAGCCAATGCCAAGTGGAAATCTGCCTCCTGGTTTTGATCCAAGTACTTGCCGCAGTGTGTGAGTGTTTGCCTAATTTTTTTCAGTTGTTTTTATATATTTCTTTTTGTTTGTTCAATATTTTGTGTATGTTATTTCCTTCTTGCTAAAATAACTGTACACATTGCTTTTATTTTTTGATTATATTTATTGGAGACACTTTTCCTTAATGAATCTGGTGATAAAAAAATGTTTCCACTACCCTTAGTGCAAAATTTTAAGCTAATGGTTTATTTGATTGATAGCTAAATGGTCTTGGGAATTTGATAGATGCTTGTATGTTGTTGCATCTTTCAAACACCTCAGAAAGTTACTTGTAGCATTTTATTTATTTATTTTATTTTTGAGAAATTGCAGGTATGTGGGAAACATACATACACAGGTGACTGAACCACTACTTCAAGAGGTTTTTGCAAGTACTGGTCCTGTTGAAGGTTGCAAGCTTGTCAGAAAGGACAAGGTATTATTTTCAATATTGCACCTTTTTTATTTATCTGGAACTGTGAGGATGCTCTAAATGATTATCTTTTGTTGCATAGTTCTTTCTTTCTTTGTTTCCTTTAGCCTTTTGATTGCTGTGTTATTGATCTTTCTTTCGTTCTGTACTCTACTTGAGCAGTCATCATATGGATTTGTCCACTACTTTGATCGTAGATCAGCTGCTCTTGCTATATTGTCTCTAAATGGAAGGCACTTGTAAGTATTAACTTTTTTTTGTCTCCCTCTTACTTTATTTTGATTGTGCATTTCCATCATATAATGTAATCTGCAGGTTTGGACAGCCTATCAAGGTCAATTGGGCATATGCTAGTGGTCAGAGAGAAGATACATCAGGTTTGCTGAAGTTTGTTATATTTATGGTTTGCTGGCATTTTTTTTTATAATTATACTGTTTGATAGTATCATAATATGTGCAGGTCACTTCAACATTTTTGTTGGGGATCTCAGTCCTGAAGTTACTGATGCAATGCTGTTTGCATGTTTTTCTGTCTATCCCAGTTGTTTGTAAGTGTTCTCTTTTTTATCTTGATTTCACTAAATGCTTGAAAGTGTTGTAACTTTCTAAAACTAAATCCTAAACTATTATAATTGCAAATTTATTAGTTATTAAACCTTGAATAGTGTTTTTGTCTTAAAATGATACAACATTGATTTATTGGTGTCAAAGAGAATAACAAATCTGCATGTCTTTACTGATTTAAGGGATGCAAGGGTTATGTGGGATCAGAAAACTGGTCGTTCAAGAGGATTTGGGTTTGTTTCATTCCGCAACCAGCAGGTACTGTTCCTCGGTTAAGTTTGCGGTGGTTGATGGTTCTTTGTGTTTCTTCTATTATAATGTTGTTTCATCTAATGATGTTTGTCCCCCCTCTCTTTGTTCAGGAAGCACAAAGTGCAATTAATGACTTAAGCGGTAAGATTGATGTCTTTACTCTCTTATACATTTTTTTATCTTCACTAGTTGGTAGTTTTAAGCTCATCACATAAAGTTGTGATTTATAGCTGTAATAAATTTTCTTTCATATTCTTCACATGGTGGAGTAATCTTAATGGGTTGCTGAAATGGTAAACTAAAAACAAAAATGTCTTTTCTATTTATGATGCCATTCCTTAAATTCTGTAAAATCACCATGTGTAGAGTATTTAATTCATTAAATTGTTTTATTTCATCTGTAAGCATTGTATTTAGCTCTGAGTTTTTAGGTGAACTATCACTTGTATGAATTGTTATTTTCGACATTGGAGTCGATTTCAATTGTGCTTTTAATTTGTTTTTCTAGGAAAGTGGCTTGGCTGTAGGCAGATTCGTTGTAACTGGGCAACAAAGGGTGCTACTAGCAATGATGACAAGCAGAGCTCTGATGCCAGAACTGTGGTGGAACTAACCCATGCCTCATCTGGTGCGCTTTTTTTGCTGCAAATCATTATCTTTTATAGAAAAACCCCAAACATTTATGATAATTATTACATTTTTCAGAGCAAACCTCAAAACTTTTTGTACTTTATCAATTTACTTAACCTTTTATTGATTTTTATTCTTTATTTTTGTGCCAAATGCGAAATGAATTTACATCTATTACCTTGGCATGCAGAGGATGGTAAAGAGACAACCAATAGTGAGGCTCCGGAGAATAATCCTCAATATACCACGGTTTATGTGGGCAATCTTGCTCCAGAGGCAAGTGACTCTTTCCAAAAGCTCTTCTATTTATTACACATTCAAGTTATTCTGGAATGGGTGCTATAAAGCATTATGAGTTTACTTTCATAGGACAAGTGAAATAAGTTATTCTGGAATGGGTGCTATAAAGCATTATGAGTTTACTTTCATAGGACAAGTGAAATAAGTTATTCTGGAATGGGTGCTATAAAGCATTATGAGTTTACCTTCATAAGACAAAGTGAAATGAGTTTGGACAATCTAGAGTATAAAGAATGGTTGATCTTTTACCTATCAATTCAAGCTTTTCAACCGTTTTTGGTGTGGTTTGAACAATTTTAGGTGAAATGTTTTTGGTATTTTGACCCTGAAAACTCTCATCTTCTGATAAAGTTTTTAGTCCATGTGAGATTTGGTCTCATGTTCCAGTGACTTTGTGACTTGTACTGAGCAGCATCTTATGTTCTCCAATAAAACCAATTATTTTCATTCCTGCAGGTCACACAACTTGAACTCCATCGTCACTTCCATGCACTTGGTGCTGGGGTGATTGAGGAGGTTCGGGTTCAGCGTGATAAAGGTTTTGGCTTTGTGAGATACAGTACTCATGCTGAGACAGGTTTGGCCATTCAGATGGGGAACACCCAATCATTCCTATTTGGCAAGCAAATAAAGGTTTGTCATGTATCATAATGTGTATTTTTAATATCTTCGGATGATGTTCTGGAAATTCTTTCCATAGGGTATCACGGTCATTGAATCATTGACCTGCAAGTATCCTGAAATGTGCCATAGTACGAGTTTGATGATTGTGGGATGGTTGGCGTTCTTTAGATTCAATCTTGTACTTTTCAATTCCTTGAAATAGACATCTTTAATATGTTTGTGCAGTGTTCTTGGGGCAGCAAGCCTACACCACTGGGGACAAGCTCAAATCCGCTTCCCCCACCTGCAGCAACTTTACCCGGCCTTTCAGCCATCGACCTTTTAGCTTACGAGCGGCAACTTGCCATGAATAAAATGGGTGTCCATGCCCTAATGCACCCCGAGGGGCAGCATCCTCTCAAGCCGGGAGCAATGGGAGTGGGTGGGGTTGGAGGAAGCCAGGCTATATATGATGGTGGATTCCAGAATGTTGCTGCGGCCCAGCAGCTAATGTACTATCAGTAAACTTATAAAGAAATAAGTGGTTGTGTGGTAATATCCTTATTTCCTTCATTTGCAGGTTTCAATTCGAGTTCAAAATAGGATGCATTTTAGTGTATTTAGCAGTGAGGCTGTACCTTGCTTTTATCTTTATAATATAGAGTATGTTTGCGTATTGTAGAAGCTTCCATCGTCACTTCCATGCTTATTCGAGTTCTAAAACAGAAGGCGCTTCTTAATGTATTTGCACCTTTCTCTTGACCTCTGAACTTTTACATATTATAGAAGCTTCTGCTCATTTGATGCCTGAAAAATTTTACTGGTATAATCCCTCCATCAAAAGGAAACTTTGTTTAAAGCATTGAGACAAGGTGCTGCTCATGTTTGGTCCTGACATGAATCCTGCTAATTTCCTTCATACTAGAACAACCAGCGAGGGCCATTGTGAGTTCAAGCTCATCTTTAAGCATTTCGAGCACTCGTTTCACTCCGTATTCCCCTTTTGCTGCGAGTCCGAACACGATTGGCCTTCCCACCTGAAACATACAATTAGCATAAAAGATTCTCTTATTGGCTTGGTTATGGTGACTGCAAACTGTCATAAACTCACTACTATTAGCACAAGGGAGTCCAGTAAAAAAATGAAACATTGGATTTATTTCTTGGATGAAGTTATAATGGGAGTTTAAGAGATTACTAGGACAGCTTGAGCACCAAGAGCCATTGCCTTGAAAATATCTGTTCCTCGACGTATTCCTCCATCGACTAAAACCGGAACTTTTCCTCCAACAGCAAGAACTACCTGTGACCTCAATGTGGACAAATTCAACAGAATGACATGTCTTCCTTACTAAGAAATTTCAGTAATCTCTCGTATATGTATGTCTGCACGACTTAAACGGGGCTTTTGGAGTTAAAACTGTAAAACCGACCTATGATCGATTTTCTTTACTAACTTAGACCATATGAAAATTCTATAGCTGCAACTATGCTACAGCCAACAGCAACAATAGTGAGTGAGGGGGAGCACACCTCTTCCAGAACAGTAATGGTAGCAGGAGAATAATCCAGCTGCCGGCCTCCATGGTTGGAGACGATAATCCCAGCAACTCCTACTTCCAGGGCTTTTATTGCTGTGAATAGTACGAGCTATTCAATTAGCAGACGAGCCAAGAGGAAATGTGCAGACACAGAAAAGCGAGAAAGAGAAAAAGAATAGTCTTCTAGTGGGCAGATTATCCTCGTTAGAGTCTATCCTAATTCCTACATGATAAACACAAAAAGAGATGAAGAACCTTATCAAGCAGTGCGTCAACCTTACCATCTTCACGAGTGAGCACCCCTTTGATCAGAACTGGCAAGTTCGTAATAGATTTCAACCATGAGATGTCCTGCACTAATATCAGAATGTAATAGTTGAACAAATAAGACTACCAGAACTGTGGCTGTCATATTAACCGGAGTCTTCCACTTCAACATCAACATTAAGAGAGGAAAGATGTCCATTTACATATATATGAGGTCCTATACCAAGTGTTTAAGTTAACAAGTTAAAGTTTCCTAACAAATAAGAGTTAGTTCGGACTTGTGGGGTAGTCGAAAAATAGCAGTCCTGAGCTGAGAACCTAGATCAAGAGTGGAAATTCTATATCATAGAAATATATGCTAAGATAACTTGGATTGTTCACATTGTTACCTCCCAGCAGAAAGAAGCATCAAGAGTCCCACTGGCCAGAGCTTCCAAACCCGAACCGACATCCTGTAAAATTGTAGAACATCAAACAGGTGAGATTGATGTAATCCATCTTTCTTTTTATCAATTTCCTTCAACTATACAAAAACGGTACAGGTTCGATATGCTAAATATTCCAGTCAAGCTTAGATTTGACATTGTATTTACGGCCGAACACAAAATATAAAAGCAAAAGCAAATATAAGGATTCAGTACTTAGTTCATCGTATTCGAGTGAGATGCCTAAGACCTAGCTTTTCGTGTACTACGAGTCATAAGTAATCTAAAAGGTAGAGCAGATGAATCTTAGTTCATGAATTGGATACGGACTACTCTACTTACAGCAATAAATTTATTTGGCATTAGACCCTCCAGGTTCTTCAGCGGAGGTACAACGAGTCTGCAGATGTTTGTCACAAATAATCTTTCATGTATGATGTAAAACCACAACAGTGTTTCATCTCAATGATATAAAGCAGATTAATCTAAACAGTAAAAAGCAACTCAAGTTATAGTTGATATTTCACTTGTTCTTAATGTCTGCCTCCCTTCGACCGAGTCTTGGAGAATCAATGGTTACTACAATAGCCTTGTATCCATTATTTTCAGCTCTCTGCACCAGCTTAGTCGATATATCCCGTCTCTTATACACCTATTCCGAGCAAACTGAATCAGTGTTGATTTCCTATTGATGGTATTTCTAAGGACAGAAGAGAAACTATTTCTGGTATTGAAAGAGTTCAGGTAAGGCCGAATATACATATAGTTGGAAGAACCGAATAGCATTGCAGCAGGAAGCCACTTCTTCCAATGAGCAGGAAGATGAGGTGGATAAAACCTGGAAACAGACACAAGAAGTTCAACACCAAAATTCAGAAAGGAAACCTTTTCGGGCCATGGCAATCGAACAAAGTTCATATATATTGTTACTACCATTATCGTGCCACACGCAGACGCTGCTCTGGCCGTTGCAATCTCACCTGGAATGAAAATAAAATGGTAGTCTATAAAAGTTTCGAAACAAGTTAAGACCAGAAGTCTTCAAAGAGGACTCAGTTAGACCTTCAGGGTTTGCCAGCTTTTGCATAGAAGTTGGGGCAATCAAAACTGGCATTGAGATGTTATAACCCAACACTGCAGTTGATAAATCAATGCTGCTTACATCTCGAAGAATTCTAGGCCGAATACTGCAAACTCACAGTTATAACAAGTAAAATAATTGAAAACAAGTTCGCAACATAAATTGTTACTCGATTCGATCATAACACATTACATGATTCTGTGAAAAGCTTCCTCATTCTCTTTTAAGGTGTACTGGTCCTCTGCTCCTCCGGCGAAGAAATCGTACAACATTCTCGGAAGGGCTTGCCTCGCTAATTCTCTGATTTCATTGACATTAACCTGTTCTTCTTCCATTACCCTGGATTCACAGAACAACAATATGTCAATATCATGTTTGAACTTTCTGGATTATCCATCTTTAATTGCCACTACCGTTTCACTAATACTAACAGGCAAGCATGAGAATTACTGAGAGAAGGATTAAGATCAAAGGATAATTAAAAAAATTTACCTATAGGAGCTGAAAGATTCTCCAGGATTTTATTTTTCTTGAGATATTGTCTGAAGGTAGAGCAGATTGTCAGCAAGGATTTGTATGAAGTAGGATTGTTAAAGATGGTCTAGTGTTCTAGGTGTTGTAGCTTTCTAGTCCTTAGAAATTGCCACCCACCTCAGAAAAGACAAGACTAATTTTGTCTGTATTCTTATCTATCAAGGATAGCGAAAGCCATACTGTTACTAGTCGAACCAATGGAGGAGCCACGTGAATAATTGGCCTTAAATTTTTTAAAGTTCATATATTTAATTTAATTTAATTTTTTAATTTTTATAAATTAATTTTTAAGTTTTATAATGTGTGCCTACCATAAAATTTTAATATTTTTATAATTTATATTCAACTTTAAAAATATTTTAACTTGTATCCACGTTTAAAAAAATTTATGAATCCGCGAGGAGCATAATCTTACCCAGTTAGGTAAAGCAGCCAGCCCACGCACTTTGTCTCGATTTCATGACTTCTTCCACTCACCCTCTCCTTTGGTATTTGACAAATTTAACTCGAAATTTGAATTAATTTATTTGACCCGATATTTTATATTAACCAAAACATGATATTCCATTTTGATTTGAAAATTGAAATTAATTGAACCGAAACTAATTCAAATTTTAGTTGAATCAAAATGGACCCGAGCCAATTTTTAACCTAACCGAATGAACCCGAACTAAAAAGTAACTCAAAAAAATAAAAGATATTAAAAAAATAAAAAAAATGAGATAAACTTTCGTACAACTCACCAAAAAGCCAAATATATTGATTTTATAAAGTCATATAGAGTTTAAAAACGAACATAATCTGAAAACCCGATTGAAAATGACCAATCTCCTATTCACCCAAACCGAAATCAACCGACCCGATATGATCCGACATGATACTCGAATCGAATCACCACAAACCCGAACTAAAATTGAACCAACTGAACCGAAAGTAGTTAGACTCGAAATGACCCAACTTGAACCCGATCCGAATGACCCGTTTGCCACCTCTATTGACAATTTTATTCGAACTCAAATACAAGTGTCTTACTCGGACTCAGATGCAAGTGTTGAACATATTTGTAACAACCTTGAAGGTTATATCTTCAGAAGAGTCCGAGTACTCTCTTGTTTTGGTTTAGAGTTAGTGTGCATATTCGATATTTTGCACACACAAATGCATTAACACAAATTTATTTCTTATGATGAACATCGTTCTTTTTTCATTAAATTCCCGTTGAGTTTATGAATAATTATCTTTTAAATGTCAAATCATTAATATATTAACAAATAAATTTAAGTTTTATGATTAACCCGGTTATTAAACAGATATAATGACTAGCAACATGAATTTTTCTTTTTTATTGAACAAACTGATTTAATATTTCCATTCATTAGTTCCAATAATAACAAAACAAAGGGCTCACAATTTATTTGATTTTTAGAGATGGGTAATGGATAGAATATTAAATCAATGAACGGATCTCTCTATCATGTTTGGTTCTAACATGGCCCCTACTAATTTCCTTTAGACTAGAACAACCAGCAAGGGACATGGCGAGTTCGAGCTCTTCCTTTAGCATTTCAAGCACTCGTTTCACTCCATCTTCTCCCTTTGCAGCAAGTCCGAACACAATCGGCCTTCCCACCTGCAAATCACACACATAACAAGCAAATTTCTCTTACTGAATGCTGAGTTTAAGCCATCTTTATCATCAATGGAGGGCTTAGAAGCTTACCAGGACAGCTTGTGCACCGAGAGCCAATGCCTTGAACGCATCGGTTCCTCGCCTTATTCCTCCGTCCACAAAAACAGGAATTCTTCCACCGACAGCATGAACCACCTGCAATGACATCTTATGAATTGTGAAACTGAGGATGGTTTTGCTATTAATGAGCTGCAATTTATATTGAAAATGATGGTTGTATATGCAAGGAGATTACCTCTTCAAGAACAGAAATCGTGGCAGAGGTGTAATCGAGCTGGCGAGCTCCGTGATTGGAGACTATAATCCCGGCAGCACCTACTTCCACAGCTTTTATGGCTGTGAATGGTAGTATCAAATTTCGACAGCAGCCTCAGTGGATTGATTTACAACAAAATCGAACTGAATTGAATAAAAAATAACCTGAACTAGCAAGGTAGTGCCTCAATCTTACCGTCTTCATGAGTGAGTACCCCTTTGATCAGAATTGGCAATTTTGTGAGAGATTTCAACCATCCAATATCCTGCAGAAATGAAGATGAACTAGTTAAACCAGTGAGGATCTTTAAGAAAAGTACTAAAACAAGCAAAAAGGGTTATTATGGAAGTGACGGAGTTCAGTCCGGCGAACCATAAGTCGATAAAGAGTTTTTCAACCTAAATGCATTGTCAAACTAAGCCTAAGTCCATCTTATCAGCATCCAGTAGGACTTATGTTAATAAGTATCCTTTGAAACATATTCTGGACTAACTTGAATGATTTATATCCATCTTTACCTCCCAACAGAAAGACGGATCATGCGTCGCATTGGCTTGAGATTGTATATTCGAACCTCCACCCTGCAAAATCCATTACATGTTATCTGTATTTCAAGATCAAAAACATCAAACAGTTCCAATTAATATTCTACTCACCTGATCAAACTTAGTTGACCACATATTCTCCACATTCTTTATTGCAGGTACGACGGTCCTGCAGGGGTTTATCGAAAGTAATATTTCGCATTAGATGCATGAGTCATTGCTCGTGCATAAACTCAGAAATACCATTGTTTCTCAATGATTTAAAAACAAATGGATCTTTAGCGCCGAGAAACTCAAATGGAAGAGGGAATGCTATAGTTTACTTGTTCTTCATGTCAGCCTCCCTTCGACCGATTCTTGGAGAATCGCCGGTTAGGACAATAGCCTTATATCCACTCTTTTCAGCTCTTTGCACCACATTAGCTGTTACATCCCGTTTCCTATACACCTATTGAGAAGATTAACCAAATTAAAGGTACTACAGATAAAGTCGACATGATAATTTTGAAAGAGCAAAGGCAAGGGTGAAATACGTATAATTGGAAGAATCGGAAGGCATCGCAGCAGTCAGCTACTTCCTCCAAAGAGCAGGTGGATGAGAGAGATAAAACCTGGAATGAGAATCAATGGTGAAACAACATTAAGTCCAAGGCATCTAAATGTTCATAAATGTATGTATACAGTACCATAATTGTGTTAGAAGCAGATGCTGCTCTGGCTGTGGCAATCTCTCCTGGAAAATAAAACAAACAATTACTGAGTAAAGAGTTAAAATAAGCTAACATTTAGGCATCCATTGTAGAGGACTTGGACCTGCAGGGTTTGCCAGCTTATGCCTAGCAGTTGGAGCAATTATGACCGGCATCGAGATAGGGTAGCCCAATATCGTTGTCGATAAATCGATCCTGCTCGTGTCTCGAAGAACTCTAGGCTGAATACTAATAAGTCACAGATAATACAATTAGTTATATAAAGATGGAAACTATGTGCTCAATCTCAGAGTCAGTCGAACAGTTTAAGGACATTACATGATTCTACGAAATGATTCCTCATTCTCTTTTAAGGTGTACTGATCCTCGGCTCCTCCGGCGTAGAAGTCGTAGCACCCTAGTGTGCACCCCGTAGTGCCAATGACTCGGGCCTTGGCTGACGGCCCGTGACAAATAGCAGTTGCAGTAATAAACACAAAGCATCTAATATGCAAATACTACTACTCTGGGAAGCACTAAATATCAGTATCTAATTTGCAGGACAGTGCATAAAACCAAGAGATCCGGTAACATGCACAAATGAAAAGTGTCTGAACGCCATCAAAAGTTAAAAATCTTAAACAGACGTTTAGAGTTCGAACAGTAACTGATTAGTCGACCAACGCATTGCATACTAGAGTTCAAGCTGATATAGCAAAAAAATACCTTACACCAGGGAATTTTGTATTGGTGGAAACTTGTAGCCTAGGGCTTTATATTCTTAGTAGTTCTCTCTGTTATGGTAAATTATTGCGCCTACTTTAAGCAAAGTGATTTGGAGTTGTATGGGCCTTGCAATGTGTCACGGCCTTAGCCTTTAGTTCACTCGGTCGCTAAGCCGTGCGGCACTTGAAAAGGACTCTTCCCGATCAAGTCAACCTTTTCCCTCGATTGATCTGCTCAAAATAAGCAAGCAACACATTAGTCTCGCGCCACAAAACCATTCTTCAAGCCATTGGCGAAACCGTGGGGCATAGCGGATGCACACAGTCGACCCCCAGCTTCCCCGTAGGAAAAAAGAACGGTTTTTGTTTTATTAGAAAAAAAAGAAACATCGGTTACATTAGAAAACTCACCCACACCATCGATTTGGGCGGTAGGGGCCGCCTCGATGGTGTGTAGGATACATACCTTTACCAGTGGATCAGCCCAAACTCGCCCATTGTCCACCCCTACATATATATGCGAAAAAAACATAATAGAAATGACCCGAGTAAACATTCTATTGTTTGAAACGAGGACACTTTTTCCTAACTAAAGAAATAATTGAAAACAAAGACTCTTCTTCCTAAAACATTGATGTGCTTGAAAATGGGGCATGGTAGAAGTGACTCGATTAATAGCCGGAACTCGGTTGTAACACCATGTGAGGGGATGGCCACAACATCCTCCCCCCACCTAACTTGTCGACACCCTCGTTGACCGAGCTGCAAGGAACTCCTCGATTTTCTCGCTTGAACGCCTTTAGGTCATGATCTCTCTCCCAACTTGTCTCTTCGGATCCGAGACCTTCCCACTTGACCAGGTACTCACGAACAAGGCTTCTTCTTGGACACCGTAACAAACCTATCAGCAAGGATCTCCTCAACTCGACGTTCGATGGGGTTTTGGTACAGATGGGGCCCCGATCACTCTGTCCTCGGCTAATATCTGAGGGGCTCGCATGAAAAGGCTTCAGATTGCTCACATGGAACACAGGGTGAACTTTCATCCATGAGGGCGGCTTGATCTTGTATGAGTTATTTCCAACTTTGGCCACAATCGGTCATCGGGTCCTTCATACTTTCGCACCAATCGCGATTTCTATTCCGTAAGAACCGCAAT
This sequence comes from Hibiscus mutabilis, assembly GCA_019671005.1. Taxonomy (NCBI): domain Eukaryota; kingdom Viridiplantae; phylum Streptophyta; class Magnoliopsida; order Malvales; family Malvaceae; genus Hibiscus; species Hibiscus mutabilis. Next base: position 61,453,083 of record CM033722.1, on the reverse strand, counting down.
CGTTCTCGCCATTAGCTTCACAAGCACTAGATCCCCAACTTTGAACTGCTGGTCCCTTCGCCACGATCCGCCCACTTCTTCATATGTTTTGCAGCTTTCACTAGATAAGCCCGAGCAATCTCTGTATTTTGGCGCCATTCCTTTGAGAAATTAAAAGCTCGGGGACACTTTCCTTTGTATGACTCTAGAGTGGTGTGTGGAAGCCGCTGTCTGCTGACTGTCACAATTTCAAAGGGGCTTTTATTAGTAGCAGAACTCTTTTGTGAATTAAAACAAAGTTGTGCCACATCCAACAAAGAAGGCCATTTTTCTGGTTGGCTGGATAAAATGCCTTAAGTACTCTTCTAACAACCCATTAAAGCGCTCCGTCGCCCATCCGTCTGGGATGATAACTTGATGACAAATTCAGTTTGGATCCCAACATCTTGAATAACTCTCCAGAAATTTCCAGTGAACCGACCATCCTCGCTACTAACTAACGATATCTTGTGGGACACCCCAATACTTTACAACATGTTTAAAGACTAATCGAGCTGTCTCCTCCGCCGAACAATATTTGGGGCAGGGATAAATGTAGCATATGTTGAGAACCGATCCACCACCACAATGGCAGCTCCAAGATCCCCCCACCCGAGGCAAGTTCACTATGAAGTCGAGTGAAATGCTCTCCCAAGGTCGTCTTGGCGGCATCGACAATGGCTCCAACAATCCTGCAGTCTTTTGTCGATCCACTTTGTCTTGCTGGCAAATAAGGCAAGTCTTGGTATAGTCCATAATATCCTCGTCGCATGTGCGGCCAATAATATCCTTGTTCCAACAGGCGGGGCGAGTACGCCGCCAACCTTGGTGACTGCCCCGAGGAGTGTCATGGCATTCGCGTAGTAGTTTCGTCTAAGTTCTCCGCTCTCGGGACATACATACGCGGACCTTTCGTCATTAGGATCCCATTCTCTACCCAAAAGGTCTTTGATTGGCCACTTTCCACCATCCTCAATATTGCCATCATCTGCGGATCCTTTCCCATATTCTCCATTATGAGTTCCCGAATGTCATTCGTTACCCTACTAGCTGACATAGGAGCAATTAATCTAAGGGTTGCCGGATCGCCCTTCGACTCAACGCATCAGCTACCCGATTCTTCTTCCGACTTTATGCTCAAAACTGAAATCAAACTCCGCTAAGCGCTCTTGCCATCTTGCTTGCCTTGCCGATAGTTTTGGTTGTGTCGAGGGATATGACTACTGTGTGTTGTCTGTTTTAACAACAAACTTTGAACCCAACAAATAATGCCTCCAAGCCCCCGAGACAATGGATCACAGCTAGAAGTTCTTTTTTCCGAGTTGCATATCTCGTCTCGGCACCACTCAACTTCCGACTCTCAAAGGCCACGGGGTGACCACCTACATGAGTACTCCCCTATGGCAAAGTCAGATGCATCAGTTTTAACTTCCATTGGTTTCTCAATGTCTGGTAATACTAGGACTGGGTCGTTCATCACAACAATTTTTAGTCCTTCAAAAGCATCTTGACACTTTTTAGACCAGGTCCACTTCTCACCTTTCTTTAACAAATTGGTAAGTATAGCTGTCCTCCGAGAGTAGCCTTCGACAAACCGTCTATAATAGTTAGCTAATCCCAAGAATGATCCGAGCTCATCGACACTCTTTGAGTCGGCCATTCTTGGATTGCCTTCACTTTTTCCTCATCCATTCGAACATGTCCCTGCCCAACGAGGTGTCCTAGGAACTTAATTTGAGTTTGGGCAAAAGCACATTTCTCCATTTTAACAAATAGCTGATTATCTCTGAGTCTTTGCAACACTAACCGCAAATGGTTTTCATGATCTGTCAAAGAGGAACTATATACCATTATATCATCCAAGTATATCACCACAAACGTGTCCGAAAAAATCATGGAACACTCGGTTCATCAAGGTGCAAAAGGTTGCAGCGCATTGGTTAGCCCAAATGGCATCACAAGAAACTCAAATGCCCCATATCGAGTAACACAAGTTGTCTTGGTTCATCTCCTCGCCACTCTTACCTGATGATACCCCGATCGAAGATCCAGCTTTGTAAAATATTTCGCGCCACTTAGCTGGTCGAACAAGTCCGCAACTAAGGGGATGGGATACTTGTTCCGGACGAGTCACTTTGTTCGTGGCTCTATAGTCCACACACAATCTCAGGCTCCCATCATGTTTCTTCCGGAACAACACGGCGCCCCAAATGACGCTTTAGGCGGTCGAATAAACCCGACTTTTTTTAACAGTTCATCGAGTTGTTTCCTCAATTCAGCTAATTCGGAGGGGACATACGGTACGGGCATCTCGCAGGAGGTTTGGCACCGGGGACCAGTTCAATCTCATGATCCACCGTCCTTCGAGGAGGAGCCCTTCCGGCAATCGATCCGGCATGACATCTTTATAGTCCTCCAACACTCTCAAAATCCCATTTGGTACCCCTTCAAGGGTTGACTCCCCATATAGGATAGGTAATATGACAAAAGAAGGTTCCCCCTTCTTCACCCTTTCTTAAATTGTATTGCGACAGCATCTTTCCGCTTCTTGGTACAATGGTAGCGGGTACCACCCCGGGCAATCCCCTAGAAACAATAGGCAGCTCGCGGCAGAGGCGGGGATGGCACGGGCTCTTGTCATAAAATCCGGTCCCAACACAACATCAAAATCGTCCATAGGGGAAACAAGTGAGATCCACGCTTCCCTCCCGGGACCCAAGCTTGGCCTTCACCCTCTTAACACTTCCACAAATTTTTGGCGGTAGAATTAATCGCTTTCATCGTCCCACATCTCTAGTAATTGTTAAACCGCATCTCTTGACTTCCTCGGGTGAGATAAAAATATCTGTTGCTCCCGTGTCAACAAGAGCCCTAGTCGCATTCCCATTTATCACCAAGTCCACGTACATCAAGCCCTTTCCGGTTCTTTCTTTATGTTGTCCAATTGCGATTGTAATGCACTCGAAAACGAATAGACCCAATCCCGGCAGATCGGTCTCACTATTCTCTGTAGGTGGGTTAGGGAGTGTGTCCCCAGGCCGTGAAAGTTCCAAAGCACTCAATGCACCCCTATGTGGGCACTCACCACGCGCGATGAGGCCCTTACACAAGAAGCATGCTAGGGGTAGCCTATTTGGCCCATTCCTCGGCGTAAAGCCACCATTCCCCCCTATTCTGCTTGGCTCCTTGTTTGGAAGTCCTCTCCCGGCTCCCCAAGTTATCGGCCTCTCCCATCTAGCCATCTTACTCCCATTACCTGCATGGTTATTGCTCTCACTAGTTGGGGCCTTGCGTTTGTTTGAGCCATCATTGTAATCGTTAAGCCGCTTCGGCAATACGCCATGGCAGCGACTACATCCTGCACCCGTTGTCTTTGAATCTCAGTTCTAGCCCATGGCTTTAGGCCCTCAATGAAAGCAAACATCATGTCTTTCTCCGACATGTCCTTAATATCCAGCATCAATGCCGCAAACTCTCTCACATAATCACGAATAGTCCCAGTATGGGTCAAATCCCTCAACTTCTTCCGAGCATTATACTCAACATTCTCCGGAAAGAAGGTAGCTATTAATTCTTGTTTCAACTCGTCCCAACTTTTAATGGAACACACGCCATTTGTGAACTTGGACCTCCACCACAATTTGGCATCCCCTGACAAGTACATAGAAGCCATCGAGACCTTGTCTTCTTCTATAGAGGTGCGAGTAGCCCGAAAGTATTGTTCAATATCAAATAGGAAATTTTCAAGCTCTTTGGCATCCCTGTTCCCCTCATATCTTTGAGGCTCGGGGACCCTATTCCTCCGCCCCTTTCCATGGTCTTTGAATTTCCCACAGCCACTTCAATCAAATTAATTTGAGCCTTAAGCTCCTCTATCTCATACTTGAGTACTCATTGCCTCCTTTTTCTCATCGGTGAGGTGTTTCACCATGTGAACCAACTCACGATGAAAACTTCGATTGCTCGAACTCGTTCACTTTGGTCACCACATGAGCCCTTAGGGCCGCCACCGCGCTTCTAGCTCCTCATACCTATCGGGTCTATGGTCCTACCCCTTGTGCAGGCACTCTAGCGCCATGTTGCGCGAAGTACCGCGCCACCGGGCACCTCAGTTCCTGGGACGGCTCTTGGCCCCCGATTCTTACGCGTAGTCACCATCCTTGGGTTGACTCCCACCACACTAGTTCCCCGCACGGGAAGAATAATAAGCACCACAATGTCTATTAATAACTCAAGACCACTTGTGCTTCAAGAGGAGTAAGCACCACCGTGCTTTCCCACGAAAAAAAAAACTCGGCACCACTGTGCACAAGAAGCAAGAGAGCACCACTTTGTGCATCAAGAGGAATAAGCACCACTTGTGCTTTCCCAATAAAAACTAGGCACCGCTGTGCACTAGCAACAAGAAAGCACCACCGTGCTTGAATAAAAAAATTAAGCACCACTGTGCCACAATTAAAAAGCACCTCTGTGCTATTGATTACGCCTCTGTGCTTTTCACCGCAATGAACAGTGCAACACCACCCGAAATTGAGTGCTACAACCTTGCTCGGATACCACGTGTCACGGCCTTAGCCTTTAGTTCACTTTCGGTCGCTAAAGCCGTGCGACACTTGAAAATGACTCTTCCCATCAAGTCGCCTTTTCCCTCGATTGATCTGCTCAAAATAAGCAAGCAACACATTAGTCTCGCGCCACAAAACCATTCTTCAAGCCATTGGCGAAAACCGTAGGGCATAGCGGATGCACACAATCGACCCAAGCTTCCCCGTAGGAAAAAAAGAACGGTTTTATTTTATTAGAAAAAAAGAAACATCGGTTACATTAGAAAACTCACTCACACCATCGACTTGGGCGGTAGGGGCGCCTCGATGGTGTGTAGGATATATATACTTTACCGGTGGATCAGCCCCAAACTCTGCCATTTGTCCACCCCTACACATATATGAAAAAAAAACATAATAGAAATGACCCGAGTAAACATTCTATTGTTTGAAACGAGGACACTTTTTCCTAACTAAAGAAATAATTGAAAACAAAGACTCTTCTTCCTAAAACATTGATGTCTTTAAAATGGGGCATGGTAGAAGTGACTCGGTTGTGGCCCCGGAACTCGGTTGTAACACCATGTGAGGGGATGACCACAACACAATGCACCTAGTTTCCCATTTTTTTAATGGATAAGTGTATATTGATTTGTCCCTTTCATGCAGTATTCATTGCCAGAAAGTAATGGGGGCCGTAGGGAACTTGCTTTTTATGGAAACGACAGATATGGGGGCCGTAGGGAACTTACTTTTTATGGAAACGACAGATATGGTTTTGTAAGGAACTTGCTTTTTATGGAAACGGCAGATATGGGGGCAGGCTATACATCTAATTAGGTCCCTTTTCTCATATGTCATAGATTTGGATAAAAAAATTTAAATTTGATACAAATGTCGTGTAAAATAAATTGTACACAAGCCTATTTATTTATATTATAAATCAAAATTAAATTTAAACCCTAAAAAATTAAACCCCAAACTTTAAATTCTAAACATTAACCTTAAATTCTAAACCTTACAAGCTAAACCCCTAAACTCTAAACACTAAACTAAACCCTTAACTCTTAAAACTAAAAAGTACGTGTAAATTACTGTGTACTGAAGTTTTTCTAAAAAAAAAAACTAGAATCCGACTGATCAGATCTTTAAAGTTCAATTTTAAATTATTTAAATTTATTATTTTGATTTTAATATTATATATTTTGGTTCAATTTAAAGTTTCGTGTGTTTATATATTTAAGGGTAAACTACATAAATGGTCACCGAACTTTTAGGGCAGATTCATTTTGGTTGCCGTACTTTTAAAATATTCGATAAGGTCACCCAACTTTTAGTTCGATTTCAATATATTCACTGAACTTTTAGGGCAGATTCATTTTTGGCCACCGTACTTCTAAAATATTCGATAAGGTCACCAAGCTTTTAGATCAATTTCAATATAGTCACTGAACTTTTAGTTCACTTTCAATATGGTCCCTCCCGTTACCTTCCGTTAAAAGATGACGTTAGTTTTCGTTTTCCTTAATAAAAAATGGGTAAACTACACCAATCATCACTCAACATTCTTCTCACTCCTATTTTGGTCACTAGAGTTAAAAAAATTCAATTTAATAACTTAACTTTCGAATTATTCATATTTTGGCCACTCTCAAATGACATGGTCACTAGAGTTAAAAAAATTCAATTTAATAACTTAACTTTTGAATTGTTCATATTTTGACAACTCTCAAATGGCATGTTTATACAAATAGAAAAATTCGATTAATCCTTAAAAGATTTATTTTAGTTAATTGGTAAATTTAGATTATTCAATTCTCGATCTTATATTGTATTAATTAAATCATATAATCAATTAACTAGTTAACTGAAATATTTGATTATAGAAATGTTTTTTTACTTTGTTTATTAAAATATAAAATATGATAATATGATAAATTTAATAAATTTCCGGTTGTGATTAAAGTGTAAAAATAACTAGAAAGTCAAAAATTGAAAGTTCACACCTATTAATTCTACCCAGAGCCAAAACTTTAAAAAAAATTAGAAGGGTGATATTGTAATGCATAAAATTTAGAAATATTATATATACTAGATCAGATCAGTTAATCAATTTTGCTTAAAATTGTGAACTGTAATCGATTCGAAATAATTTATTTTAAAAATTTGTACCGAAATCGGGTTCATTTAATCCTTAAAAATTATTTTGGTTAATTGCTAAATTCAAATTATTCAATTCTCAAGCTTATATTGTACCAATTAAATCGGATAATCGATTGACTGGTTAATTGGGATATTTGATTCGAGTAATAATTTTTTTACTTTGCTTATTAAAATATCAAATATGGTAATATGGTAAATTTAATAAGAAAAGTAAAAAAATCATTACTTGAATTTTTTATTAATCGAAGTTTTCTATTTGTATAACTATGTCATTTGAGAGTTACCAAAATATGAACGATTCAAAAGTTAAGTTATTAAATTTATTTTTTTAACTCTAGTGACCAAAATAGGAGTGAGAAGAATGTTGAGTGATGATTGGTGTAGTTTGCCCGTTTTTTATTAAGGAAAAACAAAAACTAACGCCAGCTTTTAACGGAAGGTAACGGGAGGGACCATATTGAAAGCGAACTAAAAGTTTGGTGACTATATTGAAATTGAACTAAAAGTTGGATGGCCTTATCGAATATTTTAAAAGTATGGTGACCAAAATGAATCTGCCCTAAAAGTTTGGTGACTATATTGAAATCAAACTAAAAGTTGGGTGACCTTATCGAATATTTTAAAAGTACGATGACCAAAATGAATTTGTCCTAAAAGTTCGGTGACCATTTATGTAGTTTACCCTATATTTAAACTCCAAATATAATTTACATTAAGTGCAATCGGTTAGTTAAACACAACAAGTGGCATCAATGGAAAAAAGATAATATTCATCCTAAGAGACTTGTAATTACTTTAAAAATAGAATGAGTCCACCACGCTCGATGAGCACCGCTGAACACTACTAACGTTAAACACCGCTGAACACCATTAAATTAATTTATAAAGATTAAAAATCTAAAAGACTCACCATATAATTATAAATTATTTAAAATAAAATTTCAATTAAATGATTTTTCATATATATTATATATTTTTAATTTTTTAAAATAATTGAATCAAATACCAACCTTAGTCAATTTAAAAAAACCCTAAATCCTAAACTCAAAACCCTAAACTTAAAACCATAAACCATAAACATAAACCCTAAACCTTTAATACAATGTTCAAATTTAGGGTTTAATGATTATGGTTTAGGGTTTAAGGTTTTTATTTTTTAAACTGACTAAGGTTGATATTTGATCTAATTATTTAAAAAAATTAAAAATATAATATATATAGAAAATAATTTAATTAAAATTTTATTTTAAATAATTTATAATTATATGTTGAGTCTTTGAGATTTTTAATATTTATAAATTAATTTAATAGTTTTCAACGATATTCATCGTTAGTAACGTTCAACAGTGATCGTCGAACGTTATAAATTTTTTCTTAAAAATATTCAAAAAAAAAATTACAATTAGTTAATTTATGCCTATCAATAAAAATTAAGGTCGTATATGGGTTCAATTTTTTATGAACACCTGTAAAAAAGCCTACAAGTCAAACCATGATGTAGCTGCCCAAAGCAAACAAATTGGTTGTCCAACTTTTTGTTACCGTGAGATGCTCGTGCAATCATTCAAGAATATTAAATCCAATCTTAGCTCTTGAACAGATAGCGTTCCAATACTAACAAAACATAGAGCACGAAGGATATTTGATTTTTGTAATTACTGGATAAAATATTATTAAAGCAATGAGAGAGGAGCTTTCCTAACTCTGCACATCCCTAACTCCGGAGCTTCCTCGATTATCCAAGAGGAATCAAAGATTATCAAGTCATTTCTTACAGCCTAATAATATATATATTTTGTTGAAACTGAACACAAAGAAAGCTTAAATAGCTACATGCGAATCCATGGAGAACAAGCAAGCAACTTCAGCGGGCGGAGCATGGAAAATAATTTCACTAACTGGTGCTCCTCAGCAAATCCGCGTAATCCATTGGCAATCTTATTGGCTTCCCTTCCAATATGTATGATCCGAATATCCCAATCAAAGGCAACGAGTCTACGGATTGCAATCACAAGGCCTGAGTCGTTGGCCGCCGGCATTGGATCTTGTAAGACACGAGCAATCTCCATGTTGTCTGTTTCGACCTCCACTTGACGATAACCAAGGCGCCACGTATGGTGAAGAACCTCCCGAACGCCCCAAAATTCAGCATTCAACACAGAGCATGCACCGATACTCTTTGAGAAACCGATAATCCAACCTCCATTCGCATCCCGTTGAACCCCCTGCGGCAGCCATCCCATCAGTTGTGTTGACATCACCATCCGAATTAGCTTTAATCCAGCCCTCTTCCGGCAGTTTCCAGCAGCAAGCAGGACTACCCGAAATCAAAGTTTGACAATTGGAGTACTCCGCTGCGAGCTGCAAGCAACTTGAGACAAATTCATTCTTCTCTACGTAATCTTCATCAAGAACAAGGCTGCACCGACGTTTCCATAGTTGCCAACAAATTACCGCAAAACAGATAGGTCAATCTAATTAATGGTCACAGTAGCCATTAGAGTCTCGAACATTAGAATCAGCCAAGCTTGCAGATTTTCTGACTGAAACGCGTGTATATTTCCAGGCGGAATCAAGCTTATCCAAGTAGATTTGTCTTTCGAACAACGGCGCAGGATATGGTCGGCATCCTCGTCTCCAACTCCACAGAGTCTGCAACGGCTGGTTTGTGACAAATGACGCCTCGTACGCTTCACATTAGTCAACAAACTTTCTCGCATCGCAAGCCATAAGAATACTCGACACGTTGCGGCACGCGCAACTTCCAAATAGATTTCCAATTAGAACTGATTTCCATAGGTTCCTGCACATTCAAAGCCATATAAGCTGACTTAGTTTTAAATAGCCCATTGTCCTCCCATTTCCAAACTAACGAATCTCTTCCCAAAGTAGGATCCTGCGGGTGAACTGCCGCTATCAAATTCAGAATATTCCCCGGCAAGACTGCCCTTAATTCAGCCCAATTCCAAGTACCAGCTTGGGTGACAAATGATGCAACATCGGTTGGATTCGGGGACTCAGAAAAAGTACAGTAACGAGCAAGAGGACCCTCCACATTCAACTAAGTGTCATACCAGAAATCTGTCGACGTATCATCATTAATATTCCATCGTAAACTTTGGCATACATCAGTCCAAACTTGAGATAACCCTCGCCACAACTATGAACAATTATGCATTCGCAAAGAAACAGGAAGTGATTCTCCCCAGCCATACTTATGTTTGAGAACTTGAACCCAAAGCTTGTCCGCATCCATTGCAAGTTGGTAACCAACTTTCATGAGTAGAGCTTTGTTTTGTTGGCGAAATTTTTTTAGTCCTAGACCACCACAATCGAGAGGCAGTTGAACAGATCTCCAACTGACAAGAGAAATCATGCGGCTACTAGAACCATTGCCCCAAACAAATTGCGGACTAGTTTCTCCATGTTGTCGCAAAAGCCCTTCGGAAGCCATGTGGATTGCATGGCATATGTAGGAATTGCCTGAAGTATAGATTTAGCGAGTGTGATTCTACCCGCCAATGACAGTGCTCGAGCAGCCCAACCGGAGAGGTAATATTGCATTTTTTCAAACATGTAAGAATAGGTCGCATGTGTAACTCTTGAATGTAATAACGGTACCTTAAGATATTTCCCTAGGTCTGAAACCTCCAAAAAACCCAGGCCATGTACAATCGACTCTCGGAGGGGCAACAAAGTATTCTTTGAGAAGAATACCTGTGTTTTGGCTGCACTTACCCTATGGCCCCATTCACGGCAAAATGAATTCAAAACTCCATGGAGCACTTGCATCTGATCTAACGATGCTTCCATGAAGAGGACAAGGTTATCGGCAAAGAACAAGTGAGAAATGCTGGGGGCCTTGTCGTGATAGTTTAATCTGTTTCCATTTCCCGTCATCAATGCATCGAGAGATAGCTTGAGATAATCTGTCCATGCACAACACAAATAAATAGGGCGATAGTGGGTCACCCTGTCTAATTCCACGCGAAGGCGAAAATGATTCAGTCAGTTCTCCATTCCAAAGGATCTGTGTTGATACTGAACGGACGCAGATCATAATAAGGTGAACAAGTTTATGCGGCATACCCGTGAGCAATAGGGTTTCCTCCACATAATCCCATTCAAGCCTGTCGTATACTTTTTTGAGATCCACTTTGAAGGCCATCCACCCCTTTTTTCCTGATTTATGACACATGGAATGAATAACCTCCTGCGCCAATATAATGTTGTCCGTAATTTGCCTACCCGAAATGAAACTTGCCTGAGTTTGTGCGATCCAATTTGGAAGGGAAGGCTTGATGCGGTCTACTATTGTCTTGGTGATTACCTTATATATCACATTACAGAGGCTAATAGGGCAGAATTGGGTAATCATAGTAGGATTACGCACTTTCGGCACAAGAACAAGAAGAGTCTTGTTAATCCAATCATCTAGATGATCCTCCTCAAAGAAACAGCTAACTGTCTGAAAGACCACATGATCAATCACAGATCAATTTGTCTGGTAAAAAAGTGCAGGGAGACCATCATTGCCAGCGGCGACATACTGAAAACCACTCGCTTGACTTCCTCAATTGTAATCGGGTTCACCAAGGAGTTCATAGCTGCTGACCCATATTGGAAGAAATTGCAATAAGACGCAGCACTAGATAATACACTCGGCTCACTAGAGAAGAGCTTGATAAAGAATTGACGAGCGTGGTCTTGAAGGATGCTTGGATCATCACACCATCTTCCTTCTGATAATTCAAGCATGCGGACAGCATTGTGTTTTCTCCGGATCATCGTACTCACATGAAAAAAAGATGTGTTAAGGACGCCCTCAATTATCCACTTGGAGCGAGACTTTTGCTGCCATAGTTTTTCTTCCTGAATAAGAACCTTCTCCAGTTCAATTTTGAGATCAGCTTCGAGACTCACAAGGAACGGGGATTCAGATTTTTCCAAAGCGCGTTCAATACCCTCAACCGTGCAAGAATCAAGGTTTTACTCCTCCCAATATGACCAAAGACGGATCTATTCCATTCGCTGCTATTTTACTAAAATTTAGCGATATTATCGCCCAAGGATTCACTAGCCGACCATGATTCAATAACTAAATTCTGAAAATTAGAATGGTCATTCCAACTGCTAAAAACCGGAATGGCCGCTCTCCCCCTCGCAAAAATTATCCTTTGTGTCTAGTAGAATCGGACGGTGGTCTGAACCCAACATTTGAAGGTAAAAAACCTCTGGATTAGCAAAAGTCGCAAGCCAATCCTTGTTGCAAAGATACCGATCAAGGCATTGTGATAGGTCCCCATTTTCCATGTAAATTTAGGGCCATTAAACCCCATATCAACAAGGCCAGAATTAAAAAGGAAATCAGTGAAGTACGGACATATTCCAGACCTTCTCTGTGAACCACCAGATCGTTCCGATAGGTTGGCGATAACATTTAAATCACCCCCAACAACCCACGGTCTTCTACAACCTGGTTCTAAAGCACTCAATTGATTCCAAAGATCACGTCGCTTTGTAGCCTCTGGACTGGCATAGACAAAGGTGAAAAAGAAATTACGTCTCTCCGAAGGTACCGAGCAAAAAACATGAACAAATTGCGATGAAACAGCCAAAACATAACTTATAACTGAGGACTTCCACATGACCCATATTCCCCCTGAAAAGCCTTCTGCCTCCACTCTGAAAGAAGAATCAAAGCCTGAATTTCTAATGAAACGATCAGCTTTCTCCCCACTAATACGCAGTTTAGACACCACGAAGATATCCGGTCGCTTAGATTTCACAAAAACCTTAAAATACTGGTGAAAAGCAGGGTTTAAAGCGCCCTGAGAATTCCATGAAATTATTTTAACCATAAAAATAAGAGAAGAGATGAGATGACAATGGGAATTAAACCAGCATATCGGCATTCTCCAACATGTCGAACACTGTATTCGCCCGCCATTGAACATCACCATCAACTGAGATCCCCTCTATGTTCCTTTCGCCACGAATCTGACCTACCGACTGTATGGCCTGGTCAAGTTCGGAGGATAGGGACGTGACCAAATCTTGTAATGTTGGTTGACTTGGTAACTTGCTACTCTTTTTCTTATTTTTAACACGGTTACGGGACACACCAGGGAAAAACACTTTGTTCTTACCAGTCCCCTTAGAAGTAAGATCCGTGATTGATGCTGGTAGACCTCGAACGTTCCTGTCTTGAAGAGCTGGACGGGCATTTTTCTCGGTAACTCTGACCACAGCATGGTTGCCTGCAGCTAAGGATGAGCCTACAGGGACCACATTCTCCTTGGATGCAATCGGCAATGATTTTTGAACAGCAACAGGGGCTGGAACCTTGGAATTTCCCTCGGCAACAATGGCTTGAACTGGTAATACCTTATCCCTCCTCGCCCTCGGTTTAGCCTTTCCTGATTTTGCCCCTTGCTTACTCGTGTACAGCTTTTCCCGTAGCTAGTCCTGAACCCAATGTCGATGATACTACAGCTTTGCCTCTCGCTAGACCGAAAGGAACCTCCTCTGAGGTCTCAACCTCAACAACATTTTCTAGAGCATAGAACCGCGACCCAACTGATCGCCCACCCTGGTTGGCCCTTCAGGGCACAGCTGTGGCTTCCTTGCGAGATGCCGTTGCCTTTCTTCTCCTATTGACAACCTGCATCCAAGGTCCGTAAAGCTCCTCCTTGTCAGTGGTTGCAAATTGTTGTTGTTCAACTGCGGAAGGTCTAACAATCTCAACTCCACAGATTTCCTGCGAATGACCATACTTCCTGCAAGAATAGAAGATAGATGGGAGACCCTCATACTCAATTGATTGGCGCTTGCCATCGATTATAATTCCAGATTTCAGTGGATGTTCAAGGTCTACGATAACTGCGAGACGTGCAAAACGACCTCTATTCCCGTCTTCAGTGTTATAATCTATACGCACCACTGTACTGAGCGAATTAGCAATGAACCTGAACAAGCTCTTCGTGTAATATCTGTAGGGGAGTCCTGGGATTCAAATTCAGACCATTATCTTTGATGGGTGGTCCTTCGCAGTGGAGAAATTGCGGTTCCATGGCTGCACAGTTAGGTATGAACCATAGATTACCCATGACCCTCCGGTCAAAACTTTTTCACAGTCATCTTCCAACGCAAAACAGACCAGATAATAATCATTGTCCAGGTCTATGAGTCGGATCTCCCCCTTGGTTTCCACAGGTTTTCAATTCTAGTGAACAACGCTTTATAGCCGATCGACTTGCCCAGCAGCCTCACAATAACCGAGTTAGCAATTTCTTATCGATAGAAGAGTGAACTCTCTCCGAAAAGTTAATCTCCGGCAACGCTCCTTCGCATATGATTTGAACATCTTCCTCAAGGACCTCAACATCAAGATCATCAACGACGGAACTTTGGTCCTGTTCCATAGCCTGCCCTAACATAATGTCGCGAAAAGATGGCCGGGCCCCTTCAGCCCCTGAGTTGTTTTTTTCCAAACGATAGTGGGGTGCAAGCCACCGACCCACAGCCTAATAATATTTTGATTAAGCCAACACCAAGTCTATTTGTATCATTAATTATATTTACCGTCTGACACATAAACCTAACTAGCACGTCAATATGCATCAATCTTAGGCTTAACACTAGTCCTTAAAGGCCTCTTCTTCTCTTCTTACATACCCTAAGAATAGACCGATAGAGGGGAGGACCAATCACGCATACACAACTCTCCCCCACCTAATACTATATCTGTCTTTTTCCCTTTAGTCGATTTTCAGTTATTATTTCTACAAGACGATCACCACTACAACAGATTTTCCTCCAAATAAAAAAAAGTGCAGGCCGCTACAACTACCTCTATCCACGGTTTTATTTGGTGTCAGCGTATTTTCGGCATCGACAAAAGTTTACCAGGATAGCTTCTGCACCGAGTGCCATTTCCTTGATAGAGAAGGGGTTAATTTTTAAGTTGAGACCAAAAATAATGAAACCAAGCAAGCTGATCTTGCGAAGAACATACCTATTGCCATTGCAGCTGAAAGCTTCTCCAGAATTCTTGGTTGTAAAGGATACAGAAGTTTCTTACCTATAATTTCGGAATTGGTACCGAATATGGAGTCCTTTTGATAATGTGACACTATGAAAATGTGCAATATTTTTTTACGAAATTAAGGAGTAATGTGAAAATTTTGTACTACAACTCCGAATGGTAATGTATTTTGATCTTTGTACTTTAAAAATGAGTATAAAATAAAGTTTTAGTATGTATTAAAAGAACATACTATCTCACTTAAAAAATATCTGGTTTAAATTAATATCACATCATTTAATTAAAAACAAATAAAAAAACAATATTTTTTTTCAACTATTACTCATTTTAAAATATAGAAACTAGGGAGTCCAAGAAAGGAAAATGACAATAATGTGCATGAGCTCGTACTGAACTAATTACTTCTACTCTGGCTTTGACATGGAAAGAATAGTTGCCTTTGAACATATTGCTCTTAAGGTAGGGTCTCTCCTTCACAATTCCACATTGCAAATTTGTCCCTAAACTTTGCCGAATTGTGTGATGAAACAAAAAAAAAATGCCAGAATTTTCAGTCCACAGCAACACAGAAACAGAGAAACTCGATGATGAGTCGTTAAAACTATGAAGCAAGGTTGAAATCACCACAGCTTTGTTTTCACCCAAAAGAGGAGGAAGACAACTCCTAGCACGATTGCAACAGGAGCCCACTTCCGAATTAAAGCCTACATGCAAATGGATGTAACAAATGAAGAACCTTTAAAATGAATCAAGAACGATTGCAAACATAATCGAGCCACAAATGCATGGAAAATTAACTTAAGTTATTGCTAAAGGAACTTTCATTTAAAAGAGAAGAAAATCCAGTTTGAGTGGAAGGAAATCAGGTGACAAAGTTAATCAAAGTATCTTTTTCCCACGGGATTTGTGGCAACTTCGATAAAACTATATGACATAAATCATATCACATTTATATGCTAAACGCCTAAACCCATTCTTCTTAATGCTTTTCTTCCTTTGTGCGTGTGGTGGAGCAATCAAAATTCAGAATAATTTCAACAGAGGCATACTTATATAAACTAGTCATGCTTGCCTTCATGCCTATAAACAAAGCCTAGAACTTAACCTAATTGATGCATTAATTGCCAAATGCAGACCTTGATTTTCCTTTTTTTTTTATTATCATGAGAGGTTAGTCCATGCTCAAGAAGCTATTCTGACACTGAACATGTATATATTATATCACCTATGTTTCTACCAAGAAAATGACTTAGCAGCACACATTGAGTATCGTCAACAGAATTGTCAAAAACCAAAAGCTAAATGCCTCAACCTAAAATAAGGGGTGATATATATATATATATATATATAAATAGAGAGAGAGAGAAATGGCCCAAATAATGAGTATTCATCCTTCACTAATCAGAGGGGAATAACCTGTCGATTTAAGTCTCTCGCCTTATCAGCGTATATGCGAGATTCCGATGTCAAACGACTGGACATTTGACTGACCTCTGTATTGCAGAAAGAAAGTGAAATGCACACTTGGTTAGTCAAAAGCAATACAATTTAGCAGTCAATCAAAGGAGAGAGATTAAAGCAACAGTAAAGAAGACAACACGATTAGGTGACTTCAATTTGAGGGCAATACTTAAAGGTAAACTAAGCGGTAACAAGGTGCAACCATAAATGACTTTGTCTTGTACTGGCATGCCCAATTACTAGTAGAGAATAAAAATTCAGAAGTCAAGTTCTTCTAAATTTTAATTGGCACAGTGTGAACTGAAACAAAACTCCACAACCACAGACACTCAAATGAGCCAAAGGCCAATACAGCTGAAGCAAGCTTTTGTACGATTAATGCAAATCAAAGTTCTGGAACAACTAAATCTAACTATTAAAGGAACAAAAGTTATAAAACCTACACCCAAGAAACATAGCATTACAAACATATAATTTATCAGGTACTAAAATCATCCAGTTATCGGCCAAGTTCCAGTTTGGATTACTGACTAGAGGGAAATTTATAAAAGTTAAAGCAGGGAAGAATCAAATAAAGCAACAGACTGGACTCACCTAAAATATTTTTTCACACTTTTAACCAGTACATGCAATGCAAACTGAGGCATTAAAATTGTAAAAGCAAAGTTTTCCTAACTCATGATTGTTAATTTAGTTTACAAAAAGGTCTTAAAAGTATTTCTGAAAGGAAAAAAGTATATCTTACGGTCCAACTTTTCACCAACACCAAGAACTTCTTGTACATTGCGAGTCATGATTTGTTGAACTTCATATAGTTCATCATTCAACTTTGTAATATTCCGTTGAGTACGGGTGTCCTGGTACAATTTTTTTGTCCTCTGTATGAATGTATCTTAAAGACAAAGAAAAAAAATACAATCAAGCCCGGAAAGAGAGAGAGAGGAGAGCACAAAAAGGTGGAAAAAATACTAAGTGCATACAAAAAGCAGAAAGAGCCAAACAATAAAGAAAAGGAACCTACCAAAATTTAATAAATGCATAAGGCCTGGCAGCTGTTTCAATATGAGCTCCATTAACAAGTTCAAATTCATTCTTGAGGTCCTCCAGATAATGAAAGGCAAGTTTCTTAGGATAAGAACGATCACACATTGTCAAGTAACAAACACGTCCTTCAACAATATAGCTATGAACTTAGGTCAAGGTAACAGTATAACTAAGATGCACCTGCCAACCATACTGAAAAAAAAAAACATGCAACAAAACTTATTTCTTTCCCTCAAGAGAAACTATAAAGTAAAAACATATTTTTGAGAAGTATAAACTGATTTCATAAATAAAGAAATAAGGCATCCAAGCAAGGATACTGGAAAATATAAGGTCCAGTCTCAACAGACATCCTTGAAGCCTCAATATGGCCTTTGGAGAGATTCTTAAACAAAGCCTTGACTTGCTGTTTGTACATTTCGGCATCTACCAGATCCCGGCCATCATCTAATCCCTCCGCCAGAGGAAGACCATCAGTAACACGAGCAATCATTGTCATTTTCACCATCTTTACTCCCCTTTTTCTCAGCTTCCACAAAATCCCTTCAAACTAAGATAAAAGCAAAATTAACACCATGATTAGTCACAGAAAATAAAAACTCATTTTAAGTAAAAATTAACAACTATGTCGATAATTTCATTCTCAATCTTTATGGTACAACTAGCCACCACAATGATAAAAATACAACATTTGCAGTTCCACAATTATCATTTCAAACCATTACAATTAACTGGAAAAAAAACATAACATGATTCATATAATACTTGATTTGATAATTCCTATGCTCATAAACACAAAGTAAGATCGACCCAACTCTAGTTTTCCATCAAAAGGTCAATGTCGTAACCAAAGACAATCCATTCAGTCAATGTCATCAGGATCCAACAAAATATATATATATATATATATATATTTCAGGGATCCCAACAAAACCCAGAAATTAGTTGACGAAAAACAACCTCCTAGAAGAATTTCAACAGAATTGAAACAAAAGGAACGATCTTTTTTTGGGAATTAATTATAAGCACATTTACAAATTGAAAAACGAAAGCCACTAGTTCTGATGGGAATACCTGGTTAGAGCATGTGGGTCTTCGGATTTCTGCTCGATTTCAACGATCTGAGGAAGGGGAAATGACCGGTGGTCCGACAAGTCTTAAAAAGAGATGACATTAAATGGAAAGCCAGAGCGTTAATAATAGGATTTTTATTATTTAAAAAAGGAAATTATAAATGACGGCTTCAAAGATTGTTTAAGATAGGGATTGTATTTGAGTTGCCAAGTTTTCAAAAACTTTTATTTAGGTCCTTTTTTTTTTGTTAGTGTGGGCAAACAAGGTTAGAGGGCTTAAATAGTGGACAAATTAAAATTTAGAGATTAAATTTTGGAAAAAAATTTAAGTTGGAGGCTTTAGAATTTTTTTCCAGTTTAAATTTAAGGTTTACAATAGTATGATTTTTAGTTTTTTTAGGGTTAGGGTTAAAATTTTAAAATTTATTTTATAGTTAAATATTATTATAAATAAAGTTTTCTTTAAATTTTTGAGTGTTTTTGTTTGTTTTTAGAATTTTTGGGTAAAAAAGCTGGTTTAACCCTCCAAACACAACAAAAAATAAAGCCTTAGACTATTTTTTAAACCTTTATAACATGGTCGAGTACTGCAGAGGTCCATCAAGGGATGAAATTCTCAAACCATTTTGTAATATTCATAATTTTATAATTCGAATCATTGATATTATTTAAGTGATATGACTTCTCATTCTACTGGACTAATTGATTGTTGATAAATATTTTCTGTTTTAATTTTTGATAAGATTTAAGCAAACAATGTAATATTCATAATTTTATAATTCGAATCAATATCTATTTTAATTTTCATATTTGTATATTAAATAAAAAGTCTTACTAACAAAAAAATAACTTTTCATCCTTTCTCTCTAAAATACAAATCTCCTTCATTCTTTTTACAAAACTGTAAATTAATTTTTTTCTTTTTCGCTTATCACTGACAGTTGGTGGTCTGATTATTTTCTTTTAAAGAATATTTTTCTCTCCTCCTTTAGTAGGTCGTCGGCCTCTCTATAGTGGTCAGATGGCTCATCCTTCAGGGTGTTTTCTTTCGTCTCTTCTATTAATTTTTGAGGGGAAACGTTTTTTAGGAACGATATTGCGATAGTTGTCGTTTGGATGATTTCATCGCTGCGATATGGAGGTTCGCACGACGCTTCTTTCATCGACATTTTATTCGTCGGTGGTCTTGACCCCATCCAGTGTTTTGTTTTGAGTTTTGTTATCGTTTTTTTCGTTGGTGTTTTTTATTTTTTGAGGTATTGTTGTCCTTTTTTGTAGAAAAAAGGTTTCGATTAGAGTAGATTTGTTCTCGTCGGCCGCCTTCCCGTGCCCCTTCAACCTTCGCCATGTTTTGATCTAGACGCGTCGTTGATGTTGGTTGCTCTCGCTGCATCACGTTCATCGTCGATATGTTTCGGTGCCCCCAATTTAACATGCAGTGCAAACTATGGTTGCTGGCTTTTCTGTTCTCGACCTCGGTCGATCATTTTTGTTTTGTTCGTTTTGCT
The DNA here is from genome assembly GCA_019671005.1 of Hibiscus mutabilis. NCBI lineage: Eukaryota > Viridiplantae > Streptophyta > Magnoliopsida > Malvales > Malvaceae > Hibiscus > Hibiscus mutabilis. The sequence goes on along the minus strand of CM033722.1, from coordinate 61,433,225 downwards.
GTGGTGTTTTGTTTTCTTGTTTGTTTTTCGTTTTGTTCTTAACCGGCGTTTTTCTTATTGACTATATTTGTCGTTTTTTCTTTCAACTTTGTCGGTGTTCTTCTTTGATCTCTTGTATCGTTCTTATTCAAAAAAATGCTTACAAATATAAGTGTCCAAATTATACATTTTTTTTGAGACAAGTGCCTATTTTTTGCCAACATTTCATTTTTGGCCCGCTGTAAAGCCTTTTTAGGCACACACATACTTTGGCAAAAAAACTAGAGACATCTATTTCAGTAAAAAAACTTTAGGCATCTTTTTTTTTTCCAGCAACTTTAAGCATCTATCTAAAAAAAGTATAGTTTGAGAACAAAAATTCTCTACCTTTTTGGTATCTCCTTCCATTTCCCAACACTAAAAATTTAAATTCTAACCCCTAACCATATATTTTAAATTCTAAATTTAAATCATAAACCCTACACATTACACCATACTCCAAATTCCCTAAACTCTAACCTCAAATTCCAAACTTAAATTTTTAATGTGTTAGCCTAAATATGAACAAAAAAAAGAGTAGTTTTGTTCATAGTTTAGACATTTATTTTGGTATAAGCGTAAACAAAATCAAGGGGCTCAAAATTTCAAATGGTACATTTTTTCATCAATATTGCTCGAAACAAACGATTGGATACAAAATCAAGATTGATTTCCAAAGAATCTCGACACTTTAAACATCTAACGTTAGATGAAAGACGGGAAATGAAGATACAAGATACCAGAAATATGCTTTGCATTGGTCATGCAAAGCAAACTAGACATGAAAATCAAGTTGAAGAACCACCATGGATTTCACCACCTTGCTCTGTATTCCGAGTCTGTATTCTACCTTCACCATCCATAAACAGATCATGGTTAGGGCAAACTTAACCCGAGACCTGAAAACCGAACCGATTTATCCGAATTGAGACCCGAAATCGACCCGAACACGATGACCCAAATTTGATCCGAAACCCGAAATAAACCGAACCGAATTTCAGTTGAATTGAAAATAGACCCGAACCGATTTCACCATAACCGAAAACAACCCAAACCGAAGGCAACCCGAAATAAAAAATATATTAAAATAAATAAATAAATATGAGATTTGAATTGTCGCACAACACACTAAAAAGCCAAATATAGAGGCTATATAAAGTCATGTATAAGGTGGAAAAACTTAACATGGACTGAAAACCCGATTAAAACGATCGATCTCCTATTAACCCGATATTGACCCGACCCGAAATCAATCCAACTAAAGTCTTGACCCGATACCCGAACCGAAATCACCATAGACCCGAACTAAAACGGAACCAAACCCGAACCGAACCGAATTTAAACCGAATGTAGTCAGACCCGAAATGACCCGAACCGAAACCGAACCGAATGACCCATTTGCCACCTTTAATCATGGTTCTTAAGTTGCAATACGGAGATTATTTGGAGACGATCTGCCACGGCTCTTTTTCGAGACACACACTTCATCGTTGGTCGGAACTTCGGGTTCCACCTCAAGCAAGCAAAGGCAATTGTTGTGGCAAAAACAATATCCTTTGCAACTTGTCGATTGCTCGGAAGTGGTAGCCGACGATCTAATATATCTCTCAATATTATATTGGACAATAACGTCGGTAACGATTCCAAGAGCTCAACGGGACGCTTTCCCATGAGTGTTTCGAGTGCCAATACTCCGAAGCTATAGACATCACATTTTTCGGCCACAACCATTGTATAAGCAAGTTCTGCATTCAACAGCAAAGGGGTTACAATTAAAATGTAGTTATTAAATCGTTCGAAAGATCGGAAACCAACAATCTTTACCGGCACAAGAACTTCGACACTTGATAACCATGGTGTTTTGTTTGTACACCCCTGCTGATCTTTCATCATGAGAACTTGAAAAGCATATTTGGAAATTTTACCTGGTGCAACATACCCGTAGGTGCCAACGAGCATTGTTTGATTGGATGAATTGGGATCAAGGAGCCTAGTCATGCCGAAATCCGAGATACGAGCCTCGAGATTTGAGTTCAACAAAATTTTATTGCTCGATATGTCTCGATGAACTACCGGAGGGTGGCAATCATGATGCAGATAAGATAGAGCGCTTGCTGTATCTTTGATTATTTTAACTCTTTTGATCCAATCCAGCTCCACTGCTTCGGTATCCTCTGCCAAGACACGGAATAAGCTCCCTCGGGCCATGTATTCGTAAATTAAGAACATGCAACGATCATGGAGACAGAAGCCATGAAGCTTCACAATGTTCTTGTGTCGTATCTCTGATAACATTTTTGCTTCATTCTTGAAACTCTTGTCGAAAGCCGAGACCTCTGCTTCTCTACGGTGAAGTTTCTTTAATGCAACAATCTTTCCGGTCGGTAATTGTGCTTTATAAACACTACCATAACCGCCTGTGCCAATGCAGTATCGGATGTCAAAATTCTCTGTCGCCTCGATTATGTCTTGAAATGCAATTCTTCCGTTAAAGTTCCAGATTGAGAACAAATCTCCATTTTTTGTGACATTCGGTTCGGTAATGTTATTTTTTGCCTTGAATCTGAAGTAAAGCAAACATCCTAAAGATAACAAGGCTACAATACCAACAATTGGGATGATGGTTTTAGCAATTTTTACCTTGTTGCTTGCAGGGCAATGACAGAAACCTGGAAAGTTCCCACACAAATGCTTATTTCCCCGAAACGAGTCCGGTCCGAATGAATCGATCAAGTAATGTGGAATTGGACCTGCAAGAGAATTATATGATAGATTGACCATATCCACACCCTCCAAGGAGTCCGGAATCATGCCGGTTAGATTGTTGTGGCTAAGATCCAAATTCGAGACATAAACGCAGTTACCATCTCCATTAAGTATTTCTCCTTCAATGAAGTTATGACTTAGATCAAGAGTAGAAGAAGGGCAAGTGAAGACTTCCGGGGGAATGCTTCCATTGATACGATTGTTACTGAGACTCAACACGAGTAAGTTCAAGTTTCCGATTTTACAAGGAATCGGACCTTGCAGAAGATTTGAATCCAGGTACAAGTCACTCAAACCGGATAAATTTGACAGCGATGAAGGGATCAAACCACTGAGCTTGTTCTTACTGAGACTCAATACCTGTAAATTCTTCAAGTTTCCAATCTCATGAGTAGGGAAGGAACTATGTATGTGCTGGGAGGGGTTTTTGCAACTCCCAAAATATTTTGGTATAATAGCATTTGAGGTCCTTCTAACTTTAAATACTACTCAAATAAGTACTTTGTCCCTCCCAATTTTTAAATTTAAAGGCTTAATAGAGTCTTGCCTCTCCTAATATTTGACCCTAGCTCCATCCCTGCTCATGAGGAATTGGACCTTGTAAAAGATTTGAATCCAGGTGCAACACACTCAAATTGGATAAATTCGACAGCGACGAAGGGATCGAACCACTGAGTTTGTTCTTAGTGAGACTCAACACCTGTATACTCTTCAAGTTTCCAATTTCATGAGGAATTGGACCCTGCAGAAGATTCGAATCCAGGTACTGTTAGAATTAAACCATAACTAAATATGAAATCTAAACCCAGGATCTATCATGTTAAATCATCAAGAACAATAAACTGAATGAACTGAATTGCGGAAGCGTACCTGAATTAATCGATAGACTGAAAACCTTGAATCTTGATGTTGAAATCTAAATCTTTGGTATTGATCTTCCAAGAAGATAGGTTTTCTCTTGACGTAAAACTCTCTGACGGGGAAGGAGAGAAAAACAAGTTAACCTATTTCTTGGGGACCACTACCTCTTTATATAGTTGATTATTAAATCAACTATTAAATATTTATAACTCTGCCCCTCATTGAATTATAAATATATCTTACGGTATCTACACTTTTATTTCCATAACATTTTAATACCCATGACACGCCTAACATAATTGGTCACTTAATTTTGTGTCATACTTTAAAATAGCAATATACATTATACATATGTGCCCGCTATTACGGATTTTAATCCAACAATCCCCCACTTGGGCAACATATGTTTCCTGACAAATGTATAACCTTATGAGCTCAAAAATTTGCTATTATATAATAGGTATTCTGTAACAATCTCGTCCATCAACTATATCGATATAGGATCAAAACAGCCTTTGTCGTATCAATCGTGACAAGACCCGTCAATGGTCACGTATATAAATATAGTCAAATGACATAGATCAATCATGGACGCGTAGCATGGAAAATTACATGAAATGTGAACCAAACATGTCTATTTCCAACTGGTCCTCCTAAACCTTAGTGAGATCAAACTTTACTGAATTCAGAGTGTGCATAAACCAAAAGAACTTTATTTCTGCATAAAATAATCTTAAAATAACTTTAAACTGAAGTAACCGAAATTGTGTCTAAACCAAATGAGCATTTTTCAAAATTACAAACTGAATATCTTTATATAACATTACACCCACATGAGTAGTGTGCTCATGAAAGACCTAGGGTGATAGTTTCTTAATAAGCGCGCAAATATGGAGTTTGTACCAACATGCTCTATAGACACACAATCACTCTGAATTTTCTTTAACAATTAGGAATTTAATATTTATGTGATTCAAATTTGAAGTGTTCCTATTGTTCATAGAATAAATGAATGCATATTTATTGTCACAAAATAACCGAAGTGGTCTTTCTATTCAATCTATAATTAGCAGCCCATGTGACAAAATTCTTTTGCATCAATATTCTAATAGAATCGAAGTCTGTAAACTTGATGATCTCTAACTTACCAGAACTTCGATATGTGAGCATGTAATTTTTGTTCTCTAAAGATATTTCATAACCCTATTGGCTGCTATTCAATGGTTCAAACTAGAATTGCTTAAATATCTGTCTAACATTCTAACAATGTACGCAATATCCGAACGCATACATACTTGAGCATAAATTAAATTCTCAATAGATTATGCACTTGGAATCTTTTGTATTTTTTTTAAAAATTTTAAGGTTACTTTTAGGGCATTTAGTAAGACTAAATTTGTCTTCTTTAGTAATATGAGTATCACTTGGTTTACTCCCACTGAATTGTAGTATATAGAATTGTGAACCAAATTTATCTCAAAACCAAATGAGATAAACAATATGAAATTTATAATTTCGTTAATGAGAGTCCAACTTAAGCTCATAGATGAATTTCTTTAATTTACATATCATTGATTTTGTATCATTAGACACAAATCTATGATTGTACCATATAATTTGTTTCTTCAATGTCACCATTGAAAAACACAAGCGTAACATCCATCTTATGTAGCTCAAGATTAAAATAAGCAATAAGCGTCATGATTATCTTAAAAGATTCTTTCAATAAAACTTGAGAGAAAGTCTCTACAAAATCAATGTCTTCTTTTAGAGTATATCCTTTAGATACAAGACATGCCTTATACTTGTCCGCATTATCATTTGCATCCCTCTTGGTTTTAAATATCCATTTACAACCAATTGGTTTGCACCTTCACATAATGAGACAAGTTCCGAAACTTTATTGTCTTGCATAAAATTATACTCTTCTTGAATGACATCAATCAACTTTTGAGAGTCAGAACTTTTATGATTTGATAAAAAATGATTGAATCATTTTCTATCATTCCATTATTATCCTTATTTTCTTGAATAAATACAAAGTAATAATCTAGAATAGTATTTCTCCTTCCTCTCGTAGATATCTTTAATGACACTTATTTTTTTAAGGTTGTTGAGTTTGTTCTTCTGAAACAATTACCTTATCTTGAATGGGAGTTGTTCAACATTGTTTTGCTGAGGTACTTGATTCACTTCTTGATTATGATAGGTGTAAAAACCAAAACATCATTAAAATTGATAGTATGAATTAAATTATAATTCAACTTACCCTCAATAGCAATGTATCTAACCTTATTTCTCCCTCCAAACTCAACATCCTAAAAATGTTATAAACCTCTCCTTAAAATAATCCTTATTGTGGGATCATAAAATTTACAGCCCATGGATCACTCAAAATAACCGAAGTAGTTGCTCACTTTTGAAGTTTAATTTCTTCACATGTGTCCTAACTTATACAAATGAATCAATACTTTGTAACTTATTGTTGTTTCTTTTGATTAGGACCTTTAGCAACTTTATTCTAATATTTTTTTTATTTCCCGTATTCTTAGAGACACTAACTAAATGAGCACTAACCGAATGAGTACTTTTACACTTATAATGCTTCAACTTTTCTTCCTCTTTAACACAATTAGAAATAAGCTCATTTAAAGTCTATTTCTCCTTTTGTGATTGTAACTAATTTTGAATTGGTTAAACTGTATAGGAAGCGATACCAAAATCATAAGAACAAACAATTGTTAGAAAGTTTGATCTTATGTGCCTTAAATTTTGAAGCAATATTAAACATTTTTCATAATGTACTTCCTCACATTTCCTTGACCCTTATACTTCATAGACATCAAAGAAGGCATAAGTGATGTCATCTTAACCTTAATGTTTTGGGTAAATCATTTCTTAATTTCGTCAAGGAAACCCTTAATATGAGTAATCTCTTTAGATTTGTGCTCATAAAGACTTATAGAATGTTGTTCTTTATGATCATTAGACTCGTGCGATTTTAACAATCTCACCTCTCAAAATTCCTTTTATGGGTGCTTATCGTGGTGAGAGGTGCAAGTTATTCTTCCCTTAGTGCAAAGTCTATGTTCATACAACCAAATACTACATGTAAGTGTCTTTTCTATTCCTTGAAACTAGTTTCACTAAACATGAGTGTAGAATGTATGTGACAGCAAAGATAAATTACCTAAATATAGAACAAAAATAAGTAAATAAAATAAAAAAAAGCTCACATAAATATTCATAAGTAAATAAATAAATTCAAAATAATGGCTAGTTCCCCTCAAGATACCAAGCACAACATTAATATCAAGTCTTTGGACAGTAATATTAACTGTAAGCGGTACTCTTGTTGTAGCAATCAAACATTGACAATAAACTATGTCAAACAATAGATTAATCTTTGGAGTAACGTATTGCTTACATAAAATACCTTATAATCGTCACACATTTATCGCCACAATTATCGTTGTAATTCTGCCAAATATTAACTTTCCTTTGGGCCAATTAATAAACGCATGAATTACAAAAACCCATAATTATCTTAATATTTTAAATAAACTAATCTACACAAAAGCGGTCACTTTGGTGACATTATGTTTCAATTAATCCATTAAAATATTAGACATCCGAAGGCAAAATATGAATTTAATTGTTTTAAAATATTTATCTTAATTTTATCTTTCAATCAAATTAAAAGATAACCAACATAATAATAAATTTGAGTAAAGGTAAACCTCATATCAAGATACCGGACACTCCATTAATATTTTATCTTTGGATAAAACATTAACTTGCAAGTGATATCTTGGTACAGTCATCAAGCATTGATAATAAGAACATGTCAAACAAAAATCTTCCTTTGGGCCGATTTATTGCTCACATATAAAACTGAATAATTATCACATGTTTATTACCACATTTGCACATGTAATAATGTTAACTATTAACCTTCCTTTGGGCCAATTAATACTAACATAATCCGACTTACATGCATAAAACCTTCTATATATTAAAATAAAATAATTTCCACACTAGAGGTCACTTTGGTGACTTAATGCTTTAATTAGTTTATCTCAAAATATATAATATAAATATACCGATATTCAAATTTAAAATTTTATAACAGTCAAAACTGAAATTTCTGATAACACTTAAGTTTCCGAAATAACCCAACATAAGATTGTCTGAATTGGGCTATCAGAAATCGAAAAAAAAACTGAAATTTTTTTGACTGTTTCTCAAAAAAAAATCCTTAAGCATGCATTTACCAAAATAAAACTTGAATTCAAAACAATTAATCTTTAACTTAAAAGCCAAAATCAAAAGTTCCATACAAATGAATAATTCATATAATGATCACATTAAACTTTAATATATTCATAATAACCGAATAATCAAAATCAAAATTCTTGATCAAACCAAATCGAATATGAATTCCACAAAATTAATGACATGTATTAACTATTGGTACCCGAAACAAAGAACGTGAAAGTAAAACTCACGCCCACCTGAACCAATATAATTTAAGGCATAAGGGGATTGACGATTGGTTAAATTCAATCGAACATGAAAGTAAAACTCACGCCCACCTGAACCAATATGTTCGATGATAGATTAAAGATTATTGCACAACCTAATTGATTCAATCTATTTTAACATAAAAACCAAAACTCAATCCTTAATTAATCAAAACCTAATCTTTAATCCAAATACTAAATGCCAAATCAATATATAATCAAACATAAACATTAGAGTGATTCAATACTAAGCAGAATTAATCAAAGTGCATAAGGACCAAACTGAACATACTAAAATAAGGGTACTTGTATGCATAAATTTCCCCTAAAAAAAACACAGCCCAAATATGACAATGGTAGACTTCACGTGGTCCTTTTAATTCAATTAACATAGATTAAAGAAAGATCACAGCAAACATAATGGCATTGGATCACCGAATCTATCCATTGATTAACCTTTTTTTTTTAATGCGGCGGTTAAAGATTAAAAATTGCTAATCAATCGAATTAAAACACTAAATTATTATAGAAAGCAATCAAAGTTGACGAATCATCAAAAACAAACAACGAATATCGTATATGTATAAATTCAATCGAACATGAAAGCATATCGATATCGAAATTTTGTACTCCAAACAGTTAAAAGAACCCAACTCAACTCATTGATATCATCAACATAAATAACATCAATTATACAGAAATTAATTATGATACTATTGCGATTTTTCATAATAAAAAATTAATAGTTTCTCAAGGATTCAACATGACGAGACACTGATGCCACTTGTTAGAATTAAACCATAACTAAATATGAAATCTAAACCCAGGATCTATCATGTTAAATCATCAAGAACAATAAACTGAATGAACTGAATTGCGGAAGCGTACCTGAATTAATCGATAGACTGAAAACCTTGAATCTTGATGTTGAAATCTAAATCTTTGGTATTGATCTTCCAAGAAGATAGGTTTTCTCTTGACGTAAAACTCTCTGACGGGGAAGGAGAGAAAAACAAGTTAACCTATTTCTTGGGGATCACTACCTCTTTATATAGTTGATTATTAAATCAACTATTAAATATTTATAACTCTGCCCCTCATTGAATTATAAATATATCTTACGGTATCTACACTTTTATTTCCATGACATTTTAATACCCATGACAGGCCTAACATAATTGGTCACTTAATTTTGTGTCATACTTTAAAATAGCAATATACATTATACATATGTGCCCGCTATTACGGATTTTAATCCAACAGGTACAAGATGTTCAAACTGGATAAATTAGACAACGACGAAGGAATCGAACCACTGAGCTTGTTCTTAGTGAGACTCAATACAGATAAGTTCTTCAAGTTTCCAATTTCATATGGAATTGGACCACTAATGTTGCAGCTCATCATTTCCAGAGACATCAAACTCTTCAGGTTTCCAAAATCCATGGGGATAGAGTCTTCAAAAGAGTTGTCATAAAGCTTGAGCTCTTTCAAACGTGTAAGTTTCCCGAGGGACCGAGGCAACTCACCTGTTAGAGAATTGTAAGAAAGATCCAGGTACTCCAGTGATGATAAAGCACCGATCTGAAATGGGATGCTTCCATTAACAACAAACCGTGCAAGGTCAAGATAAACAAGGTTCGGGAAGCAGGAGAAGTTCAATTTTTCGAGTTTATCTAGGAATCCTGACCCAACTGCACCATGTGGTCCATGTCGATCAATGCGGGTGATGCTGCCAGCTTTGTTGCATGATATGCCTTGCCATGTGCAATGTCCCGATGTATCGCCGCCATTCGAACTCCACCAACAGGTACGGAGCAGAGCTTCTGCTTCCGTCGCTAGCGACTATGTCGGAACAATGGCGACCACGATCGCAGTCGTGACGAAAGAAAGAACAAGAGGAGTGAAACAAAGAGGGGAGGTCATGACCATCTTGATTTGAGCTTGTTTTGTGTAGGTTGTCCCAAGCTGATCTCTTAAAGCAATTCAAGCACAGTTTATTAATTAATTGCTTCGGAAGTCAAGGCCTTCCGGTTCGGCGGCTTGGCATGAGAGGCAATTACCCACGCGGAAACCATTAATATTCTCGAGAGAGAAAGTAAACTCCTTTATAGACGACATTGCTCTGCAATTCCCCTCTTTTTTGCATGCATTTCCAAATTTTCTAAGCTACGTATTTGTTAGAATTAATTAGTCATTTCAATTTAGGATAAGTGTTCCCACGCCGGATTTTTTTGGTGCCCTCTCTATACACAACACTAAAAAAAATTAAGTAATTTTAAATTCTAAATCTTAAACTTTAAATACTAAAAAATATATTCTATCCATAATTCCATAAACCCTAACTATAAACCCTAAACTTATTTTTTTTAATGTGAAGCATAAAAAAACACCGAAAAGGTAAAAGCTGGTTTTAACATGTGAAAAATCATGTATTCCACTTGAAGATCAACTATTTTTTTTTTGTTTTATGTTCAACACTCGTGAGATATGTTTTGTCATTACACTTTACATTTCTTGAAAATTTAATTTTTTAATATTTATTAGATAAAATTATTAGATGTCTGAATAAACTAACACGAGCTTGTTCCATCTTAATGACAACATTTAGGATTGTATTAAATAGGAAGTTTTTGGTGGTCCGACGAGTATCTCGAGCGGTCAGATTGATATTAATAACAAATAAAAGGCTACATTTATCGTTTGAACCGACGTTCTTTTTATTGGAGAAGTTACCAATGTAGCATGATACCATTAAAAAAAATCTACGGAGATGGAACGAAATTCATGTACAATGATAAAGTCACAAAAGAGGTAAAAGCCGTAAAATGATTGAGAAAGAAGAAGAAAAAATATCTATCAAGAGTGAAAAAGAAAGAGAAAAGAACGAAACGGTCAGACAACTCTCAACAGTACAAGAATCGTCGAAAAATTTGACTTTTTAGTAATACATACGAGAAAAAAAGTTTTCAAAACAGGAGTAAAGATTTACCTTTTTTTCCCATAAGCGTAAGTTGTTGCATTTATTTTTAACTATGAAAGTTTTAGTATGGAATCTTTTAAATTTCATAGGTTGGTGGGGGAATGAGGAGGGGGCGGCTTGCATCACATTAGTCTCGCATTCTTTTTGTGGTCTAGAGAAGATGCATTTCCGACAACTTTAATGTATTCAATGAACATGTTTTGACTCGCAAGATAGTGGGCAGTGACTTGGCCCCTAAGGAATATGTTTTTATTTTTCTTTCTAATTTTTTAATATTTTTAAATAAATTCTCTCAAAAAATTTTAAAAATTCTTATTGACCCTTAAAATTCTATGGTAACTGCTCCTCTAACCTTATATAAACCAGTATTAGCCAATGTCCATCCATCTCCATGAAAATTTGTATAGGATGGTTTATTCCACCCTTTGACTTAGGCTTGCAAGGGAATATGGATAGAGTATAGGATGTTAAAAAACACTTACCAACACTGGACTCCCTCTGAGGAACAAGATCTGCACTGCCTTATTACAACAGTGATTTACGACATGCTTGTCCCGTCGGATCTTTGAAACAAGGTCGAAAATGTCACGACTAAATTCATCTTTACTGTCACAAGCCATGTACGAACATTATTCCTAAGGGAATCCGCTGATGGAACCTACCACGGTGCGCTTCTATAGAGACAAATGATGATTTCACAGCCTATTATTCTCCCCACTCACGATTTGGAGTAGCTATGGGGGTCATTGGGTCCTTTTACATCAATGAAACAAATATTTGCCCAAGCAAAAAATTTAGCATGTAAAATGTATCTCTTTTATAGTTTCCTTTTCAATTTCTTAGTGATGATCTGTCCCTTTATTCTATTTTTTTTTTTGAAATAGAAAACCACAGGTCTAAAAAAGTTGCAACATGCTGATTGGCCCATTGGAGATAATTTCATTTTCATAAGGATTAAACATCCAACTATACATCTGTGTAAACATTTTCTAGTAAAGTTCTGTTTCTTCAAAAAATGATATGGCAATTTCACAATGAAGCCGGCTAATAAATATCTCTCATATTTATACCTATAAAGAATATGGAATTATCATCTTTAGCTCTTCATGAGCAGCTCCCAAATTAGCTGTGTTGGATATTTACTCATTTGTGCTCTTTTCAACCTCTCCGCATCTCCGTCCTTCGATCGTAACAGTATGTCTAGTCTCTTGAATTCTGCATGAGCTCAAACCACTGCAAACAGAAAGAACAAAACCAAAATCCACTCATGCTTGTTAAATAAATTATACATACAAATGATCACCTTGGGCCAACTTACCTGTCTCAATAGATCAGCTAGGGTCTTGGGGAGTGCTTCGATATTCCTCAACACAACGTAGTATGGGAAGGGGAAAGAATCTAGATACTTCGTTACCGAGATTTTAAATTGATTGTTCTTGTCCTGACTAGTCATAACCTCCTGTAGACCAAAAACAAGGATGTCAAAAAAATCAAATATTCTAGCCTATCCGGCAAAAAGATGCAGGAGTCCTCAACGTACCTGAAGATCCATGATTGATTCCTGCAGGCTATCAAGAATTAGGAAAGCAACCATTCTCTTACTGCTTAAGACATCCCTAACGCAACGCTTTAAGTTCTCCTGCATACATGGTGAACAATAAACAGTAAATAATCCAGAATTTTAACCAACGCGGACAGGACAAAACTGGAACCAGATAATTCCCCTATTCAGAAAAAAATAGAGGTACCTTCTCATGCAACCGACCATCCCCAATGATTAGAACAAGTTGCTGTAGAGGGTTTTGTCCAGAAGGAAGTCGTGCATTTGTAACAGCAGCATCCAGCTTCTTATTTAAAAACATCAACAGATCAACAACTGGTTCATCTGTGATAGTGTTCTCTTGTTTGAATGTCAAACTAGAAATCATCTGTCCCAGACAATTATTTACAAAAGAAAATCAGTCAAGTTGGAGATGAATAAAACTTTGCAAGATCTAGAAGAGAGAAAAACACTATAAAATGCATAATCTCAAAGGGCATCGGAGCTCAGAGAGATCAATTAGAAACATATCGACTAAGTGCAAGACACAGCAAGAAGACAAATAAGTCCTTTCTCTTGCAAGGAGCATAACTCTGAGCACTAACCTTAACACCTGATTCACCAGTGAAGGGCTGATCAAAATCATGCAACAACCTTATGTTGCCTTTCTTCCCAAAGCTGGCAACAGCCAAATTTCCAACCTCCAATTGAGACATGGCCACGACAAACAGTCACTAAAGCTTTAAGAGCAACCTCACTGCAACCACTTTCTAACATACTGTGGGAGTCATCAACAGCAATAATAACTTGGTAATCTCGCTTATTTGGCTTGGTCCTCCTTAGCCAGATTTTATCTTTCTGGTAATGACTAGCAATGTACGGAATGACCTATAATTTCCAAACAGGCAAATGAATTAAAGAGAAAAATGAGATCTTGCAGAAGTTATAACAAAAGATATAGCAGGCATGTACACCCTATGTAAACACACTTTTACCTTCTTCATGTTAATCCTTTTGCCAGTCTTATAATCCCCTTGGAGTTTGCTGGCAAGAGTAGGTTCCATAACAAGGCGTAGTTGTTCAGCCAACTCATGGGATAATCTTGTTGTAAGCAGCTCATATCTTCTCCAAAGAGCACTCGCATTACTTTTGACCTCACCTGAAGCTTCTTCAATGTCCTTGGCTTGTCCCATTTCCTCTTCACATATAGAAAGTCTGTTGAGTTGATATACATCCTCACTCAAGTAAGACCTCTTTACAGAGTTCAAGCACTCTGAAACGTTTCTTTGAACACCATCATCATGTCTATGGTCTCCAGGGGATTGATTATTTGCTAGCTCCTCTAACTCAGAAACCTGAACCTGAACCTGATCCTTCATCTTATTTTTAATGATGGAGGAAGAGTGCCTAACAGGATACTCATCAGAATTTTTCTCATCTATTTCCATATCAGTGATACCGTCTTCCTTTTCTGGAACAGTATTTTCATCAGGTTTATTAACATTGACATCAGCATCAACCTGCTCAGCTGTAGCAGGTCCCAGTGCCTGAGCTGTTCCTTTTTCAAACTCAGAGACATAACCATACTCATTAGCATTGTCATCCTCAATTTCTTCCTGTGATTCCTGGTTAGCATCCTGAAGATCAACAGAGATGCTAACTCTTTCTTTCCATTCCTGAAGTGCATCCCCAACATTTCTGTAAGGGTTTGATTGTTTTTTCCGAAACGTAGCATCATCTGGGCGAGGGAACTCTGACTTTGGATGATGATCACCAACCTTACCACCATCCAATGAGTCAGCAACCATGATATTCAGGTCAGAATTGTTAGTGGAAGGGAGATTTCTCTGAGCAAGGTCATTGTAGATGTCACTGCTATTACCCCAGTTTGCTTCGGGTGCAACATTGCTCACATCTAATACCTCGCTGTTTGCCTGTGGCGCAGCTGCCCCATCAGGAACATTATCACCATTGGCACCAGAAACTTCCGATTCAGAAACATTTTTCCTTGCAGCCATTTGGTTGAAATTAGGATCCTCCTTTTGGTCACCACCAAGATCATCCTTCTCATCAGAAGTTGCATCCACCATTTCATCCTTTTCCGTGGTTCCATCATTTTTTTCACTGTCCATCTCTTCCATAGTTTCATCAACAGGATTAGAGTTACCTTCATCAGTACAATCTTCAGCAAATTCTTCTTCCTCACCTTCACCATTTTCATCCTTCACATCAGTTTCCTCTGTTTCATCCATGTTGATATCTTCACTAGAATTTTGATTCAACTCATCAAGATCCAATCCAGTTGGAACAGCAAATGCCTCTTCTTTATTTAAGTTCAGGTCTTCAATGTTCTCATTCTCATCAAGATCAGCCTGGTTTCCAGTCTCACCAGTTTCCTTCTCAAGTTCATCCATTTCATTTTCATCCGGTTCATCAGAAGCACCAGCAGAATCTTCCTTGCCTCTGAACTCCCTATTGCTCTTGTCATTGTCCTTAGCTGAAGGTCCGGATTCATATTTCTCATTGTTATTTGGATTGTCATCATCATCCTTGTCCTGAAGCTTCTCATCAACCACTTCACTCTTTTCTCCGGTTTCCCCCACAGCAGACTCCAATTGCTGGTCCTCGGTATCTTCATCATTATTATCCTCTTCAGAGTCTTCCTCACTGACACTAAATGTATCAGCAGCAAAATCCTGCTCCATCTCAATTCCTTTTTCAGTCTTACTTGGAACATCATTTGAGGCATCTTGTTCTTCGCTTGGCTGGAGTAATATAGAGTGAAACTTCAATATGATTTCTCAGAATTAAATGTTAGGAGTAGATGAGTAAAGGACAATTTAATAAACCACCATACCTTTTCAGATGTCCCAAGCAGCTGATCTTCATCATCTATCTGATCACTGACATCTTTTACCCCAGCACCTTCCCCCATACCTGTTCCACTGGCATCTTTAGTCGGATCAATCAGGGGTATCATCTTCCTGGTCTTTTGGTGAAACACCAAATCCTTTGGCATACAATGCAGCTAAAATATTTGCAAGTCCATGAGTAACTACAGAAACCTGCAAGAAGAACAAAGATCGAGTATTAGAAATATCTAGCTAGGGCAACTGTTGCAACTTTTCTAATCTCTAAAAGATTGTACAAAAGAACACATTAATTTCATAAATAAAAATAACGTCTTCATCAAGAAAAAGAGGTGAAACTATTTCCACCTGGTACCACCAACCAAATTCCTATACCTCCTTGGAACTCTCTCCAAGGAAATAGCTAGATTTTATGAGCACAATGGTTCTATAAAACATTTATAAGGGGTGGAATACAAGAACAGAAAGCATAAAAGTTTTGATGTGGTGAAAAATAAAAACTGCGGTGGCTCAGTGTGGGAAGGCATGAGGTAAAATTGCAGGCAACAGAAAATAAATTGTAAGAATTCATAATTAACTAACTTACTGTTTTATTCATAACTAAGGAATCTTCAAGGAAACTATCACCAAAGCTCAATATTAGGTCCAGCAAGGCATGTATGCACTCTAATAGTGTTCCACAATGCAAAGAGAGACTGGAAACCTTCTTGCCAGAATGATTTATCAGATTCTCCTGCCACCAAGATAACTAAATCAGAAGGGGGCAAAAAAACAAAATAAATATGCATAACACTATCTTTAGGAAATCTTGGAAAAGCAGAAATAATAAAGATCTTACTGCAAACTGAATTGTTTCAAGAAGCTTATCAAATAGTTCATCCACTCTCAAATTTACAGATTTAAATAGGGATTCCCATGCTGTTATACTCCCTGAAGGCACTTCAGGTTGAGATACAATTAACCAATGAACCTAGCGTTTGCAAAACACCCATAACATGTGTAATTGTTCCAATGAAGGCATCACCAAACTGTGCTTCAAGTTCAGGACACTTTTCACAAGAATCAGCTAGCTCATGAACATTTTTGTGTTCACCTTCCTTCTCAAAAGCAAACCTAAAGTCTTCTGCAATCAATTTTCCCTGTAAAAGAAAATGCTTGATTCACTAAAGCTCCCTCTAAATACACCAGCCATCCACAAAATGCATTTGACTATGTTGAGACTAAAATATATCAACTGGTGGAGTCAAATGTCCAAAAATACATTACCATCATATATGAGCAATGCAAGTTTACAGAAATAGAAGATACCTTGCTGAATATTTCATCAAAATGACTGAGCACGGATTTTATAATTGAAAGTTTCTCAAAATCACTCTCGACAAAAACAGAAAGCTTCTGCTCAAACTCCTGAAGAACTTGGAAGTTATAAAGCATCAACTGTTCCATCTGTTGCGAAATCACAAAAGGATGAGAGGCACCAGCCAATGTGATTATGGATCCATCACAACCAATAAAGTAGTTGTCCAATGATTCCTGTGATAACATTAATTAGATAAGAAAACCCTCGTGAAAAAAGTCAATATTGTTTTTGGAAAGTTTGTTAACCTTAGATTTCTTTAAAATTGGAATAAATTCTTCAACGACATCAAGGATCCTGTTTGCTACAGCTTTGACATTTTGGCAAGAGTTCCAATGGGCGCATTCAACAGTTCTGAGCAACAGAGACTCTTCAACCAACGTTGCTTCCAGATTATCAAACAGTTGCTGCGACAATACCAGCCAAAGGATTTAGCAGAACACAAAATAGAACAAGCAAAAACAAACACCACAACATTATATATTACCTTCTGTTGCCACATGCTGTTAAAGGCAGCATGTTGACTTCTAGAAAAAACACAACCACCATTTGTTTTTTCAAAAAAGTCCTTTGAAAATGAACCTTCCAGAGCGGTGGCATATTTGTGCAAGGTCTTTAATTGTCTAGAAAAATGATAGACAGCTGCTCTTTGCATTTGTTGTATAACTATGAGATGGCTAAGATAAGAGACTGACCGGCTAACCTGCACAAAGAAGAATTAATAATGTTATTATGAATCCCGTTTTCCATTATATACCAAAGCTTAACCTTCAGGTAAAAACAGTAACTTAAAAGGCTGTGCAATAGGAGCAAGTAGAGCAGATAAATAAATGTGATCAATCCTTAATCTACAAAAGTAGACAAGTATAAACAAACATGCAAAAGAATCAGATTTTACCAAGTGCCATTTACAAATACAAATTCTACCTGCTCAGATGTAAAATCTTGATGATGTTTCAGGCGAATCTGTTGAAGAATCTGCACTGCAGCCAAGCTTTTGAAGTAAAACTCATTAGCAGATTTCCATTCAGCATCAAGATTTTCCTTGGGCAAACATTTTTCCACATGAGAAACATCAGCAACTGCATTTGGCAGCCTAGTTCGTTCCATTAACATATGATTTGCATCATAAGAGGGCTGAAGGAATAACCAGCTTGAAGGATTGGATATCTACCAAATGCCAGCACAATCAGTTAGGATGTATTACCAAATTTAAATAGAAGTGCCCCAAAAAAAAAGTGTAATCAAGCATCTATTGCCTCCATAATTTCAAACTTGTGTCGATGTAACCCGCTGCTATCTAACAGCTTTAGAAGCTCTGACAGTGCCCTCTTCTTCCTTTGACTTCTGTTAACATCCATCCAAAGATCACCACAATCCATGGTCATTCTACCTATTTTTTCAAGTGTGTGCCACACATCGTTCCACTGTTCCTGGCTTGATAAGCACATGAACAGGGAGAAGGGGAATTGCCTGATGACACCCGCTATGTCTGCAAAAATTCTAAATTCTTAAGGATACCCTATAATAATTATTCTTTATTAAAACCCTCCTAAAGATTGTCATTTAAAATAAATTTTAAATGAAAAGGAGCGTCAGTGAACAGAATTAAACCTTCAGAATTAACAAAATGTAATTCAGTTATCTTTTCAACGTGCAAGTTTTGAAGTGTGTCATTTACTTTCTTGCCCCAGTTCATATACCACATAGACCTAGATCAAAGAAATCATCTCAATGATAAGAAAGTTTTCTTGAAGAACAAATAGATGAACCAAAACAGAAAAACAGTACAAGCAAGTGAACCTGTTTTCATCATTGAACTGTGCCAGATTTAAAACACAATTTAACATTCTAGTGCACTCAGCGGTATCATTGAGTGGCTTTGGATTTTGCATTGAAACAATTTTCAGTCCTTTCTGACCCACCTCTTCACTAAGAATAAGCATAACAGGTTGCTGCAACATATCCTGTCCAACAAATTAAAAACAACAAATAATGTTTGTCTCCAAAATTTTAAGCCTAGATCAAGGACAGTGAAAAAAAAACTCTACCACTGCCAAGGGGACAAAACTTACACTGTACTTCTGTATCAGTTTCTGGATCTTCTGACGAGGCTTTCTCAAGTTGTCAAAGGAGGATTGACTCTCAAAACGGTCCCACCCACACAATTTTAGAAGATCTTTCAATTCAGTCTCTATTTTTTTCCTATTAGCTTCTATGAACTCCATAACACTGAGAAAAGTACAAATTTGATGAGCAACAAAACCTTGAACAAGGTTTCAGATATTATGGATGCAAATAAAAGAAGGGTAACTCACATAGGTAAAAATTGAACGTAGAAGCCAAATATGTTGTACAAAATTTTGATATTTTCCTCTTGCCAAGGACTGCATTAAAGTTGTGAAACAAAATGCTTGCAATAAGAACATATCATGGAGCTCAAACATGAAAAGCTACATTGGTCCAATAATGATGGAAATGCCAATAAAATAAGCAAAAAATAACAAAATTATATACCAACGTCAACAATTATCCAAATATGTTATTAATAATTAGTATGAAACAAATAAAAACAAATGCAATTATCCAAATATGTTAAGATGACAAATCATGGTAACTGACCTTGAATAAATTCCAAGACTTCTACCACTAGTTATTTGTCCCAGGAATGCAAAAAGAAGTTGAAGGCGCTTCCTGAATTCACCAATGCTTGATGTTTGAATGAACTCCTCCAAACTGAAAATCCTACTTCTGTTAGACACCAGCTCTTGTAAAAAGAAAACTTATAAGTAAACAAAAGTTAAAACATGCCTTGCAATTGTAGACTGGTCATGTCTAGCAATATCAGAAGAATGCCTTGGATGAAGAACTGAGTAGAGTGGAAACCATAACTGCAATAAAAATAATAACAAACATATGTTATATGAAAAAAAAAAAACACGAGAAAGGAATTTTGTAAAAACAGTATAAATCACGCATCTGTGAGAAAATGACGTTGTAAAAACAAGTTCAGCAGAAGGGGGTTGGTCATGTCTATTAGTGAGTCTCTGTGTGTGTGTGTGTATCTTGTGGAATATCTCTATTTTTTCTCAATCAACCATATTTGTAGTCCACAAAGGGAAAAAAATCCACTTTATACCTTAGCAGCATTGACATCATACTGATCGTCAACCTCATCAAGCAACACTGGCCACGAGTCAAACTCCATTTTTTGCCACGAGCACACCAGAGAAATAAGGGGTTCAAGTTGTTCTACCCAGTAAAAAAACAAAAGAAATGGATAAACACATCACGAGCACAACAAAAAAATTCCAAGATTTGAACATAAAACACATACCAGAGAGAGAGAATTTTGAGCCATTTTCCAGCAATATCCGGGTCCTGTTAAGCAGGAATTGCAATCCTGAAAGAGCCTTCACAAACAACAAGATAAATTCAGCCATCAAATGGAGACACTAAAATCTACAAGCAACATGTGAATCAAATTCCCACCACTAACCACCCACCAAACCTGCCACCTTATTTATAATAAATGCCACAAACATGCAATTGGAAACATTTTAGAAGATTAAAGAAACCAGCAAGAAATGATTATTTCTAAAACCTTAGCAAGAGGGGTGTGCAGAGGAATAGCCAAAAGCATTTTAATGACATCTAAGACTTTTTGGAGACCAGGGTGATCTTCCCATTCACTTAGAAGAGTCTGAACTCGCTGCTTAAGAGTGATGAGTAACTCCACCATTTTGGCCATTATGTTGGTATTTGAATCCTAGGTTAAGAAACAAAAAAATGAAATTTAAAATACTTTTAAGATAGAAGTAAGAAGAAAAAAGAACTAATGCCATATTAATGAGATGCAATGGTTTACCAAACCTTATAAAAATTATATTTGAAAGCTGCTTTATGAGCCGAAGGAAACTTCTGCTCATACTCAGACCATAGTCGAAGTAGATGCTCTGGCACAAGTTTGGCATCCAAAGTTGAAGAAAATAGACCTCCAAAACCTGTAAATGAGAAATGAGATAAGGTTTGTGTTTCTCTAGAGAAAAGACCTATTGACTGTAAAACACAATTTTGAACACCTTTGATCATTCCAACTCCCA